>CM052899.1:140429339-140446880 GCA_028534135.1 Potos flavus | reverse complement strand
TTTGTCAGAGAGAGAGAGTGAGAGAGAGATCACAAGTAGGCAGAGAGGCAGGCAGAGGCAGAGGCAGAAGCAGGCTCCCTGCCAAGCAAGGAGCCCGATGTGGGACTCGATCCCAGGACCCTGGGATCATGACCTGAGCCGAAGGCAGCTGCTTAACCAACTGAGCCACCCAGGCGTCCCGCAAATGTCTTATCATATAAAAGTTAGTCTCCAAATTCTATTAAGAACACCCAAGGAACAAATAATCCAATCAAGAAATGCGCAGAAGACATGAACAGACATTTCTCCAAAGAAGGCCTCCAAATGGCCAAAAGACACATGTAAAAATGCTCAATGTCACTTGGCATCAGGGAAATACAAATCAAAACCTCAATAAGATACCACCTCACACTGGTCAGAATGGCAAAAATTAACCACTCAGGAAACAACAGATATTGGTGAGGATGGAGAGAAGGCAGAACCCTCCTACACTGTTGGTGGGAATGCAAGATGGTGCAGCCACTCTGGAAAACAGTATGGAGGTTCCTCAAAAAGTTGAAAATAGAACTACCCTATGACCCAGCAATCGCACTACTGGATATTTACCCTAAAGATACAAATGTAGTGATACGAAGGGGCACCTGCACCCCAATGTGTATAGCAGCAATGTCCACAATAGCCAAACTATGGAAAGAGCCCAGATGTCCATTGACAGATGAATGGATAAAGAGGTGGTATATACAGACAATGGAATACTACTTGGCCATAAAAAATGAAATCTTGCCATTTGCAACGACGTGGATGTAACTAGAGGGTATTATGCTGAGTGAAATAAGTCAATCAGAGAAAGACAAGAATCCTATGATCTCACTCATGTGGAATTTAAGAAACATGGCAGAGGATCATAGGGGAAGAAAGAAAAAATGCAAAAGATGAAACCAAAGAGGGAGACAACCATAAGAGACTCTTAATCATAGGGAGCAAACTGAGGGTTGCTGGAGGGATGGGGTAACTGGATGATGGACATTGGCGAAGTTATGTGTTGTAATGAGCACTGGGTATTATATAAGAAACTGATGAATCACGGATGTGTATCCCCGAAGCAAATAATACATTATATGTTAATTAATTGAATTTAAATAAAAAATGTTTAAAACAAATAAGTTGGTATGTCAGGATATGGTATCCACACGAGTTTACCAGTTGAGAAGTTTGTGATAATATACTTTAGAGTGATTGCTGACTACTCTGAGATTTTTCCATCAATTTCAGTACTGGTGCTGTGGGCCTGGGGTTGATGGTACAAGTGAGAAAACACTCCCACCCTTGGGGCTTTTGCAGAGCGCCACCTGGTCAGAAGATTCCTGTATCCATCCTCAGTGATCTTTACTGGTCTACACGCTATGGGAGGGGGCAGTTCATACTGTGTCCATGAGGTCAGACACACATGTGCTTTACTTGCTTTTCAAAGAAAAAATCTAGGTCAGAGTGACAGGGAATGAAATCAATTACTTCACAATACTGAGCTAGTTAGTGGGAAGAGCTCACGTCCCCACTCCTATAGATCCCAGTTTGAGGTATTTCCGGTAGGAAAACGTGCCTGGCTGTCTCTGCTCCCTTCCTCACTCTTCCCCAGGCATGAAGGAGCGGCTTCTCTCACTGATGAAGAAGGACCTGAACCACGGAGCGGCAGCCTCTCTCTGCCTCCACGCCTCTGAGCCCGGCCGACTTGCAAGAGCTAACACGAATTCTGTGTTCTGCAGCCGAGTCCGTGTATTTGCTTCGTGGTTTTGACTGGTGGATATTGGTGTTTGTTTTTTGGGCTCTGACATGAATTTTAAATAAAAAATGAAAATAAGCTCTATTCATAAATTTCTCCCCAATCAACTCTCACTTCATTTCAGTAACTCAGGGGAGAAAGTGCCCTTCTCATCTATGCTGGAATTGAGATGAAACTGGAAATAACACATTTCCTGTCTTTTGCTCTTGCTCACATTCTTCTGTGGCTGTGAAAGCCCAGGGATGTGCAAAGTGTCATGTTTTTACATTTGACCACTGCTACTCTTATTTTAATTATGACTGTGATTATTATCCTTAGATCTAGCATAATAGCTAACATGTTGGTGAAACTCTACACAAGTTTCTTGACTAATGAATTATTAAATTCAGGGTATTTTGATTGGAAAATATTTAAAAACCATTCTACGGTGTCTCATAATGCCCTCAGTCCAATTCCAATAGCATAGTAGGTTGCTCACAGATGACCTTTCCCAGGCTGGGGGTGACATATCATGGAGGACAGGGGCACGCAGAGCTGAGGAGGCCGTTCAGCATTTGTCCCACAAATGAGGTCACTGTTATATTAGCCTGGACCTCACATAAACACATAATCAATAGATACAAAATCCCAGGCAAACCCTTCTGGATGGGAAGAGTTAGAAAGGATAGAGTCCATTGGACACTGATTACATGGAAAATAATGTCAGCGCTCTGGGGCCTGAAGCTCTAGCCCAGCCCCCATAATGGCCATATTATCATCTCTGTCACCTTTAGCTTGTGCCTAATGCATTCCTTTCTAGTAGGTGTACTTCCTTTGACTCCCTGGACCTTTCCACATCACCTACTCCCACTGCCCATCCTTGTTCCAGTTGACCTGTCCCCACCATTCTTGCTTACCTTTCCTAGACTCCTGGGGACACTCATTTTCAACTGTATGTGTGAAGGGTGCTCTGTACTTCCATTCATGCCCTTAATTGGACAACAGACATTAAGCACCCACTCACTGTGTTTTGGGCACCGGATTGTGTGTCTGGGATACGAAGATGATCCAAACAGCATCCTGGCTCTCTAAGAGCTCACAGATGATGCCATGCAGCCAGTGATGTGGTCAGGGTTGCCCTGGGTGCTGCGGGACACCAACACGAGGCATCGAACCAGCCTGGGAAGTGTGCCAGGAGCAAGGCCTCCTTCCTCAGGTTGCCATGTTCCAGAAGAAGTGGAGGTAACATCGAGAATTTCAAATAAGCCCCAGACCCAGATCAAAAGGCTTTAGAAACTCAGCATGCGTACTCAGGAGAGCAGGACGGAAAGGAAAACTCTGCCCACAGTGCAGAAGATGTCAGGTGCTTAGATTCCTGGCTTAGAGAGAGCAACTTGCCTCTTTATGATGGAGCCTTGTTGACACCCTTTTAATATTGGTGTTGGGAGAATCAGGCTAAGGGGTAAAAGTGTCCATTTGCTAAATTCTCTTATAATACATCAGGAAAAAATTGTGTGTGTCCTGTAGGTATTTTTACTGCCATTTTAGGGGAGGTTTATAGTTTCCTAACACGCTTCATTCATTATAATGTGCATACTTGTATCAACAAGTTGCGGAAAAACCCGATTGACGTTAATCTCGAAGGTGTTGCTGGGAAGGTTTTTGTTCGGTCGTCTTTGAAGTGAAGATCACAGGTGATTCTTTGTCACCCACAAAACTTTGATGTTTTCCTGAACTACAGCCCACAACGAGGACAGAAACACTAACATACGCAGGCAACATCCATAATCCATGATTTTATGACCAGGTAAGAAATTTGTTGAGGGAAATGTAATTTGTTACTGCTCAGCGTGACTTTGAAATGTTCCTGGGTATTCTGGAGGGAAAGCTAGTTCTAGAACAGAAGCATTAACATCCATTAAGGAAGTCTGCATAAAAACCGGTTTAACTGATTAATGATGAGTATATCAAAGTGGCAAAGAAAGGACTTGCTTTAGTACGGCTGGCGTGGGAGGGAATTAGGCTATGAGTCCGACTGCTGGGTGTACTGGACAAGGCTGAGGTTTGGGAGCTGGATGGACTCCGCTTGGAATCCTGGCTCTGTTATTTACGAGCTGTGTGCCCTCCAGAGAAGTACACCCTCCCAGCTTCCTTGTAAACAGAAGCGGGATATTCACCTTGTCAGGATTAAGTGCAATTACATAGCTAAGGTGCCTAATATTTAAGTACAGGCTCAAAACTGTAGATACATGGATTTTGAGCAAAACAGTCATTTCACACAATTTTAACTCTGAAGTCTCAAAGGATATGCCTTAGTTTTAAATGTACTAAATGCCCTGCTTGCTCAGGTCTTCTTGGTGTGATATTGGCCTATGTCTTTCCACATGGCCGTAGAAGGCTGAGGATGCCAGACATGACTCCTCAAAGGATATGGATGATACCTGGTAGAGAATCTGAGGACCTATTTATTCACGCACATAAATACTATGATTCTACATGTTAGATTAACAAAGGCTAGGTGATTTCTGGCTCTCTGTTATAAATATTAGCGTCTCCTTAATTTAACTTCTCCTCTCTTTAACTTATACATAGAAGGAGGTGAAAGTATGGTCCTCCTATCTCTGGGAAGGTCCCACTCTCCCTTAAAGTCTCAGGAGAAAAGAACAGGGGATTGAAAAGGGGGGGAACTCTGTGTGGCCCATCGGAACCACTAAATTCATCCTTGCACCCATCCACGCATCTACCCATGCACGCATGCATCCATCCATCCATCTACCCACTGTCAAGGTCAGATGCCCGCCCAACATCAGAACTACTTCCCGTTTGGGGAATTCCCTATTGTATGAATCCAAAGGCAGGACCTGCCTTCCACTATAACAGTTCGCATGCTCAAACATACCCTTTCCTCTCCCCTATAGCACCTAGGACATGGGAATATGCTATAGGCTCAGCCAATGGGGTTCTTCTGCCTAGGATTTTAAGTCTGGAGCAAATCAGCAAAGAATCAAGGACTCTAGAGAGAGAAAGAGAGAGTGTGTGTGAATGGTATGTGAAATAGCATCAAATGTCTACAAATAGCAGTGTCTGTCGGTATGGTGTCCTCTCTAGTAATGGCATGACTTTGCCTTTGTCCACTCAACTTCTCCCCCACCCCCAACTTGGAGGTGAGTCCTGTCTTGGTTTGCTGATTTCTGGGTCTTTGGCATTCGACATCGAGAGAATGTGTATGAGTGACAGGGCAGGAGACAAGGGAGGCAAGAGAAAAGAGAATAAAGCTTCCAGGAAAGAGAGAAACATTGAGATTCTGAAGCAGTGTAAGAATGTGTACAAGCCCTGAGATGGTAAGAAAGTGTTGCTGTGGTATCTGACTTGGATTCCTGTACTGGCCTTTGATCATACAACTAGTGACTATAATTACTATTATTATTATTATCATTATTATTATGTTTAATTAGCCAACATATAGTACATCATTAGTTTTTGATGTAGTGTTCAACGATTCATTAATTACATCCAGTTAGTTTTAATTACTTTCTGGTTTCCAGACTTTTTTCTTTTTTTAAATTTTTATCCAGACTTTTTTCTTTGAGTGTGTTCAATATTCAGTTTGGCAGGATGAGCCCCAGCAGACAGGCTACACTTGAACGACCTCCCCTTTTGTTGGTTTGGGTCATTGACTCCTCTGTGACTATTGAGATTATTCCTTCTCGCCCTGGGAAACTGGCCAGCATCATGTCACAGGCTGAGGATGAAACTGACACAGAGGAAGGCAAAGGCAGTTAAGCCACAAGCAGATGGCATCACAGCCGTTGAATTCAGATAATCCTGAATGGGTTTTACATTTGGACTTTCCAGGGAGGTGTGCCAATCGATTTCCCTGTGATCTTAGCAAGATCAAATTGGATTTTCTGACTTGCAGTTAAAAGCATTTTAAACTGAGACGGCCACAGGGTGGAAAGAAACCCTCAACCTGGAGAATACTTAGTTTATTCCCAACACGCCCCCAATTGGCTGTGTGACCATAAGCAAGTCACTTCACCTTCCTCATTGAAAAGGGGAAGTTTTTGAACTAGATCAGTGGTCCTCAACCATGAGTGGGTCTGCTCCCATAAGAGATATTTGGGAAAATGTGAGGCTTTTTTTGTGATCACATTAATTGTGAAGATATTATTGATATTTGGCAGGTGGGGGATGGGGATACAAAGTGTCTACAATGCTTGGGAGGATCCCATACAATGAAAATTTGTCTCACCCAGATTGCCTCTTGCGTTACTGCTCTAAATGTTCCTCTTATCTCCTGCTTCTCTTACGACTTTGTGGTCATTTATTTATTTCTCTTATTTTCTGCTTTTTTACTCTTTGAAATTTGCTGGCCTCCTTTTGGCTGTCTAGATAGAGCTTGTGTATCAGTGTTTCTCAGTTTTGGTCCCAAGGACAGTATGAATCACCCTAGGGGAATTGCTAAAAATTCAGATTCATGGTTTCACTTGAAAACTACTGAATCAGCATCAAGGTCCCCAGGTGAGGCATATACACTCTCTAATTTGCTTTACTTCCTTGTCCATCTCACTAGGCTATACATTGCTGATGTATAAAAGTTTTTGCTGATAATATGAAAGTTTTCTTATAAAACTTACAAATCACAGATACGGAGAACAGATTGGTGGTTGGCAGAGGTGGTGTAGGGGGGCAGGAAGGTGGGTGTAATGGGTGAAGGCGGTCAAAAGCTACAAAATTCCCGTTATAAGTCCTGGGGCTGTAATATATAGCATGGTGACTATAATTAATAATACTGTCTTATATTTGAAAGTTGCTACAGAAGTAGATGATTGAAGTTCTTATCACAAAGAAAAGAATTGTAACTCTATGTGGTGTGAATGTTAACTAGACTTATTGTGGTGATTACTTCACCGTTTATATAAATATCAAGTCATCACATTGTGCACCTGAAACTAATATAAGTAATATACTGTTATGTCAACTATATCTCAATGAAAAAACTTACACATCTTATAAAGTCATTTATCGTAGTTAAAAAACGTAGTCGACATCCATTTTGGTATTTGAGTGCTTTACATAAATTATTTTGCTAACCCTCACAGAAACCTAATAAAAAAGGTTACTGTTCTCATTTTACAGATAGAAAAACTGAAGTTCCTAGCCCCATTTTACAGATTAAGGAAAGTGCTTCCTTATCATTACGAGTTAGCAAATACAAGGGTTAGGATGTGAGCCCAGATATGCTTGACCCCAAAGCCTGAACTCACCCCCTCATACTATACAGTTTCATGCTGGTCCCTGTCTTTGTGATATTAGCTACAAAACAGACACACTGGAAAATGCTTTGGCTGCTCTGGCAAGCATGTTCTATTCACTCGAATGATGTACATCTAAAATATGTGTGACAGATGTATGATTCAATATATCGTTAATGAAAAAAATCCAGTTAATAGAATAGTATGTATAGTATTTGTTAGCTATGTTCCAAAATGTTAATAGCAGGAGTCTTTACAGAATATACTTTTTAATGTAATTACATTACACAAGTATGGCAGAGATGGCTGGTTAACACTCATGTTAACCCTTTCCTTAGCTTAGAGTTATCGCTTGGATACAGCTCCCCAAAGGGAACTACATTTCCCAGCGTCCTTTGCATCCAGATCAGGACATATGGCTAATTCTCACCAATGGGGTATGAGCAGAGTGGTGTGTCACTTCTAAATTGGGACTTTTAAGAAATAGGGTTTTTCATGCTCCCCTCCACCACCTGGTTAGCCGGGTTCAGAGGACTCCAAATTAACAGGGGCTATTGAACCTCCAAGTTGGAGGGAGTCCAGGTCCTTGAATGACCATAGGGACAAACAGCTACCGGTTGAATAAGACAGCTACATTGAACTGCTACGTGAGCAAGAAAAAAACTTCTGTTATGCTATGTCACAGGAATTTGGGGTTAATTTGTTACAACATCCTACCTAATTCGAGTAATAGAGTTACCCTATCTAATATGAGTTATACATACTCATCAATAATTATAACTTTACTCTCTTCCTTTTACACATGTATGATGAAAAATATAACATTTCTGGGATTCAAAGGTATACTTACGGCATTGAGCCTCCTCACAGATTTTTTTTTTAATTTAGTTTTATTTTTTTTTTAAAGGGAGAGAGAGAGAGAGAGAGAGCATGAGTGGGGAGGGACAGAGAGAGAAGGAGTGAAAGAATCCTAAGCAGGCTCCACGCCCAGCACAGCTCGATCCCAAAACCCTGAGATCCTGATCTGAGCTGAAACCAAGAACTGGCCACTTAACTGACTGAGCCACCCAGGCGCCCCCATCCTCATCAATTTTTAACTCTCAAAACTCATATCATGTAAAGGATACTGTAGGAACCATAGAGGAAGGAGTAAGAAGTCAGTAGTTTGACTAGCCGCCTCTGAACAGTTAGACCATATATAGAAAGTCATTGAAACATCCTTGAGTTATTAATACACCAGAGGGATGAAGAGATATCAATGATTCTGAAACCAGCTACTGAGAAATTTGCTTTTCCTTGATTCGAAGGGCATTTCATACATAAGTAAGTATAAACACGGGACAACAGATTGCAAAGTGCTATTAAAGGCATAAAGAAAAATAGATAAAAGACCCGCCTATCTTTTATCATGATACCTTGAATAAATACAGGAAGCTGAATTTAATACCTAATTGACTACAAAGAATCACAGGTTTTTTTGGAAAGCCGAATGGTACGTTGGATTTCATTTCCAGTCAGTTACGCTGCAGCATCTTATCCAACAAGCCATAATGAATTGCAGAAACATAATCCAAAGGCAGTAAAGGCAAAGCTGACTTAACCACGAAGCCTGATAAGAACCTGAATAGCACCCGTCGGCCGCAGTGTGGAAGGGTTTTAATATGTTTAAGATTTCATCAAATGTTTGAAAGAAGATGAGGGAAAGATGTAATTTCTTGAGTTAACAGGAGTAATCAAAATAGTTGAGTTGCCTGGAATGAGAATCGAAGCACAAAATGAAGATTTGGTGAAAGAGTTTACCCCTAAATATAAGCGAGTGTTTGTTTTCATGGGCAATATCAAGGTCAAATGGCGATGACATTTTGTTTCACGTGGTTCCACGATTACTGTATTCTTCCCCTAGTAAGGGCTTCCATGAGAATGGAAACTGCCCTCTGTGGACAGGGGCTTAATTTCAAATGGATGATTCACACTGCCTGGCTCTGTCTACACAAAACCGAAATACCTAGATAGGGAGTAAAATCTTTGCAAATGCCAAATGATGCCAAGGTTTCTGAGGTTTCCCAACAGCCAAGTGTTTGTCCAGATGTATCCAAATATGTAGATGTAGATGTTGGCTGCTTAGCTGACAAACTTCAGATAAGGGCTGGGACTTTTTATTTTTAGCACAACTGTTTTTAGCAGGAGGTTTTATCGGTGTTCGGTAATGGATAATAGGGCAACTGCTTCAAATTCTTGACCCCAGGAAGGGCCCCTGTAGTCAGGGGTGGGCTTTGGAAGATGCTTATCTTTCAGGCTTCTATGGGTATCATTACCCCTGTCATTTGAAACCCTGTAAGTCCTCTAAACATTCCTGAGCATTCTGGAGAGGTGAAGGCATGTCAATAATATAAGAACCTGGTAAAACGACCTAATGAACAACCTAGTGTTGGACGTTTAGTAGATGCTCAATAAGTACAGGAGAAAGTGTGGCAACGGGAAGAGAATGTTCACAGACGCCCTTTACCGCTCACCAGAGCCCAAAGCCCTGTCTTAGTGCAGATGAATTTCCTATGCTTCGATTTAACGTGGGTTTTTCCACTTTCCATTCACTCTTGCCTCCTCGAGATGTTGTTCCAGCAGTTCTCCTCTCTCCTACATCAGAAAGTTTTCCTCTCTCTTTTCAGGACCCTTTCCATAAACTTGCACACGTGCCATTATCTTTCCCATTCTGAAACACACACACACACACACACCTCACATACACACACACCACCTTCTTCTCATTATACTTCCTCAACCAGCTACTGCCACATTCATTTTAGAGCCAAACTCCTCAAAGAGTTGTCTGTACTCACTATCTCCGAGTCTTCTCTCACTTTTTCTTAAACCTCCTCTCATCAGGCTTTCTGTTCTACCCACCGCACCAAGTCAGCTCTCAGCTGGCCAAGCTGACTGTGCACAAACCCATAGGTTCTCAGTCCTTGTGTTAAAGATTTTATTTATTTGACACAGAGAGAGAAAGAGCGTGCACAAGCAGTGGGGAACGGCAGGCAGAGGGAGAGGGAGAAGCAGGCTCCCCTCTGATGGCGGGGCTCGATCCCAGGACCTTGGGATCATGACTTGAGCTGAAAGCCAACTCAGGCGCTTAACCCACTGAGCCACCCAGGCGTCCCCCAGTCCTTGTGTTAACTTGATCCCTCGGTGGCTGTTGACACACGGGATCTCTCCTTTCTTGCTCCTCCTTCTTGCACGTGGCTTCCAAGACAACGGACTGACCCAGTTTTCTGCCTACCTTGCTGCTTGCCTCTTCTCTGTCCCCTTTTTGGTTTTCTCTTTCTCTCATCTTTTAAAGTTGGACCCCCCCACCCCCACAGGGGTCAGTCCTTGACCCTTTCCTCTGTTCTATCTAAATACCTACCCTTGGAGATTTTATTGAATCTTGTAGTTTTAAAATCACCATGCATATGCGGATGACTCCTGAATGTACAAGTTCATTCTAGCCTTCCCTCCCAAACCCCAGCCATTTATCCGGCTGCCTTCTCAGTAGCTCTACTGGGATGTCTGGTAGACTCCTCAAACTTGGCACCTCCCGAACTCAACTCCCGATCTTCCTTCCTCTCAATCAAAGGCAACGGCATCCTCCAGGTGCTCAGGTCAAAGCCATGGACTAAATCCTTGACTCCTAGTTCTCTCCTACCCCACACTCAAGTCACAACCCATGGGAAATCCTACCGGTGTGACCTTCACAACATGTCTAGAATCAGACCACTTTGGTCACCTTCGCTACGCCCACCCTGGTCAGAGTCACTGTGACCTCCCACGGCAGAGACCCCTCACCACGGTCCCTGTTTCTACCCTTGACCCTTGTCGTCTCTTCTAAACACAGCTGCCAGAGTGATTCTTACCAAAGGGGAGACATCACGTCACTCCACTACTCAGATCTCTGCGATGGCTCCCCACAGCACACCTGCTCTGCTTCCCGACCCCTCCTCACTCACGTCACCATCTCCTGTCCTCCCTCTCAAGCCCCTGGTGCCACCCATGCTGCCCCCGGCTTGGAACGGAGGCTCCGGGCATGCTCCTACTTAGAGCCATTCTCCCGTTATCTGCTGGGTTAACCCTCTCACCCCCTTCAAGTCTTTGCTCAACTGTCACCTTCTCACTGGCGTCTATTCTGA
This sequence comes from Potos flavus, assembly GCA_028534135.1. Taxonomy (NCBI): domain Eukaryota; kingdom Metazoa; phylum Chordata; class Mammalia; order Carnivora; family Procyonidae; genus Potos; species Potos flavus. Next base: position 140,435,727 of record CM052899.1, on the reverse strand, counting down.
TTACCCTTCTTAAAATTCCAACCTGAGCCCCTGAATTCCTGGAAATCCTTGCTCAGCTCTGCATTCCCCCCATACCATGCTCACTGACTTCCAATACACCGTACAATGACTTTTCTGGTACGTCTGTTTGTTTTCATGCTGTTTATTGTCTGTCTCCTCCCTCCCTGGACCAGAACGTGAGCTCCACGAGGACCATGATCTTCTCCTGTTGGTGCACCCCCAGGCCTGGGAATGGAGCCCGGCAGCCAGAGGACACTCGGAAGTGTTTGCTGAGAGACGTGAATCACACATGCAAGAATCTGGGTGATGATCACAAACTGCCATTTGCAGGCCTGAGCTCTTTATCTCACTTAATCCTCAAAACGGCCACATGACCTGCATTTATCTCCTCCGCTTTTCGGAAGTCTGAAGAATATCCCATGACTGGAGGGCGGCAGAGCCACACTGTGAACCCAGAGTCCGCACGTCCAACTTCGCCACTATTCTCATACATTCCTGGAGTGGGTATGAGTTGGTGCAGCTTTTCTGCAGGGTAATTCAGCCTTATATATGAACAGCGTTACAAATATTCACACCCTTGGGGCGCCTGGGTGACTCAGTGGGTTAAAGCCTCTGCCTTCGGCTCAGGTCATGATCTCAGGGTTTTGGGATCGAGCCCCGCATTGGGCTCTGTGCTCAGTGGGGAGCCTGCTTCCTCCTCTCTCTCTGCCTGCCTCTCCACCTACTTGCTATCTCTCTCTCTGTCAAATAAATAAATAAAATCTTTAAAAAAACAAAACAAAACAAATATTCATACCTTTTATTCCAGAGAACGGATCCCAGATATGCCCAAAGGCCTATCTACGCCATTGTTGGTCCAGGGGACGCATCGCCGGGAACCGATTGTTAAAAAAATCACGGTATATTCATTCAGTGGAAGACTATGTAGCCAATGCTGATGGAAGGGCGGATGAGGACATGGAGAAACCTACCCAACAAACATTCAGAAGAAGCAACGAGGACAGCATACCAGGACACACAATTGTAGACACATGATGATGCCCCAATTTTTAAAAACTACATTATTTATGCAGAGAAAATGGCTGGAAAGATTGACTAGAAAGTTAATAGTGGTTCTCCCTAAAGGTGTGACTATGGGTGATTTTTATTTTCTCTGGACATTTCTGTGTAACTGTGTGTGTGTGTGTGTGTGTGTGTGTGTGTGTAACTTTTTATAATAGGAAAACAGTTATTTTTTAAAAGGAACCTCTCCCTCAACATTAAAATGTGCCTTTCAATTTATATGATACATTAATAAATTTTATGACAAAATGAAACACACCTGAATAGCTGAAAGGAAGATGAGGTCCGTGTGAAACACTGAATAAGTTCTAAGAAGTCAACAACTGTATTTCATGTATCCAAGACTAAAGAAGTTTCACTGCATTACAATATCTTTGTCTAGATCAACTGTACTGAACCATTTCATTTAAGGACACTGGATTTTCCTAGTTTTAGTAAGGTTTAGTTTTTCTTTTCTTTTGGAGCTATCCCCCCAAAGAGGCGTATGTTCTATTTGCCTTTGGAGTACTTGGATCTCTTGACTTGGAGAGAAGTATTTCATTCCATAGCACAAAGTACCTTGATAAGTTGTTTCAAGAACACTGCAAGGAAAACATATTTAGACTGTGTCATCGCATTAAGAAATTACTGTACTAAAGTGCATTCCAAAGCAATTGCTACATACGTAAGTTTCTCTTTTAACTCCATTCCTGGAGAATTACATTCTTTAAAGTCTATCTTGGAGAATGTAATTTTTTTTTCTGATTGCAAGCTATTTTAAGAGCTGTCAGAAATCTACATAATGCAAGGAAGTACCGTGGGGGTTTCCTAGCATCAAAAATAAGGACAATGCTAGAATGGTTAGTTAACTTGCTAAACAGAGAGACAAAAGGACGCATTTAGATTTGCTCATGAAACAACTTGAAAGATTCAAAAAGGATAATGTTCCCAGATTAATGCTCATGCAATTTGAAGTGACTTTTTAAATATATAATTCCTGAAGCTCGGCTAGGATCTTAACATTCTTGTGGGTTTAAAGATGAAATGTTTCAAAGGATTGGGGATGAACTTATTAAAAGAGAGGCTGGGACCAGAATGAAAGAGCTGACAGAAGGTGCCACACTGGGTGGGAACACACACACACATATCCATTCCTGCACAGAAGCATGCACACATGCACACACGCACGTGTGCACACATACCCAAGCATTCACACAGCCCCTACAGCAAACAGCTCAGTTCTGAGAGCTTGAACATGAGCCAAATCCCTACTCAAGGGAGTGAGTTCAGCATAGGTCGACATAACCTAAGAGAAGGGGACAGCTATTGAAGAAAGAACATAAGTGCCATCAACTTCAAAACTGGGGACGGAAGCGCCTGGCTGGCTAGTTCAGTAGAGTTTGAGCGCCATGTTGGGCATAGAGATTACTTAAACAAACAAACAAACAACAAAACCAAAATGGGACAATGGCTGCAGAGCTCCACGCCAGGAATATAGGATATAAATGTGTGGAGAAGTGTATTGTTTTCCAGAGTATCACAGGGCTGTCCACAGGGATAAGGAAAGTAATTAAGATGGGAGAACTCAGTGGGCCAGGGATCATCAGTGAAATGCTTGGCCAGAGCCACACAGCTGGAAGCCTGATGGTGGTCTACACAGCTCACTCCCCTCATCCACAACTCCCCTCGCCCCCACGGCCTTCAGCAGCTAGAGCTGCCTTCCTTGGAGACCTCTCTCACCGGGTGCTTGTAGGGAGCAATCCGGCCAGGCCGTCAGGTTTTCTAATCCTGCAAGAGAAGGAAAGGCCCACCAGGGTCCTCTCAGAGCCCCTGCCTGCCCAGGCATTTTTGCCTCCACGAGAGTATTTTCATACCCATTTCACTCGCGAGAAAACAGGCCTATCCTAGGTCACCTGGCTAAGAAGCAGTAGCTAATTAATTTTGCCTTCCTCCAAGACTGAAATGCTTTAAAACACACCATCGTGGCACATAGGAGTTCTAGTCCTAAGAGTAAATGTTGACAATTTTTCATGAAATGTGGCTTTTAGACCTTTAACAAATGGTGGCAAGAATTTCTGACAGAAGCCGTTTTAGAAACCCTGGTTCTTCACTTTTCTTTTTCTTTCTTTCCCTTTTGTCCGTTCAGTCTTTTCCTCCCTCTCTCCCTTGATCTCGTCTTTCTTCTAACCTGGAGGGAAGGCTTTAGCTCCTTCCTCATCATGCCCAGGCTGCCATCTTTGACAGCGACCAGAGATGGTTCCATTGAATGTCAAGTGCGGCCTCCCAGCGAGACCCCTCGCAACACCCCTTCTTTACGGCCACGGCACCCCTGCCATCCACTGGCAAGTTCTGTGCCAGGCCCGAGTTCTAGTAAGTACTAGCTGATTATCCAGAATACCACACCTCTCAGGGGGCAAGGCCGGGGACCCAGGCCTTCTCTGCAGTTCCTGTGGCACCCTTTCTGGATCTTACTTTCTTGCAATGTGCTGGAGTCCTGGGCTTTTCATTTTTCTTACCCTTGTGAGAAAAAAAAAGAGAAAGAATATTCAGATGGGTGAATGTAGGATCTGGACCCTTCCATGTGAGGACCCTCAGAAAAGCAATAGAAAATTGAACCCATGCTTTATTATTATTATTATTATTATTATTTTTCTGTCTCAAGGCTTGTGTTTTTCAACAGAACGAAATGTTCTCCATGGAAACAATGTTTGTGGGGATTAAAGATGAGAATGAAGGTCATAACTGGCCCGTGGTAAGAAGTGTGAGCAGAAGAAAGGTTGACCTCGGTCACGCCAGGGGCCCAGCTCTCCAGACAGGGGTGCGGCAGGGGCAGGTGAGGGCCTGGCCTCTGTCAGCCTCTGAATTCTGATGTGAGGCTGCCTTTTGCTCTAAAATCTGCTGGAACCTAAAATGAAATACCTGAGTCATAAAATAGGTGGGCTGCATTTCAGGAAGGCCCACCCAGCCATCCTTACTAGTGGTGACTGCAACTCTATTTGTAAGTACATTTGGAGGATCAAATTGATGGATCGAAAGGGAGTAATTCTAAAGCAGTAATGTGTGTGTCTGTGATGTATACTATTTCAGACACATTCAAGGGTATCCGAATCGGAGACAAGAGACTCAGTTCAGGTGTTGCCTCCTCCAGGAAGCCTTCCCTGACTGCTTCCGGCGTGGCCTCCAGAGTGGGTTAGGCTCTCCTCCCACGCATGTGACAACCACTCAGCGGACCCAGCAACACGTCTACCCACTGTACCTCTTCACCAGCTTGTGAACTCCTTGCAAATTAGGACTGTGTTTTTTTGTCTCTGCAACAGCAGCACCCTGTTCGGAGCCTGGCACATAGTAGGCCTTTAAGACCTGTGCGCCAAATTGGAAGTGAGGCTTCTTAAGACTTCAGGTAGTTGGAGGCAGGGTAATCAGTGGTTCACATTCAAGGGTTATGGAGCCAGATGTCTTGGGACAGATCCCGCGATTAGCCTGCAATAACTGTGGCCTCTGAGACCCCAAGTTCCTCATCTGGAAAACAGGCGGGCGACTGGTACCCGCCTCTGTGGACCGTTGAGTGTTGAATGAGATAATTATTTAAAGAGCTTAGCCTGGAGTCTGCTGCTTAGCTTAGTAGGCAGTTCACAAACAATAGCTAATCTTATTATATTATTTGGTAGAGGGAGCTTTTCAGCACAAGGACAAATGGACTCTAGTTCCGTCTCAGCTTTGCCTCTAATCCAGATTTGAGAGACCAACTCATCCAAAACCATGTGAACACATCCAGTCTTTTTTTTTTTTTGAATGAACACATCCAGCTTTACTGGAGACTATAGTCCAGTCATTTATTTCAGGAATCTGAGCTCTGTGACCAAGGGCTTGCGACTTCCATCTGCTCAGGGAGCCGGTCGGGTTAATTTCGGCATTTCTGAGGAAGCTGATGACATCAGCGTAGTTCTGTGCACTTAAGGACTTCTTGCTGCTTGCCAGGTTACAGGATGAACATCGGGAAGATGGAGGTTTATTTCCAAATCTTCAAATAGTTTACAGATTAGATAAAATGAACATGTCCCCTAAAACTGATAACTTCTATCCCTGCTAAGCCCTTTTATTATTACAGCCTTGCTAGTTAACATAACACTTTTATGAGATGGGCAGGATAACCTCCCTTTGCAGACGAAGAATTGAAGGCCCAGAGAAGTTAAAGGAGTTCTCAAGGTCACCAGAGAACAGCTGTGTGTGTTGGAGGGGCCCTGTAGGACCTGGGACCCTTGACAATGAAACCAGTGTCCTATTTTGGAACACGTCTTGGCATAGCAGAGACTGCTGTTTATCCATTCTCCCTGTCTGCTTTTATTATAAAGTATCCAGTTTTCAGCCGGGGACATAGATACCTTCCATGCACTAGTCTCTCTAGCACACAAGTTTGGTTACATGATTAAGTGATTCAGTTCTGGCCAGGGAGAGTTGGTGGAAATGATGTGTATCCTGAAAGGGAGAAAGACATCTCCTCCTTCCTTTCCGTGCTGCCATGTGGATGTGATGGCTGGAGTTCAAGCAGCCATCTCGAACCCTGAGGTTTATGTATAAACTGTGTTCTGAGGTTGGCAGATGGAAGATAGAAGGCGCTGGTCCCTGAAACTGTGGATAGGCATCCTCACCTCTGACGGATTACACAAATCGTGGTACATGTGAGAGAAAGACATATTTTTGCCTCGTTTAATAGAGTGTTATTTTGGGTTTCTGTCACTTATAACTGAACCTAATGTAAACAAAACAAGTGTTTTCCTTTTGTACCAAGAAACAAAATCCCAGATTACTCAGTGAGGGCTGCCAGGCCCTACATGACCCATCCCTGGCTTACCTCTTCAATCTCATTTTGCACCCATCTTCCTCTTGCTCCTTACGCTTTATTTTTATTTTATTTTTATTTTTTTAATTGTGTTATGTTAGTCACCATAAAATACATCTTTAGTTTTTGATGCAGTGCTCCAAGATTCATTGCTTATGCACCACACCCAGTGCTCCATGCAATACGTGCCCTCCTCAATACCCACCACTAGGCTCACCCAATCCCCCACCCCTCTCCCCTCCAAAACCCTCAGTCTGTTTCTCAGAGTCCACAGTCCCTCATGGTTCATCTCCCCCTCCTATTTCCCCCAATTCACCCTTCCTTTCCTTCTCTTAATGTCCTCCATGTTATCCCTTATGTTCCATAAGTAAGTGAGACCATATGATAATTGACTCTCTCTGCTTGACTTATTTCACTCAGCATAATCTCTTCCAGTCCAGTCCATGTTGATACAAAAGTTGGGTATTCCTCCTTTCTGATGGAGGCATAATATTCCATTGTATATAT
>CM052899.1:140374462-140428839 GCA_028534135.1 Potos flavus | reverse complement strand
AATTCACCCTTCCTTTCCTTCTCTTAATGTCCTCCATGTTATCCCTTATGTTCCATAAGTAAGTGAGACCATATGATAATTGACTCTCTCTGCTTGACTTATTTCACTCAGCATAATCTCTTCCAGTCCAGTCCATGTTGATACAAAAGTTGGGTATTCCTCCTTTCTGATGGAGGCATAATATTCCATTGTATATATGGACCATATCTTCTTGATCCATTCGTCTGTTGAAGGGCATCTTGGCTCTTTCCACAGTTTGGCGATTGTGGCCATTGCTGCTATGAACATTGGGGTGCATATGGCCCTTCTTTCCACTACATCTGTATCTTTGGGGTAAATACCCAGTAGTGCAATTGCAACGTCATAGGGTAGCTCTATTTTTAATTTCTTGAGGAATCTCCACACTGTTTTCCAAAGTGGCTGCACCAATTTGCATTCCCACCAACAGTGGAAGAGGGTTCCCCTTTCTCCACATCCTCTCCAACATTTGTGGTTTCCTGCCCTGTTAATCTTTGCCATTCTAACTGGTGTGAGGTGACATCCCTACACTTTAACCCCACTCTTGTTTCTCACATGCTGCTCCTTCTGCCTAGAATATTATTCACCTGCATAACTCCTGCTCGCCACTGGGGTCTCAGTCTATGTGCTCCATTTTTAGAGAGACATTCCTTGACCAAACTCCTTTTCTTCTTTTCCTTTCCCCTTGTTCTTTTCCCTGATAGCTTTTCACTGTGGAAATACAGATTTTATTGCATGGTTATTTGTTTACTGTCTTCTTTGCCTAGCTCTAAGGACCGACGAGCCCTCAACACTGTCCCCTGGCTGTACACAGCACTCACCTGTGTCAGACCATCATTTCCAAAGATGTTGGCAACAACGTTTCCCATCCCCCACCCCCCTTTGCAGTATGGCTTGCCACTCTCCCTTCAAGAGGTGGAGTCTATTTCTATCTGGACCTCTATTTCTTTCTTGTTCTCTATTTCTCTCTTTATTTCTTCCCTTGGAATCTGGGTAGGCCTTGTGAAAGCTTTCACTCATAGAATGTGGCAGAAGTGGCCCATTACCTGTTTAAAGGCAGCCCCCTTACCTGGCCCAGCCCCTTCTGCTTTTCACCTTTGGAAGCCGGTTGCCATGTAAAAAGGGCGCAGACCCTGCGGACACCATGCTGTGCCAAGTGGAGAAGGCTTGGAGGGTAAAACTCTACATGAAGAGAGAGGGAGAGTCCACGGAGCACCAAGGATCCTTCCAGGGGAGGGAGCCACTGGGGGTTCAGCCAAGATGAGCCTTTGAATGACTCCAGGCCCAGCCACGGTCCACTGGCAACCATAAGAGTCTCGAACCAAGAGCCTCCCAGCTAACAATCGATAATGGAACACTGGCATGGAGTTCGCGGTCGGTAAGTAGTTGTTGAATGGATGATGGCTGGATTTCATTCTTTTCATTATTTGATTTTTGGAGATAAGGATCCACAGCGGTTCTGCAGAATGCCTTCCACGGTGGCGCTCTGGCGGTGGCCCATGCCAGCCGTACTGGAAGCTTGTGGTTTAATCCTTGCAAGACAAATGCAAGCAGAAGATTATTCCTGCAGGAGTAGATCCAGGAGTTGAGGACACAGCATGAGAGGAAAGAGTCAGGGAGTTAGCAGGCTGTCACTGGTTTGTTTGCTTACTGTGGGATGTGCCTTCTTTAAATCCCCATCAACACAGCTGAATTATCTGAACAAAGAGTAAGGTGGGCAGGAAGTGAGGCGAGTCATGAGATGCAAAAAGAGGGAAGTGGGACCCAGCATGAGAGATGTCCACAGATGTCTCTGGGCAGCGCGGTTGTAGGCAATTTAAAATGCTTTCTTCTGGGTGGACGCCTAGCTGGCTCAGTTGGTAGAACACGAGACTCTTGATCTCAGGGTCAAAAAAACCTAAAACCCAACCCACTTTTTTCCTTGTGCTCATCCAAATCTTCTAAACATCCCTCAAAACATTTCATATTGCTTTATTAAAAACAAGAAAGAAGGTTTTATTTAAATTCTTCATTTGTAGGTTGCCTGGGTGGCTCAGTTGGTTAAGCGTCTGCCTTCAGCTCAGGTCATGATCTTGGGGTCCTGGGATCGAGCCCCGCGTCAGGCTCCCTGCTCAGTGGGGAGTCTGCTTCTCCCTCTGCCTCTGCCCCTCCCCCTGCTCGTGCTCTCTCACTCTCTCTTTCTCAAATAAATAAATAAAATCTTAAAAAAAAAATAAAGTCTCCTGTTGTGCTGTGAAATTTATAGAAGGTGAAAACAAGCACACCAAATGAAAACAAGATAATGCAACCAAATACCCAAGCTCCCAAACTGCATTCTTAGCAGCCAGTCATTTTATTTTATTTAGTCTTAAAGGCCATTATTTCATGAAATAAAGAAATGAGTATATCCCAGAGTAGCTTATGGAAGACAGTGAGGGCGAGTATGAGTGGGCTGCTAAGGGGGCGGCAGCACTCTAGAGGCCGGGCACAGAGCCTGCTCCCATCTCTAGCTTCCCTTGAAATATTTGATTTGCTCCACTTGGGTCAGACGCCTCAGCTAGCAGCGTCTTGGAGTCCTCGAACCCTCTGATTTATAATTATCCAGCATTAAGTTGTTCTTTGGAAACTATTTTTGGTCAATATGCTCATTGGTGTGATTAATTACATATTATTAAGAGACCAGAAGTTACTCTCTGGAAGTGTAACCTTTTCTCATTTGGGGGGGGGAGTAATTTTCAGCTCAGCCAGCTCAGGAACTATTTAACACTGAATCACCAGTAGAGAATCACTGCTCCTAAAGCGGGCAGCTCAGGATTTGGAAATCTGATGAGGAAAAAAAGTTAATACCTACATAAGTAAACTTGGGAAGGGAATAACTCTGTTTCTCCAGTTAGGATCTCCCACGGTTCTCCTAGGGACATTCATTCAATAGGTGTTTATTGACTTCTGCTTGTATGCCAGTAGCTAGTTGGGCCACTGGTTTCCCATAACATGTGGTATTCATTCATTCATTCATTCATTCAGTAAGAGTTTAGTAAGCATCTATGTGCCAAGCATCACTATAGGTCTAGATTCTTGTGTTACATCAATGAACAAAACTTATATTCTAGTGGGAGATTACATTCTAGTGGGAGGGGAGAATAACAATAAACCTATATATAAGCAAATGATATAGTATGTTAGAAGGTTTCAAGTTACTAGAAATAAGAACAGGGATGGGGCATTAGAAGGATCACGTGTGTGCACACACACAATTTTGTAGTTATTGAATAGTGTGGTATAGTGGGTTGAATAATGGTCCCCCAAGAGGTATGTCTGAGTCCCAACCCCTGGAATTTGTGAAAGTGACCATATATGGTAAAAGGGTCTTTGCAGATGTAATTCAGTTAAGGAAGGGTCTTGTATTAGGATTCTCCAGAGAAACAGAATCAGTAGGATGGATGGATGAACGGACAGACAGATAGATAGATAGGAGATTTATTGTAGGAATGGACCAAGACATTCCATGATCTCTACCTGAAAGCTGGAGAACCAGGAAAGATGGTGGTGTAATTCAGTCTAAGTCCAAAGGCCTGAGAGTCAAGGGGCTAATGGTGTAAATCCTGATGTGAGTCCAGAAACCCAAGCACCAGAAGCACCAAAGTTCAAGGGCAAAGGACGGATGTCTCAGCTCAAGCAGAGAAAAAGCAAATCTGCCCTTTCTCTGCATTTTTGTTTTATTTGGGCTTTCAGTGGGTCCAATGATGCCCACTGGTGTTGGAGAGAGCCTTCCGCTTTGTTCAGTCTACCAACACAACACAAATGCTAATCTCTTCCAGAAACACCCTCATGGACATGTCCAGAAATTATGTTTTATCAGCTCTCTGAGCATCCCTGAGCCCAATCAAGTTGATGCAAAAAATTAACTATCACGGGTCCTGAGATGAGATCATCCTGAATTATCCAGGTGGACCATAAATCCAATGACAGATGTGCTTAGAAGAGGAAAGGCAGAGGGAGGTATGAGATACACAAACAGATAAAAAGTTCACAAGCAGAGATTGGCAGCCCCAAGCCAAGGAAAGCTTACAGCCACCGGAAGCTGGAAGATACAAGGAAGGACTCTTCCCTACGGCCTGTGGAGGAAGTGTGGACCTGTCAACACCTTGACTTTGGACTTCTGACCCCACAGACTATTAGAAAATAGATGTCTGTTGTTTTTAAACCACTCAGATTGTGGTAATTTGTAGTCCTGGAAATGAACATAGATGGTCAGAGTAGATTTCATGGAGAAGTGTCATTTGAGGAAGTCTTAAAGGAGACAGGAAATCAGCTGTGTGAATACTGAGGGGGAGAGCTCTTTGGGCACAGGGAATGGCCCGCTATTAGGGGAGGGGGCCTGGTGTGGGGAGTGACAAGGAGGCCAGTGTGGCTGAGGCAGGAGGGATGAAAGGGAGAGGAGTAGGGGGAGACCAGGATAAAGAAGTAACAGAGAAACCAAAGGGGGCTGACAGAGAATGCAGGGCCCCTTAGGATGCTGTAAAACAAACCTTTGGAATAATGGCGCATGTGGAATTAACCATTAAAAACACCACTATTGAGCATCTTTTACATGACTAATATGTGGCAGGATCTTCAGGCACACAATCTCAGTTATTCTTCACAAGGCTCTCATGAAGGTTTCATTCCCTGAAGTCCGTGGGTGGAAATTTCTACACTACCCATAAACTATTGCATAACTAGAGAGTGGTCAGGCTGAACCCCAGAGCCAGTCTCCTCTGCCTCAAAGCCCACACTCTTTCTGCCCCATCACACAGCCTTACAAGCACATGCACAATAAAGGAATAGAAAGAAAATTCTTCAGTCTGTTAAAGGACATCTACCAAAAAACTACAGCTAGCATCATAGTTAATGATGAAAGACTGAATACTTTCCTCTCAGGCTTGAGAACAAGGCAAAGTTTTTCAACTTCTATATTCTCTCCTCTCCACCCCCAACCTCTATATTCTTGTTCGGCAGCACACTGGAAGTCCTAGCCAGTGCATTAAGGCAAGAAAAAGAAATGAAGAAATAGAGATTAGAAAGGAAGAAGTAAAATGATCCCTGTTTGCAGATAACATGAAAATCCAAAGAATCTGATTTTTTTTTTTTTTTAAATTCAAGAACTCAGAAGAGAGTCTGGTAAGATTGCAGAACACATCAAACTTCAATTGTATTTCTATATACTAACAATAAACAATTGAAAACCAAAATTTAAAACAAATAGCACTTATAATAGTTACCTCCCAAATTAAATAGTTATAAATCTAACAAGACATATATAGGATTTGTATGATGAACACTAATGGATGAAAAAGAAAATCAAAGAAGACCTAAATAAACAGAGAGACATACCATGTTCATGGGTTGGAAGGCTTTCCAATTGTAAAGATGTCAATTTCCCCCAGATCGACTTAATGCCATTCCAATCAAAATCCTAATTGAATTTTAAAAATAGATAGAGATAAGCTGATTTTAGACTTTATATGGAAAAGTGAAGGAATAAAATAATCAAAACAATTTCGGAAGAAAAAAGAATAAATTTGGAGGAATCATACGACACAACTTTAACACTTATTCTGAAGTCTATAATCATCAAAGCACTGAAGCAATTAGCAATGTGTCTATTTCCGAAGTGATGGACACATTGATCAATAGAACAGAATAGAAAGTCTAGAAGGAGACTATATGGTCAGTTGGTTTTTTGCAAAGCTAATTCAGTAGAGAAAGAATAGTCTTTCAACAAATGTGGTTTGGACAATTGGACATCTATATGTCACCCAAAAATAAAAATAAAGTGAAACTCAACCTAACCCTCGTAGCTTATATGAAAATAAACCCCAAATGGTCATAAATGTAAATGTAAAACATAAGGCTATAAAGTGGCGTGAAGTCACAGAATGAACTGGAAATCATGTCCTTTCTGACAGCTATATAAAAAAAGATGGAAATTTAACAAAAAGGCAATATCTCCTTTAATTTGAAGGGACAAAAGGGAGTGGAAGAAAAAAAAAAGATGCTAGGAGAGACATTGGTGACTCACATGAAGAAATATGGTATGAAGGATCTACTAGGGAACACAATCCCCAGAATAGCAGTATCTTGACAGTCAGGCTTTGAACCCAGGCTGATTCATTCATTTGTTTAACAGCTATTTATCGAGCCCTTCTGTATCTGAGATGCTACATCTGTAATGGTCAAGAAAATAGATGCATGTTCTGTAGGTCCTGAAGATTACACTGAAGTGGGAAAAATAGGCTTGAAACCAATAAACACACTAATAAGTGTATAATGATAATTTGTGATAAATGGTATAGAAGAAAGCAATAAGCGTCTTGCTACAAAAGAGAAGGGAGACCTACTTTAGGCTGGGTGGGGGTCAAGGCAGGTCTTTCCCAAGGAAGAGTCAGAAAAGGATGACTAGGAAAAAGCCAGGACAGGACTGATGGGGAGAGGACTCCAGGCGGAGGAGGCTCCAGACCAGGCCTCAGGAAGAATGAGCTAGGTGAACATGAAGAACAGAAAGAAGCCTGGGTGGATGGTGGAGGGTAAGGGAGAGAGTGATATGAAATGGTTCTGGAGAGGACATTGAAGAGTTTTTATGCAAGAGAGTGACATGATTCAGGGCACATTCAAAAGATGATATTGGCCATGTATGAAAAGTGGTCTGGTCCGGGTAGGGAGGAAAGAAGGATAAATATCTGGAGAGTGTTTACAGCAGTCCACGGTAGCCTAATAGGTGGGATGTCAGTGGAGAGGAACAAAGCGAACAGGTGTGAGAAAGATTTTGGAAGTATTAGTGTGAACTCCATGAAAATTCTATTGCCATAACTCTATGGCAATTTCATATGGCTTGGTCTAAAAGAATCGACAGGACTTGGCAATGGATTAGATCTGGAGGGTGAAGAAGAGGGAGATGTCAGGAGTGGCCCCCATGTTTCTGGTTTTAACAACAGAGTGTATGTAAGTGCCCTTTACCAAGATGGAGGAACGACAGGGACTGGGGTTGTGGATTTGGGTAGAAGTTCAGTTTACAGATGTGGGGTTGGAGATCTCTCTGTGATCTCCAAAGAGAGATGTCACTGTGGCATTACATTTGAGTGCTCAAGAGAGTTTTGGCTGAGATACATTTGTAGGATTTCAGCATATTAGATGATGATACTTGAAGACATGGAAGTGGATATGCTCTGGGAGAAAGTTTAGAGTGAGAAGAGAAGGGCCCAGAAGCGCCAATATTTAGAGGCTAGGGAAAGGAGGAGGAGCAGTAAGAATGTGGAAAAGAGGTCAGAGGCATAGGAGGAAAACCAGGAGAGTTCATGGCTGCCAAGAGAGGAGCAGGTAAACAAAAAAGAGAATGATCAGTTGTGCTGAATGCTGTTGGGGAGGGTGGCGATGTGTAGCAAGAGGAAATATCGATTATTCGTAATTGAAAATCCAGTTTGAGAAAATGTGTCAGCTACTTTTTCCAGAAAACAACTTCAAAAACAGATTTCACTATACATAAAAAACCAGAATCATTACCACCACGAAGAGGGAGTCCTGCGATTGATGTAAATGGATATAATAACAGGAACACATACAGTGTCTTCACTTTGTGCCAGGCACTGTTCTAAGTATTTATATATTCACTCATGTAGTCCTCACAACCACCACAGAGGCAAGCAGCATTACCCCCAATTTACGAACAGGACAAAGATAAACTTACCCCGAACTGCAGGGCTAAATGTGGGGGAGCTGGGACTGAATCTGGGAATTCCAGCTCCGAGCTTGGTGCTATTACGTACAATACTCTCATCGGTGGTTGATGATGACAGATGGATAGAAATTCCGTAACAAACCTCAAAGTTCTTATTTGAAAAGAATTATAGAGTATCACAGTTGATGTAAACAGCTGCCAAAGGTGAAACAGTTTTCAGCTGTGAATTAGTGCATTTATGTGTTTGCATGTGTTTGTGTGTGTTTAAATTTCTTTAGTCTGGAGCAAATCTTCTGCTATATGTGGCAACTTGTTTCCAAGATGGTTACAACAATATCTAGCCTGCCCATTCCCTCCTTTGGAATCTGGGCTGCAGTTGGTAACTTGCTCCAGCCAATTAGAATATGGTGGAAACAACATCTAGAACTTCCAAGGCCAGGCCTTAAGATGCTTTTAGCTTCTGCTTTCACTTGGGGAAAGCAACCATCAGGCAGGGACCTCGAGGCTATTCTGCTGGAGGGAGAGGCTTCCTGGAGAGATTGGCCCTGGAGGACCAGACAGAAGGAACCCAGAGAAGCCACAGGGAGAAGAACCCAGGCATCCCAGCTGATAGGCAGCACTGAGGTCCCAAACAGCCCGAGTGGCGCCATTTTGGACCTTCCAGCCCAGACCTTCCAGCACCGTCAGCTGAATGCAGCTGCAAGAATGAACTGGCTAACACCACGGGAAGAAGAGTCTTTATGCTGAGCCCTGCCCAGATTCCTGACCCACAGCGTCACCAGCAACAATGAAGAGTTGTTGTAAGTAAGTTCTGGGTCGTTGTGCAGCGATACATAACTGGTAAACTCTATGCAGGTCCTCTGTTCCTGAGGCGTGTTAGAGGTCAAGACAGAGCCTTGTACTTTGACTCACAAATCTATGATAGACCTGGAAAGCCTTGGTTGAGGACCCTCTCTGTCTCTACTTGGCCTCAGGTACCCAATAAAGGAGATCGAGCTCCAGTAAAAGCTACTCGTGACGCTAAAATGTTACCAGTGCATTTCTTTAGATAATGTAGTTACAGGTAATTTCCTGCATTGGTTCAATTTTCCTAGAATGAGTAAAAACCGCTTCAGTAATGAGGAAAGATACAGTATATAGCTCTCTTCCGTACCTGTGGAAGCCACCGTTCCTCCTGGGGCATCCTCTCCGTCCAGCAGAATGGCCTTGAGTTCTTCTATGGCGGCTGCTTCCTCCAAGTGCAAGTAGCCGGTTGGTGAGCTGCACAGCAGCCACTCTCAATTCTTTTCACCTTTCCTGTTGTGTCTTAAAGAGCCAGTAACTCATTTTCCTCATCCCCTTGCCGCTGGAAGGACCCAGCAGCAAAATATCATCCGTAAGATACACAGGCAAGTGTGCTGAGGGGTTTTGGGCAGGAGTTTTCCTTTCTGGGAAGGAAGGAAAGAAAGAAGGAGAGAAAGAGAGAGAGAGGGAGGGAGGGAAAAAGGAAGTGGGGAGGAAAGGAGGGAGGGAGGAAAGAAGGAAGGAGAGAGTGGATGGAAGGAAGGAAAGAAGGAAGGGAGGGAGGAAGAGGGAAAGAGCTATACAGGAGATTTATCCCCTTCCCACCCTGCACTTTGCCTTTGGACATGGTCACATGAAACTGCGATGTTCTGGAGGTCCTGCAGCCATCTTGTAACCATGAGGCAACATGTTCACAGTTTAAAAAAAAAGTCTGCTTAAAAAGACAAAAACAAGTAATAAGGCACCTGGCTTCTTGATATCATCACTGGCTGCAGAACCAACCCCGAGACCAACTGTCGACTACTTGTTAATTAATGATAAATGTATTTATGGCAGCTGAAAGCATTCTTGGATCACACAACAACCCTGTGGGTATTTAACATTTTCTTACTAGTACTTAGTTTTTCCACACAGCTAAATCCAGTTTCTTCCATTGTAAATTAACCCTTTTCCTTTTATTTTGTCTCAGTGGAGACAAAGACTTGTGGGTTACCCATCTTTGCATAATTAAGCCTGTTAGACATGGGATGGCTATTGTAAAGTCGCTCACAATCCAGTTTATGGAATCTATTTGCCTATCTTCAGCTGTGATGGTGAAAATGTCACCACTCTGCCAAATCCTGGTGGTTTTGGCAGAAGTGGGTGGGTGGCAGGCGTCCTGTTGCTTTCCTTCTTGGACTCATGGCATCATACCCTCACTAGCCAACATACCCCCCAATGTGGGAAGACACATGCAGGAAGGCTGTGGGTCTGCACACTTCTATCAAAAGCGAAGATCGGGAAACATTCAGGTCAGTTTCAGCCACATGACCTAAACCAGTTTCTGTTTTTATTTTAACTTTGCATTATGGCAATTTAAAACATATGCCAAAAAGGAATAGTATTACAAACCCCCATGTACTTAGCACTCAGCTTTAACAATGAATAATTCATGACCTTTTTAATGCTATACTCCTACCCACTTAACTCCTTCCCATATTATTTTGAGGTAAATCCAGACATCATATCATTTCATCTACATATATTTCAGTTTGCATCCCTGAAAGCTAATGAGTCTTTTAAAAGTATAACAACAATATTACTAGCATACTTAAATACAGTTCCTTAATATCATCAAATATCCAGTCTGTGTTCATATTTCCACCAATTACCTTTTAAAAATAGGATGTAGTCTGTATCATTTTTTTTAAATTTGGCACAAAAGTAGAACATCCTCGTGAAAGAACTTTTGCAAGACGTGAAAAAGCACAGAGAAGGAAATTTAGGATCACCAATAATCCCTGGAGCCAATGCCAATCTATCTGGTGCCAGGCAGGATTAGAAAAAGACGGACGTTCCCAGCAGGCACAGCGCTGTGCCAAGATGTCAGGCATGGCTTGTTCTCTCCAGAGGATGCCCTTGTGCCTGGCAGAACCGGGCCATTGCACTTTCACAGCCCTGAGTAGCTCATCGGTGTCTACATTTTAGAGTAGAGCCTTTCAAATTTTCTACGGATATATGCGTAATTTTTACATAATTATTTTCTGTACATTCTGTTTTGTACGCAGTTTTCATTTAATAGAAGACCATAAACATTTTCCCATGACATTAAATTTGCTTCCAAAGCATGACTTTTTGTGGCTGCCCAGGGGTACCATAACTGATTTAAGCGGTGGCCAATTGTTTAGGCCACTTGCCCTTGGAGCGTGGTGCTTGTTTTTGGTAGATAAAAAAACTCAGGCAAGAACATTATGTCCTTCTTGGGAGAAACACATGGGGGAGTTCTGTATGTGCATTGCGCGATTGGGAGGTTTTAAATTGGTTCCACCTGTTGGTTTGGGAAGAAAGCAAAGGTATGGTTCCACTTAGTTCAACTCATGCCTTGAGGGGCAAGGAGAACTGTCCCTTGACATGTTTAGATTCCTAGGAATTCCATAGTAAACAAGAAGCTTCGGTGGAGAGCAGCGAGGCAATTCAATGGGACATGTTTATTAGGACAGTCACTTCCAAAGTTATGCAACCGGGAGATTTGGGTTCGGGTAACCGACCTCAGCCAATGTCTCCGGTTAGCAGATGGCAGCAGGCCTAAGGGTTCTCTTGAATCGGTTTTGTTGGGTTTTAGGGCATGAACACAGCCACCCTTGGATGCAAACCTCCAACTGATGCCTTGCGAGCAATTATCATCACAGACTCAAGGAGCTGGCCAGTGGATTCTCAGAAAATCGCCCGCTCATGATCTCCAGCTCTTGAGAATTAGGATGACCATACGGGTCAATTGCAAAGCATCCATTTGCCCAAACCCACAACCCACAGTCGGCCTTAGCTAAGCCTGAGCCACAGTATTTTCTACATGAGCCCTTATCTTTACTGAACCCACTGAACAAAATGACTCGGTTTAATGGAGTCACTGGGGCAGGGGGAGGGCAGAGGGCAGATGTAAACCAGGAATTCCTAACCCCAGAGGCCACTCCCCGTGGGTCACAGAGCTTGGTAAGTGCCTTGAACTCCTCAGATGGGTAAGCCACTTAAATGCAAATGATCCGTGTTATGTGTTGGGCAGCTTAGAGAAGGATTTAGAAGGAAAGTCCCTCTGATTTTACATCAACTCATAAAGTGTAAACATTGATAAGGAGCCCATATCATTGGGGCTTGATGGAGGGCATGTCTCGGGACAAGAGAAGGCACAGAGTCTGGGGTCCTCCCCAAACACACCTTACATGCGACACACGACCCGCTAGGCATTCTGAAGTCCTGAGCCTGTCATTGAGCCATCTCTCATTAGCTTCCTGGGAAGGACATTTTCACGCAGAATGTCACCCAGTTCTTGTATCAGAAACAGGACTGGATGGTGTGTTGCTTTCCTGGGGCTACTAGGACAGCGTACCATAAACTGGATGACTTAAGGCAACAGAAATGTGTGCTGTCAGAGTCCTGGAGTTTGGAAGCGTGAAATTGAGGTGCTGGTGGGGCTCTCCTGTCTCCGAGCCTCCCAGGAGGACCCTTCCCCACCCCTTCCAGCTTGGGGTGGTTTCACACTGGTGTCCCTTGGCCTGTGACCACTCACCTCTGATCTCCGTCTCATCTTCACACGACCATCTTCCTCTGTGTGTGTGGCTGGGTCCGCATTCCCCTCCTCTTATAGGAAACCAGTCGTACTGAATTAGGGCCCACCCTAATGACCTCGTCGCAACTCGATTGCATCGGCAAAGATTCTATTTCCAAATAAGATCATATTCATAGGTGCCAGGGGTTAGGACATCACCAAACCTTTTGGGGGAAACAATTCAACCCCTAATGGATAGAGAATCAAAGGTCTGGGATCATTTAGACCCAGAGTTATCACCAATTGCTGTGTGATCCTGAACAGGTAGCATCCCTGGGCCCCCGGTGCCCTCATCTGTCCCCCAGGAACCCTTGTGGCCTGCAGATTCGATGTAGTTTGAACAAGAGCCTCATTTGTTTGCGATCAGTCAGAGAACATTCTCACGGCGGACGGGGACTGCCGGCGTGGAAGGAGCATCACAACTCCGAGGCAAAGCCAGGCCCGGGGTTGTGGGGGTGGGGTGTGTTGAATGGGGAATGAAGGGCGCAGGATCCCTCCAGCAGCAGCCCCTGGCTGGGCCTCTGCGGCGCCAGCAGCCAGGCCGTGAACTGAAGAGCCAAATGGCCCTGCTCCTTCCCCCAAGCACCACAGCCTGACAATGCCCCCCCCCCACCCCCCACCCCACCCCCGCCCCGGGGACAGTACTGGTGATCATTCCTCCTAAAGCCCGAGGAGCCCAGTCAGTGGCCCTTGGCTTCCCCAGCTCGCCATGAAGCCAGCACTAACCAGTGAGACCCTTTGGGCTCGGACGACTCAGTGGAATCCATTCCGAGGAAATATGGCGCCCCTTAGCCCCGCTTAAATATTTAGACAGCCGCGGGGCCTGTGCGCTCCGAATGCAAAGCCTGGGAGGAGGTGAGAGCGTTTTAGCCCTGGTGAGACTGAAGGAACTTGACATGTTATTGAATTGGGGGCCGCTGGAGGTGAAGCCGGGCGCTTACGCATTCCAGGAATGCGGATGTGGGGCTCTCAGTGTGTATCTGAGGCTGACGGGGTTTGACAGTCTCCGTCTGGGAACAATAACCTGCAAGCAGCAGAGCTGAGGAGGACGGCTGCTCGGCCTCCCGCCTCTGCCCCGTCTTCTTTCCCTCTGCTCTGAGCTCCCAGGGAGCCAGGGAGGTGGTGGGGAAGTGCCTGTCCCCCCCAGTCTGGGCTGCGCTCTGGAATCTCGGAGAAGGCAGACCTGGGGGGGTCGGCTCACCGAATGCTTGCAATTCCAGGAGCAGCAGGCTGAGGACAGAATCCATTTCCCCCCCTCCGGGAGACCCGAGTGGAATGCCATGGGGGGGGGCAGGCAGTTGGGGATGCCAACCCATCACCCAGCCCAGGGCCCACAGTGGGGCCAGGAGGTGGCAATGTGTCTAAATCACGGTTAAGACCTCAGGATTGCTTTGTGCGAACGGGGGAGGGGGCTCTCATCTGTGAAGTTCAAAGCACCTTCGCAAACTTCCTCGGCTAATCCTCACTCTGATCTGAATTTGTTGTGTGACTAAACTGATGACAAGAATTTGGTGACTCAGGCTAGGGCCGGGCCCTTGGGACACAGATTTCCGCACCCTTTGCCCCTGCAGGGCACGCTGGCCCTGGGGCGAGGCGGTGAGGTCTGGGAAGCTAGGTTATGGCGCAGAGAATGTGGGGACAGAGAAGTGGCTCGAGGACCGCATCACACAGCCTAGCCCTGTCCTGTTTTATACACATGACACTGAGGGCAGAAAGGGACAAGACGTACTTGTGACTCTCACTCTCTTTTCTGTGGCTCAGAATGACATCTACATCTTGGACGGCCTTCTGGTCCCCTCCGTGGGTCCTTCAAGCGCAGCCTGCCCAGAGCTCAGCCCAGGATCTGCCCGCGCCCGACTCATTCCCTGCAGTGCTGCCCTTGGACTGTCCTGGGCTCCTGTCCTAGGGACCCCTGGAGCCCTTCTCACCCACCCAAAGCCCATGCTAACTCCCGAACCACGCTTACATTCCAGAACCCCAGATTTCCCTGCCCAGACAGCTCTAGGCTTCTCTCAGGGTCATGCAGGCCTCTGGCGCTGGTCGGTCCCGTGGAGGGCACGCTCCGTTCTGCGGCAGGGGGCTGCCGTCCCTGGGGGAGGGCACGGGGGAGCCTGGCTGTGCGGACCGGGCTCCTGGGGCTGCTGCTGGCCTGCCACAGGGCAGGCTTTGGCCACAGGTCCTGGCCTGGCCCCCTTGTGTTCTGTAGCTCCAAGACCCCTCACTGTCCGGAGTTTCTGAAGCCAGAAACCCACCACTGAGTTTGAATCCCTCCTCCTATCCCCAGCTGATCCTCCCCGTCGACCAGTCCCACGTTCTCTTGATGGCACCTCCGGAATGGCTCTTGCGTGCCTCCCCTTCTCCCCATGCAACTGTCTCTGTTTCTCTTCTGCTCTCCTGGATGAAGCTACAGTCTCATCACTGCTCTCCCTGCCTCTACGCTGGCCCCCTTCCAATTCATTCTCTGCATTCTGCCTAGAAGGATCTTTCATCCTCTGATCTTGCGACTTCTTTATTAGTCACACTTGGAAAAAACCCTGCTTGACCTCTGGCTCTCAACTGGGGGGTCACCTCTCTGGAAGCTGTGACGGCTCCCAGGTAGGGTCAAGGATGCTGTCAGTGAACTCACCGGAAACCTCACACTTGGAGCCTCAGCACATCCCCACCATCCATCATCGGTGGCTGTGAATCTTCTAGAAGCCCCACTAGACCGCTGTGAGGGAAGTGGCATCGCATGTGTTGGAGCTCCCAGCACAAAGTCTCGAGCAGGTTAGATGTTCGACACATATTCGGTGAATGAACAAAGGGTCCGGACAGACAGTGTCATTGCTAAGACTGACACCTACATCTTCTAACTTCTGAGTGCACCTGGCAGGTAACTTAGACCACTGGTTTTTGAAGAGAGTTTTGACATTGCTGTTAAGCTAATTTCCAAGCATCCTTGGAAATGTAACAATATGGAGCAAACTCAACTTACTAGAATTCCTCTGGAGGAGAGTATAGTCTAACACTGTCGGAAACAATCTTTTGACATTCTCTAGGGGATATTTGAGTAACAAGTAACTCTGATGCTTCACGATGTGGTTTTTTGTTTTTTGTTTTTTTTGCTAGGTGAGTGTACAAGTTTGGGGCCCGAGAAGAATTGCTCGGAACAGGAAACTAGAGGCTGAGCTGCTAACAGTCCTTGTTTTCCCCTTTCCTGCAAACCGCCCTCAGTGTCTTCATGTGTAACACAGCCTCCTCTGCAGTCAGGAACGGCCGCGTGGCTGTGCTCTGACCACTGAGATGTAAGCAGAGCTGCTGTACGGGACTTCTGGGAAGGCTCTGTAAAAAGTAGAGGTTGTGCATACTCTTTTTGCCCTTCTTTGGTTCCTCCTTCCTGTTGCCTGGAATGCGAATGTAATGGCTGGAGCTCCCAGCAGCCATGTTGGATCACGAGGCAACCTTGAAGGATAAAAGCAATGAACTAGGACAGTGAAGCAGAAGGCTACAAGGAGCTTGGGTCCCTAATGAGTTTGTGGCACCACTATACACGCTGAGACTGTCATGTGAGAGAGGAATAAACCTCTTGCTGAAGGTGTCATGGTCAGGTCTCTGATACTGGCAGCAAATACGATTTCTGATTGAGTCAGGGGCCAAACCATTAGCTTGCCTGGATTGCTGTCTGCCTCAGTTGGGTCAGCTCCTGGTCCTTAGCCCAGAACTCTCCTTCCTCTGCTTCCTCTTCCCATGTTGGCACAGCCCTCGGCACCCAGTGGTTCCGTGGCTGTCCATGAGCCAATCCCTCCTAACCTGGCAAGCTATGCCCCGTCTCAGGTAATGCATCTGCGCACAACGGGAGACTGGGGAGCCAAGGTATCGGTAGGGGAAATAGAACCACGAGCAAGACCCTAAAACGTTGTACACAGAGACTCTCAGAAGCTTGGGCCTTTTTGTTTATCAGGGAACCTGTTTCCTGGAAGAAATTGACGAGATATGATTGCTTTCTTGAAATTATAGACAGGAACCAACACTAGGATACGATGTTTGGAGCACTTTGTACAGCTCTTCCAGGGATCCGGGGTGTAAGGGAGACATGAGGGGAAACGCAGAAGATACCCTTCTTCCAGCAGGAAAGGGAGACAGAGCAAGAGGTAGGAGGCGTACAGGTTTCCAAATCCCGGGCCTTGTGATGGCGCCTTCCCATCCCCCCACGCGCACCAGGTCAGCCGCTGGCCCACCCGAATGTGTCACTGTGGGCTTGCCCCAGTCTCAGATCCTGGAAGGGGGTGCTCTTCGCGCCCTGCTGTGGGACCCGTGAGCACCCCAGAGGGCAAGCCCAGGGCTTGGAGAAGGGAATTGCAGAGCGATTTGGCACAGAGTCAATTCGAGAACAAGAACAAGAAGGCGGACAGCAGTAATAATAACGAAGGGCTAGGTTGTTCACATGACACACGATAAAACAAGACCTCCTTTTGTGACGTTTGTCCTTTAATCCTCAGAGCTACGGCACGGAACATTCAGATTCCCGTGTCATGGGGGAGGGGACCAAGATACAAGGAGGTTCAGACACTTCCAAAGCCACCCGGCCGGGTCATGGCAGCACCCGGGTCGGGAGTCCCTCGGGCTGGTGTTCTTTCTTCCCAAATTAGAGCAAGTTTGGAAAAGAAACTTCTTTCCTTTAGAGTCTTCCGGCAGCGGCGTGTTTCCATCTGCGTGTGACCGAAAGGGAGGGGCTTCGGGGACAGGCTGGAGTCCGAGTGGTGCTGGGGGACAGACGGGGACGGCCGCAGGGAACGTTCTGCTTCCTCCATCCCTGCTCTGTCCTCATCTTCTTCCCAGGCAGGGAGGGCCTTGACGGGCAGCTGGGCAAGTGACACTCCCCAGGGGCGGTGGGAGCGGATGACCTTTGTGTATCTACACCCGGGGACAGGTGACGCTTGCAGCGACAGGTGCACTGATAAAAGGCTGGCACGGTGTTTTTACAGACAGGATCCTGTTGGAAATGCTCGAGAGGGCTGTGTGTGCAGCTTGACTGAGAGCAGGTCTGTGGTGACTCATTTACAAAACCTAGTCTCAACCGTCAACCTTCTCCTTTCTCTTCCTTGAAAGTGTAAGAATTGGGTAGAAGTATCGTTTACCTCTGAAGATCTCTGTATGTATGATTCTGAAACATTTTCTGATGCTCTAAGGGTGGGGGCTTCTGAGGGTCAGTGACACGCCTTGTGACATCACCGCAGGTGGGCAATCTGGGGACATGGGAGGAGATGTGGCCTAGGCCAAGAGGGACGCGCTTCCGTGCCTGGAGCTCTGCTGTGCTTCATTCAACAAACACTAGTGGAAGACTTTTCCTTCTTTATTTCTATGCACTCCCTACATGATCTCCTTGCTTTGGTACCAACTTTTGGCTTCTGACTCCCACATCGATGCCCAGCTGTCGTTTACTCAGTATCGGGACTCAGATGTGTAGCGGACGCCGTGAACTCACCAGGCCCAAACAGAACTTCCAATCGTCCCCTTGCAAATACCTCACCCACAGCTTCCCTGTCGCAGTCAGTGGAAACCATCTCTCAATATTTCAGGCCAAAAACCTTGGAGCTGCCCTTGACTCCTCGCTCCTCCTGACCGACATTCAGACTCTCAGAAAATCCTATTGGTTCAACTTTCGAACTATTTCCAGAATTTGACTGCTCTCACCACCCTCACGGCCACAGCCTTCGTCCACGTCCCTCTCTTCTCTCGCTTGGATTATCGCGTGACCTCCTAATTGGCCTCCCAGCTTCCGTCTTGGCCTCTTCTGTCTACTCTCAACATGTAGGTCAGAATGAACTTGTTAAAATGCAAGTGGGTTTATGGCAATCCTCTAGTGGCTTCTTGACCTTTGGAAGGGAGCCATAGCCCTTGCCAGGACCCAGAAGCACCCCTACGGTTCTCCGCCCCCTCCCCATGACATGGCAGACCTCATCTTTTCTCCCATCCCCCAACACAGCTCTGCTCCAACCTCCTTGCTTCTCCTTCAGCGCCCCGGGGCCACCAGCACCCCAGAGCCCTTGCACTGACTGAAACTCCTCTGCCTGAATCTCTCCCCAACACATTCCTTCCTGCCTTGGCCACACAACCAGCTCCCTGACTTCCTTTGGGTCCTTTCCCGGTGAGCTCTCCCTGTCCATCCTATCTAGAATTTTACCTTCCCCCACACTTTGTCTGCTCCCTCCACCCACCCCCTGAGGTAGATGCCGCTGTTGCCTCACCCAGATTCTTCTCCTAGCCCATCACCTACCCGATGCTGCAGTGAACATCGGCTGCTAACGCCCCCAGGTGTCCAGCTTCTCTGGAGAGTTGCCCTCATGCACAGGTGTGACCCCGGCTGAAAGTTGTAGCCCCTTCCTCAGTTGCCCCTGGGCAGCCCAAAGTCAGGAATGCCCTCATGAACAGCAGTAGCAAGCATTTGCTGTTACTGAAACCAAAGAACATACACTGACCAGAAACCAAGCCCGGGGAGGTAACTAGGTCATTGACTGGTCAACGGTGCGGAACCTCCCTGATCTGAGCCCCACCTGGATGGCCTGATTGCACAGCGTCAGCCGCGCCATCCCTCCGGGCTGATGGCAGCGCCGCCTTGCTGGAACGCACCCCTGGCACCCCCTGTGAAGTTGTGCCCAAATGAACCCATAGAATGAGTTAGGCAATGGATCTCGGCTTGCTTTGGCACGGCGACAGCCCAGAAAAAAAAAGGGAGCTTTCCCCCTTGCCCTTGGCCATTTCCATCTCTATCATACATTCTGATCGCTCACCCCAACGAGGAAGAACAGCCCCGCCTGCATGCCTTCCATCTCTTACCTTTCCTCATCCGTTTAGTTTTCAAATCGCACCTGGATGCAGAGGGATAGAGTTCTCTTGTTTATCATTTGACCGAGACAGGAGCGGGTAGACTGTGGGAGGGAGGTCGTCAGTCCCAAGAGGAGCTGTCGATGGCTTTGGACAAACAAGCAGGGATCTGGGGTCCTGGGAAATCACCCAGATGGGGAGGAGTAGACCACTGGGATCAGAAGCCATCTTTGCGAGGCTAGAGAAAACAGATGAGAAAGTGGGCCGAGTTTGTGGGCAACATTTAGGAGTCCAGGACCGCAGCGTGATCAACAAGCTCGGGATTTGTACAAGTCTCAGACACACGGGGAATGAGGACTCCCTCATTCTTTCAGCTCGTACTTACTGAGCACCAACTACACCTATATACCAGGCACTGCTTCGGCTCCTGAGGACGTCACAGTGAGCAAAGCAGACCCAGGGACTGCTCTCCTGGCCTGACATTTAGTGAGGCAGGTGGGTGAAGTTATATGTATAGAATGTGAGGTGAGCACCAAGAAGAAAGAAAAACAACAAAAAGCTCTAAAGTTGAGCTCCCCAGAAGCAGAGCCTGAGACAGGGATTTGGTGCAGACAGGGGCTTTTTCTTTGGAGGGAGAGCTCTCTCAAATGAAAGAGAATGAAGGAAACAGGTAGTGAATGGAAAAAGTCAAGTATGTGGTCTTCAAGAATGTGGTCTTCGGTCTGATCCATAAGAGACTCTGAAATATCCATACGACACTGCAGAATCGTCCTCACCTTGAGGCAAGGGAGACAGACTTTTGTGTCTTTTAGTCATTGAGGAGATGAAATGTGGGGGAAGGTAAAATTCTAGATAGGATGGACAGGGAGAGCTCACCGGGAAAGGACCCGAAGGAAGTGGGGGAGCTGGTTTTGTGGCCAAGGCAGGAGGGGTGTGTTGGGGAGAGATTCAGGCAGAGGAGAGAATTTCAGTCAGTGCAAGGGCTCTGGGGTGCTGGTGGCCCTGGGGTGCTGAAGGAGAAGAAAGGAGGTTGGAGCAGAGTAGCGTTGGGGGATGGGAGCGAAGATGAGATCTGCCATGTCATGGGGGGGGGGAGCAAATCATAGGGATGCTTGTGGGTCCTAGCAAGGACCATGCCTCCTTTCTGAGGGCTCGGAAGCCACTGAGGCCTGGTTTTCCTAGCTTCCCATCAATTCTTGAGCCCCTAATATCCTTTAAGAAACTTCCTTTTGCTTCAGTTAAGTATAAACTCTGGAGTGAAAAAACTAGATTCAGATCCTAGATCCACCGCTGGCTAGTTCTGAAATCTTGGGCCAACAGCTAAAGTATTCTGTACGTCTATTTCCTCTGTTAAAATGTGTATAATAACAGGGCATACTAGTACCTACCAGACAGGATTACTGGGAGGATTAAATACGTTTATATATACCAAGCACTCAGAATAGTGCAGAGTAGACGGCCTTATTCGATGTGGGTAAGGACTACAAAAGATATGAATGTCAGAAGGTGAGGCTCACTGGGGCCATCTTGGAAACCAGTTACTACATTCCTCATGAAGAATCCAGAGCGTGGTTAGGAAGGGGGAATGGATGCTGCAAAGCTACAATACAACACAACACAGCAAAACAAAACACCACACCACACACACACACACACACACACACACACACACACTCCCCAGGCAATCTACTAGTTTCTTAGATGGGAAAAGGCTCGAAGATTTACTTCCCAGGGTTGCAGAGAATTAATGCTGCGCCGGATACCTGGCAGACTGTAAGCAAAAAACAGAGTTAGTTTGTGTGGTGGTGGTGGCTTGTTATAGTTATTCACTTGCTGGTCACTTTCTAGCCTAGAAATCCACCCAGTCAGCTTCCCACTATGCCTCTGCCCTGACTGGTGTGTTAGCTAACTTGGCGTGTTCCTGAAAGTGTGTTAACTTGGCCTGTTCCTGAAAGTGTCTAACATTAATACATCATTTTATGGTTGATGAAATAATTTCAAACTTATCAAGGGACAAAACCTGCCTTGGTAACACAGTAAAATCCGTTTAAATTCTTTTTTTTTTTTTAAAGATTTTATTTATTTATTTGTCAGAGAGAGAGAGTACAAGCAGGTAGAGTGGCAGGCAGAGGCAGAGGGAGAAGCAGGCTCCCCGCTGAGCAAGGAGCCCGATGTGGGACTCGATCCCAGGACCCTGGGATCATGACCCGAGCCGAAGGCAGCCGCTTAACCGACTGAGCCACCCAGGCGTCCCTAAATTCTAAAATCCTACCAAAGTTGTGTGGACTTGAGCTCCAGGAGGCCAGCCCGAGGGGTCGGGTAAGGTAGACCTCACAGAGTGTGTGGGGAGCAGAGCGCTCCTGGCCCTAGACCTAAAATCCTACGTGCTGTGCTCTGGGAATGCGTGGCTTGCAAGACGGGCCGTGCGCATCAAGTCACTCATTCAGTTATTTTTAACAACTATTTTCAAGAATCAACTGTGAATCACTTACGATGCTGGTGCTGGGGATTCGACAATGAATAAGGCTGACAACACCCCTGACCTCACAGAGCTCAGAGTTTGGGGGGCTGGGCTGTGGTGGGGAAGGAGAAAGAGACGGTAAACGAATAATCACACAAATATTTCATTCTGCGGTTTAATTCTGGTTGTTTTGTTTTGTTTGCTTTTTTTTTTTTAAAGATTTTATTTATTTATTTGTAAGAGAGAGAGAGACAGAGAGAGAGCACAAGCAGGGGGAGAAGCAGGCTCCCCGCTGAGCAAGGAGCCCAATGTGGGACTCGATCTCAAGACCCTGGCATCATGACCTGAGCCAAAGACAGCCACTTAACCAACTGAGCCACCCAGGCGCCCCAGTTAATTCTGGTTGTTGCAGAGGGACGAGCACAGGATGCAAGAATGTTTGGCAGCATATCTGACCTTATTACTCTGCCCCACCTTGCCCTTCCCCTGTTCTCTAGATGACAAGGGGTGACCCCAGCAGGCTGTATCCCAGGAGAAGATGGAAGGCTGGGCAAAGGGAGAAAATCGAAGACACTTCTGGTCCCTTTCCCTCCCTGCCTGGGCAGCGCCTTCCCCATGGCTCCTGCACGGCCCCGGTTCCCAGGAGACAGGTCTGCCCGGGTTATGGCTCCCGTCTCAGGCCTCCCTCCTGGGTTCCCGATGTACCCCCTCCCTTTGTCTCCCCAGCCTTCAGGTGTAGCAACGTCCCACGCTGCCAATTTTCAGACCTCTCACCAACCCCTGCTTGGCTTCCCGGCTCTTCCATCATCTGCACAACCAACTCCCTGCTTTCAAACCAGACTTGTTTCCCTTTTTCTAGTGAGACTCGGACTAATCTAATGACTTTTTCTTTTTCAACCCCCACTCCTGCACATGTTGTAGTGCCTGCTTCTGACGGGGAGCTGGGTTCTGACTTTCTCCCAAACCCGGCGATCTGTCTTAGGTCACAGCCAAAGTGTGCAGCCCAGGGCCGGAGGCAGTGATGGCAGGCAGAAAGGACTCTGGGGGACAGCGACAGGGATAGCAAGGTTACTATCCTCACTTCTGAGATGAGGAACTTGTCCTAGAACCACAAGTTTCCTGATATGAGTCCATTCCTTTTTTTTTTCTTTTAAGATTTATTTATTTACTTTATTTTAAAAATTATTTATTTATTTAATTTTAAAAAAAGAGTTTATTTATTTGACAGAGAGAGAGACAGCGAGAGAGGGAACACAAGCAGAAGGAGTGGGAGAGAGAGAAGCAGGCTTCCCGATGAGCAGGGAGCCTGACACGGGGCTCGATCCCAGGACCTTGGGACTATGACCTGAGCCGAAGGCAGGTGCTTAATGACGGAGTCACCCAGGTGCCCCTATTTTTCTACTTTAGAGAAAGAGAGAGAGCGGGAGCGGGAGGGGTAGAGGGAGAGAGAATCTTTAGCAGACTCCCCACTGAGCTTGGGGTCCGACCTGGGGCTTGATCTCATGACGCTGAGATCATGACCTGAGCTGAAACCAAAAGTCAGACGTTCAACCGACTAAGCCACCCAGGCGCCCCTGAGTCCATTCTTTTTAGAACCCATTCGTCACCTCCAGAGTTGCCCCCCCATTACCCAAACCCACGTGATCATTCCATATACGCCCCCAAGTTCACCTGGCTTCATCACTACTCCAGCCAGAATTATTGACCACCTCATGATCCATGCCCCCCAGCCCGCCTTGTTGTGGTGCCTGTGGTATTCCCGGGCTGGTGGGGGGACACAAGGCGGCTGTTACTGCAGCCGCAGAGAGCCCGGGAGGCAAGGAGAACAGGGGGTCTGCCGCCAGCGCAATGGGAGGCAGGCTGGGGCTGACGATGAAGGGCAGGAAGAGGGTGAAATTTCTGGTGGCGACTGTCTTCCTCCCTGAGCCCCAGACCCCACCCCCTCACGCCCCACAAGCTGACCGGCCCCAAGCAGCAGCAGATTTAGATCTACTCAGGCATTCTCTTTGTCCCGAATCGGCTGCTGGAGCCCAAGGGAGGGTGAGGACCAGTCAGCATTTTCTCCCACAGACAAATGTTTCTCTCATCCAGCCCTTTGCACAGAAAGCCTGACCTTCTCAGAAAGAGCAGCCAGAAAACGCCACACTCCTCGTAATCCTACAATTTCCCCCTAATCAGATGTCTAGACACGAACGGTCCCTGCCCCCTTTCCTGTTTGCAAATCTGCCTTGACAAGTCATATCCTCCTGACAGTCCCATTAAAATGTTCTTTATTTGCGCTGTGGGCCTTCTGAGACTCGGTTGCTGGAAATGCTATCAGTCTCTGGATCAGCTCACTTCTCTTGAAATCGCGCTCTAATATTCCTCCGCTTAAATTGCATTCTCTTGAGAGAAGCCCTGTTAACCAGGCAATTAGTACTGCTTTGCGTGTAAGTAGAGTACTGTGGGGTTTGCGGCCGGAGGGCTGGCCGGCCCAGCTCGATTCAGGGCTGCGGTGACTTGGGGGAGAGTGCCGTTCTCCCCGTGGCCCGGACTGGGTTAGAGGGCACAACGTGCTTCTTTAATGCGGTGGGGAATGACCGCCCGTGGGGGGTTTCAACTTGCACCCATCCACATGAGACCCCGAGAGGCTCTCCTTTCACTTCCTCCTCTTGGGATGCTAACACAATGGAGGCTTACAGCAAAACCGAATTTATTTATTTTTAAATTAGCGAAAGGATAATGGGGATCAAGGGCTGCCCGGAGAATGAATCCCCGGCTGCTTCCCTGAGGAGTGGGAGAACCTGGGCACTGGGTTCGCAGTCCTTTCCATCCCCACCTCCTTCCTAGACCCACCCACCCCTTCCCTGGTGGGAACTGGACCTGGCGGTCATGGACCAGGGCTGACATCACCCTCAAGGTCAGAAATGGCTGCGGCAAGTCTGGCTGACATTTACAGAAGGAGTGTCTTGATTATTTTTTAAAAGCAGTACATTGGCTCAGTCGGTTAAGCGGCTGCTTTCCGCTCAGGTCATGATCCCGGGATCCTGGGATCAAGCCCCGCATCGGGCTGCCTGCTCAGTGGGAGCCTGCTTCCCCCTCTGCCTGCCACTCCCCCTGCTTGTGCTCTCTCTCTCTCTGTCTGTGACAAATAAATTAATAAATAAAAACTTAAAAAAAAAAAGCAGGACATTGGTAATTGTGGCACATATGGCAATTGGAGCCTCTGCTTGGGATCAGATGATATCTCTCTGTACCTGTTTTTTCGTCTGTAAAATGGTCATAATAACGATTCCTATCTCTTAGGGTAGAGTGAGGATCAAATGAGTTTATATATGTGAAGTGCTTAGAATAGTACCTGGTACGTAATATATGCCAAATCTATGTTAGCGATGGAAAAAATATTTTTGAAAAGCTTTACAATTCAAATATCATAAATGGGTATATAGCAAAAGCAAATTTTTTTGACCTCTAATCTGCAGGCTTCTAGTTTCCCTCTATAGAAACAACCATCATTACCAGCCTATTAGCAATCAATCCAGAGATAGTCAAAGCATGTGTAGGTGTATAGATATTAATATAGAAACACACAAATGGAGAGAGAGAAAGCTGTAGATACAGACATCTTCCAATTAAAAAAAAAGTAGATATTATATATTGGGTTTGTACTTTTAAAAAAATATACAAAAGGGGGGCACCTGGATGGCTCAGTCGGTTCAGCATCCAACTCCTGGTTTTGGCTCAGGTCCTGGTCTCAGAGTTGTGAGAATGGACCTCAGCCAGGCTCTGTGCTTGGTGTAGAGTCTGTTTGAGATTTCCTCTCCCTCTCCCTCTGCCCCTCCCCCCTGCTTGCATGCATGTACTCTCTCAAACACACACACACACACACACACACACACACACACACACACACACACACACACACAAGATGTCTTGTAAATGGAAAAACAATCAAAAGATGGTTCTTCATTAATCCTTGTAGATCTAGCTCTTTCTTAATAGCGAAATAGCACTCCTTTGTCTGACATGCAGGGATTCCTTTAATGGGGCTCCTGCTAGGGGACGTTTGGGTTGTCCTACCTACTGTATTTTGACTGTGTTGGCTCCTGCTGCTCTTTTCCTTCCCTCTTCCCAGTTAAGCATGAGAATCCTTCATGAATATATTTTTTAAAAGATTTATTTATTTATTTTAGAGACAGTATGAGAAGGGGGAGGGGCGGAGGGAGACAATCCTCAAGCAGACTCCCCACTGAGCCTGGAACCCGGCACAGGGTCCGATCCCACGACCCCAAGACCATGACCCAAGCCAAAATCAAGAGTCAGATGCTCAACCAACTGAACCACCCAGGCACCCCCACGAATCTTTTCATGAAGAAGTGGAAGCAGATCCTCGTGTCCCCCAGAATGGTCCGGGCAGCAGGCTCCCTCCAAGGCTGCAGCCCCCTGAAACCCATGAGAAAGAAACTCAGCACCCCTGGGGCTTGTCAGCCTTCCACAAGTCCGTCAAGTTTTAAAATAGTTTTAAGCTATTTTCAAGACACCATCCCAAGAAGATATATTTGGATGTATAAATAACTAGATTACAGACAGATTATAGTCTGCCTATGTATTTGCACATCAAGCCTGTGTTTCTGGTCTTTGGGAATCCGAAGAACAAGCCGTTAAACTTACACAGCTGTTTATCTCACTTTCTGATTTAATTGTGTTTTTTCTCCCCGTTGCTCTGAAAGAACATTTAATTTTAGCACCGCATAACGATGGCTCTAAGAAATAGTCTCCTTCTATCCCAACAGGCTTTGCGACGCAGTGATTTCAGGTATAAATAACAGTTGGCATGTTAGAGTATTACCCAAGGATTAATAAGACCAAAAGAAAAAATTATGTCTCAGTTTCTCTCTGGAATGGGAAACATCTTTTTCGGAAAGCAAAGCCTTGAGGCAACACTGTGATTGGTGGTACATTTGTTTGAAATCGCCGAGAGGTCGTCTGGGAAGCGGCTCTGAATACAGGAAGGTTGTCGTCTGAGCCCCGGTTGGCCACCCTGCCTGTCTCGGCTGTGTCTCTTGGGTTGCTTGACCCGCATACACCTCACAGTCTTCAGCTGGAAGCAGGAGGAAGGGGGGGCACGAGGATCCAGTGGGGGGCCTGAGAACCACCGGGGGTGAGGCAGGCAGCTCAGGGTCCGTAGATAGCCCTCCTTTAAAGCCCCTGACGTCACTCTGCGGCGAAGCCCTTGGAAGGCACAGGGATGTGGGAAAAGAGTCTGGCAGCCTTTCTGGTTTCTCTTTCCTTTTTAATTATGTCTTTGCGGAATGGGAGCGAGGGACCCGGGGCCCCCCGGACTTCACAAAGGGCTAATGTCTGCGGGCTCGGGCTGTCTGGAAAAGCCCATTAGGCTGAAGGAGGCCCCCGCCAGGGTTTCATATGGTTTTCATATCACTGGGCTGGGGCTGACTGCCGCGAGCTTCCTCACCACAATCCTTCTGTGGCTCGGGGAGAAGGGAAGGGCAGGCCGTCTGTAGGGAGGCTCGCACACACCCGGAGGAGGCCAAGGGTATGAGGAAGGGGAATGGCTCCGGGGCCGTGCAGAGCCTCTGAGAGCAGGTGCCTCCAGGGGCCACCTCCTTGCGCTCCTTCCCAGCCCCCCGGCCCCCCCGGCGTGCCTTGTCTTCCCCAGGACTCAGTCCGGCCTCCCGTCTGCTCCTTTCCCAGAGGAGGCCAGGCGGGGGAACTTGGCAGGCGAACAAAAGCCATTAGCAGCGTCTGGTCTGGCGGGAGCGGCTAGCCTTGGGCTCTGCCGGGCAGATGTGGGCCGCTCCCGCCATCAGCCCCCTCTTGACAATTGCTCCCCGGGTCGGTTCCGTTCAGGCAACGGTCGTCCAGAAACCGAGACGGGTCCGGCAAAGCAGGCCCCCCTCGGAGGCGGCGTCAGTGGAGAGGGTCAGGACATAGTTTGCGAGTCCTGTGTGAAGTCCACGAGGGCCGTGACCATAATCAACGATCGATTCCACAAATACGTATTGAGCTTTGTAGTTATTGAGCTCCGACTACATACACAGCATGGCACTAGTATAAATAACCGAAGGAAATAAATCACAGCTAAGATCTATCGCATTGGCCCCGGCGCGGAGCACTTTTTCCGTTATCTTAGTTTGTCCGCTTGTTAGCCTCGTGAAGTGGATGTTGTTATGAGTCCTGTCTTTGGAGGGAGAAACTGAGCCTCAGAAAGCTGAAGCCACATCAGTAGAAGAACCCAGGACGCTGACCAGCGTGGAGTGACCGTGACCGTCCGGTGGAGACCCCCTGAGATGGTCACCTCGAGACTTTGATGTAGACTTTGAGGAGAGAAGAGACGTTTGGAAGATCAGCTACATGGAGAAAAGATTTCGATTCATGGCGGAATAGGATCCCTTCGGCGGGAAGTGGAAGGAGAATGTCTTTGGGGCTTCAGGCCTTGGGTCGGGTTATGGAGATTGAAGAAAAGAGAAGAGTGTTGTGTCTTTTCCCTGCATTTTTTGACACTGGTCACTGTATTTTACGGTAATCTGGTTGTGACCAATGACGGCACCTCCTTCTTCATCCCCGTTTCAAGCCCCCCGCCTCCTCCCCCACCTCCTTCTACTTTTCCTGCTCCCTTCCTCGAATAGCTCATCTCAAACCGTTCTTCAGCCTCTGGGGATAGAAGACTCTGTTAAGCCTGGAAGCAGTTTACGGCCCCCACATACCTCCTCCTAATTCCCTTCATCTCTAGCTGAGTACCCACAGTCCACGTTTTGAGTGACTTCCTTGTAAAACTCCTCCGCCCCTTTCCGTCTCTCTTTTCACTGTCCTTTCCTGTCAAAACAGGAACCCTACCGAAATCCTATTCCCTGTCTGCGCTCAGGCCGATGAGCAAGGCTGGAGAAAAGCCGTCATGCACGCAGGCTACTTTCACTCCTTGCCCACCAAACTTAAGTCACCCTGAGTGTGCTCAGTCCTCCCAGGATGTGTTGCTAGGACCTCCCCCGCCTGCCCCATGACTCACACCTTCTCCTCCCTCCTCCGTTGCCCCCATGCCTCCTTCCCTGTTCTCACTCCCGGCGATGGCCGTGCTTCCCACCTCACTGCAAGAATGAGCTATCAGAAGAGAACTTCTCCAGGCAAAGAGGAGGGTGAAGCAATTACAGGCCTTTCGACTTCCCAACCTCAGCTCAACCTTATCGACCCTGTAACTACTACTTTAACAATCGCTCAGTTCCTACAGCCTAAACATGAGTGTGTGGACAGAGTGTTGTTTATGTTTCTTTCCCCAGGATTTGTAGATATTTCCTCTTATTCCTTCTTTCAGCTCCTTGTTTATGTTGGGAATTTAGATTGGTTTATACAAAAAGAACAAGATGCATTGAAACAGTGAACTGATTAAAGCAATGATAAGAGAACAAAGGCTTAGCCAGGAAGGCATGAAACAGTTCCACCAGAATATTCAGGAAAAGGAATATGCATTCAGTGAACCCCGAATCTCAGATCTGAGCTTCCTAAGAAATGAAATAGCGTGTGGTTGTCATTAAAGAATGAAAGGATGTCTCTCACCAGTCCATTGACTTGGTTCATAAAATAAGCGAGTTTTGAGATCGGCGTCTTTGAGATCCTTTCTGTCAATGGAAACCCCCAAAGAAGGGTCATGGCAGTGTCTACGCTAACTGTGGTCGTGATAAAGTCACGGGGCTACAGAGGATCCTCACTGGAGATCTGAAGCAGGAGCTGATGAGTGGGAGCTTGGGGCGCCATTATGAATAATAGAGAACGTTCCTCAGCTGTGAGGTTTTAGAAGAGGGAAACATCAAGCACCCCAAGGACACTGCGTTTGTCGCAATGCCAGTGTGGAAGAAGTAAAAGCAGGCATGTGTGCACAAAGGTGGATGGGCAGAACCCCTCTGGATGCGCCAAAGAGGCCTGTCTCAGAGAGGACTCTCGAAGGCCCATTGATGGGCCCCAAAGGTCAAGGAAGACACTGAAGAACCCCTCAGTTTATGAGTTTATTTTGAGCAGTATGAAAGGATCAAAGTAATTAAAGTCATGAGAGAGACATACAGGTCTGGTAACCTTCAGTGACCATAATTCTGCCAATCCGATGATTATTCAGAAGGACCACACTGTGATTGGCCATGGAAGTATCCCAGCTGTGAGGTGACGGGAGCCTTGTCTGAGGGATGGCCAACGCTCCAACCAGCCCAAGGGGGGGCTCTTCGGAGGTCTTTAAGGTTTTGGTGGAAACCACTGTACTGATAGGCAAAAGCTTCGGTAGTTATGGTGGGTTTTGTTTTTGTTTTTATTACCTTCTTTATTTTATTTTTTTAAAGCTTTTATTTAAATTCCAGTACAGTTAACACACAGGGTACTATCAGGTTTGGGTGTACAATACAGGGATTCAACACTTCCGTACATGACCCTGTGCTCATTTCAGTGGTGATGGTGGTTTACATGGCAGCCGTGGAGGAGATTGGATAGAGGACGTGAGTGGACGTGGAAATGATGGAGGTGGCAGAAACTACAGTGTCTCTGGCAGTTACAATTAATCCTCCACACAATTTTTTTTTTTTTTTTTTTTATTCCAGGAAAGGCCCAGGATATTAGAGTCAGAAACCCTGGCTCTTATGGTTGTCGAGACCTTTCTTCTGGCAAATCACATGACCAGGTTGGCTCTGGTGACTCTAGGCAGTGGCGGTAGCTAGCGTGGGGGCAACAGATTTTAATTCATGCTGTGAAACAAGTCTTGGCAAGAGCAGAGGGCAGGAGAAGTGGCAGGGAGGCTGTCCTTCAGTCAGGGCCGACCACCATCAGTGTTGTACTGTAAGGTGCACAGATATTTTCAATATCACTCCTGGTTGACTCATTACCATGGAGTTGACTTTTTAATCCTGTGCTTGCTGCCTTCTGGTCACAAGATGGTTGCCATAGCTCCAAGCATTTTGTCATCACATCAATGTCTCGAGCAGAAAAGAATGGAGTGGGAGGGGGCAGGAAGCAAAACTATATTTCTTTTACCTAGCTGGAAGGAGTTTCCCAAAAGCTCCCTCAGAAGACTTCCTGTTGTCTCTCATTGGCCACTCTTTGTGGCAAGGGAGCCTCGGAAAGTAAATATCTAGTGGAGGGAAATGGGATAGCTTTGGTTGGCGTGGATGAATCCTGGTGCGCTCTTTCAGGCTGGGCGCATTTCTATTCAGAACAAAATAGGATCTTGTTGGTCAGGAAGAAAGGATGGTGGGGGACGAAGGTGGCGTCTAAGGGCAACTTACAGCATCTTCCACGGACGCCATTGAGCATGGTGGAGGGAATGCAGGCTTTGGGGTAAAAAGACCTGGGTTCAAATCCTAGCTCTACTGGTTACCAGCAGGCTGACTGTGGCTAACTCGGTTTTCTACCTATAAATTGCAAGCAATATAACTCATGTATGTATTTTCTGACACATAGTAGGGGCTCAGTGAATTACCGCTATTGTTATTATTACTAATAAACCATCAGGTACTTTCTCATAATTTCAAGTGTTTACATTCTCACCGGTCTTTGGGGGGTAGGGAGTCTACAGTAATTTCTTAGACTAAGCTGAGATGGCCTGGGGAGCCGGGGGTAGAGGGAGAGCTTAGATCTGGAGGTGTCAACGTCTCCACCCTCTCACTGCCCGGTGCAGTTTTGATTGCCCAGGGCATGTGGGCCAGCCATGAGAAATGCCATCTAATTCCATTTTTCTGTCTTTCAGAGAGACAGAGCTGGAGACACAGAAAGCTCCCTGAGGGGTCCGGGGCAGCATATTCTGGCCTGGGCAGGCCCCGTTCTATTTCAACATCGTGAACCAGGCCCCCCTATGAGTCAAGACCCCAGAAGAGATTATTCATTTATATATGGAGGAGCGCATACGTTGGAGATCTGTTCTTTTACTTGCCTGGACGTCCGCCTTAGCATGTATGACCAGGAGTGTTCTCACTCCCGCAGGTGTGAGCAGATCTGTGGGGCTGACCCTACCCACAATGCTCCAGGGTTGGCAGGTGATTGAGACCCGGTCAAACAGCATTTTCCATCCTCTTGGCCAAGACGACTGACTTTGGGTTGGGCACGTAACCTGAGGCAGGCCAAATAGACTCCATTCTGGAAGTTTCGCTGGAGTTCCTGGGAAAGAGGTCTTCTCCCTTGGCTGAGAGTCGCTAGCTGTATGGCTGACGGAAGCCTGGAGCTTCCAGGGACAAAGGCTTGGCCAGAGCCCGCCCGCGAAGGCAGACAGGCAAGGGAGAAGCGGACCAGAGACCTGGAGGCCCACGGACATTGTTGCAGCCTATAAATCCAACCATGCTTGAAACCACCACATCTACCTTTGGGTTTTCCAGTTACGCAAGCCCAGAAATTCCATTTAGATCCTTTAACCGGTTGGAATTAAGTTTCCGTCATTTTTTTCTGCAGGAAGTATCCTGACCAATTTGCAAAGAGAGATTCCTTTCCTAGCCTCCCTAGATAAAATGAAAACCACTCCAACCAGCTTTGCTGCTCCTCTGCTCCCCCGGCGGAGACCAGTCCGCTCTCTTAGCTAACGGCAGCCTGGCTTATTCCTCGGCACCAAAGGCTGGCACTGTGACCGACACCATCTCCACCAGTGACCCAAGGATTGAGGGACTTGGGTCTGTGAGCAGAGGCTCGCTGTGGAAAACACTCACGCTCTCCGTTGCTTTGCTGAGTCACTTTCCGTAGAAAGCTCTTTGCATCATTTTGAGCAATTAGACGTCCGCCGTGACATTACGGCCCGTTTACTACTGGATTAGCCATCCACGTGACATTCGTATCGACTTCCCGAAAGCATCCCTGGGCTCACTGGGTACCCGGCTCGTGACCGTCGGCTCGTGACCGTCAGCTCGTGCTCAGTAAATCAGGCGGCCAATGGGAAGGCGAAGTTGAAGTTGTGCAGAAATTAGGGCAAGGCGGTCCCTAATTTTTACTGACTTCACCTTTCTCAGCCAAGTAAGTGTTTAATGAGGTAGGGAGAAAGGTGTCATCACGGGTCTGAAATGATTCTCCACCCCCAGCCTTCCAGAGGCCGTCAAGCCATTGATCTGTTCCACGGCACAGGAGGGACGGTCGAGCCATCTCAGGTGATCTGGTCTGTCTCGGGGGCAGGGGGGCGCGATCCTTTTTGTCCACATGCTGACCTTCCGTGGGGAAGGAAGGCTGCCCAGTTGGAGGCTCTGCCGAGGAGGGTTTATAAATCCAGCATCTGTCTATAAATACTCTTCAATTTTCACCTCTTCATCCGGCACCTCTCCGCCTTCGGCTTTCTTCGCATCTCTTCTCAGGGGGAGGACAGGAATGAGTGAGCCCCAGTGAGAATCAGCCGAGTTCCGGGGGCTGGTGGGATTGGCCCGAGGTGCGTTGGGCGTACGAGTCACGCTCTTCTGTCTTTCTGCGCCCTTCCGACCTCCGACCTTGGCTGGTTGGCTTGGCCAGGCACGTAGTAGGCACGTAATCCAGCCTCCCCGGAGCACGGTGGCGAAGTCACCATTCCCGTCTCCTCTGCAGGGTGCCCCACGGGGGTGCTATTTATATAGAAAACGATGGGAAAGGGGCCCCCTGGAATTGGGCAACTGAGCAACAGCCCTTTATCTACTGTGTTAACGACCAGAAGGATGAATGAATGAACCAAGGAAAGAAATCCTGGCTGGTGAAGCTTTGGCCTCCCTATTTGGAGACCCCAGACTCTCCTTTTTACCAGCCTGCCTCCACATTCTGTTTGGAAACAGTGGCTACATGGTATCAGCCTCTGGAATAATTCTGTTCCTGTATCTAACTGCTTTCTGTGTAAGTAATTTCACGGCTTATTCTAGCTTCTGGACAAGTTCTGCTTCAATAGCCAATTCTTGAGGTTCCTGGCCCTCATCGTCCTCCTTCTCCAGATTTGTAGCCACTCTTTACCTCCTCTCCCCCCATTTTTCTTTTTCTCCGGCTTGATCCTGCCAGGACGTCTGCCTCTGGAACATCAAGGCGCCAAGATCAGTATTGTTAGCTTCTTTGTTTCTCAGGGGAAAACACATGTCAGAAATGGACCACGATTCAAGTCAGTCACTGAACTGTGCCCATTTCTGACATTAGCTTGGTCACAATGTTTCTTTCCTTAATTCCTTTGGTCCCTCAAACCCTTTGCTTTGAGCAGGCCCCTGGAGCGCACCTGTCTTGTCTGTGGGCTCCAGAGGGTGGAGCGGCTACTGGGAGAGCCCCTTGTGCCTGCTGGAAGCTCGGGGTTCCCCACTGAGTTTGAGTCCTACCAAGTACCAAGTACCAAGTACCAAGTACCAAGACTCAAGTGTAAAAGCCCTGCTTTTTAGCTTCCAAATCCTTCCATAATCTGGTGAGATCTCCCTCCTCCATCTGAGTTCCCAGTCCATCCTCACCCAGTTCATTCCGTCAGTGCAGCCTCTTCTGCCCTCACCCGATACCACGTTAATTCCTCCACCAAATGCTCTCCCTCATCCGTCCCTACTTCTCCTTCAAGGTCCACTTCAACTCCTAGGTCCTCCGAGGAGCCTCCTATGGCCACTCCAGCCCTGTTGATTTCTCTCTTTCTCCTCGAGTACAATTTGGCATGATTTTAATGCATCGCAATTTACCATCTGTTCTTTCCTCTGCAGATCTCACCTTCCTAACTAGACAAGACATTCCTCGCAGGAGGCAGAGATCCCGTCGGATTATTTCAGCGACCTTCACATGGCTTCCCACACATGTGGCGATTAAACAAATAAACTCGACTCACCCTACTTTAAAGTTAGATACCTCTCTTATTATTATTTTTTTTTAATATTTGCAAAGGCACCAACTTTCTCAACTTTTTCCGCATCACGTTGCCGAGGACAACTTGAAGGTACGTAAGTTTGCCAGGGGAGTAGAATGAACTTTCTGTCCAAGACAGAAATAGAATCCTCTCCTCCAAACCCCTGCTGGAACCTGTTCCCTCTACATAATGGTCACATGGGCAGAGCAGAGGAAGCAATCGAAGGCTTCGTGGATGATTAAATGCGCAAGTGGGGCTGCGGCGGTGTTTGTCACCGGCCACCAGCGTTCAGCAAATGTGCTGCTGGTCACCGCGTCAGACCTATTGTGAAGCATTATCCCGACTCTGAATGGAGCTGGTGTTATGTAATAGACAGACAGAAGGCGGAAAAGCAAAACACTGAGACATAGACCAATGCCACGTTCCTTTTTTTTTTTTTTCAAAGCACTTTGCAGAGTACTTTGCTAATGGGTGGAGTACAGTTGAACTCTACCCCACAGACTCAATCCTGAGTGATTTCTTTTTCAGGTCTTGAGACTTCTGGGCAACATGAAGAGGTAAATGAATCGAATGCTTATGTTAAATTGAAGAAGGGATACTCTTTCCTCCTCCCCCACGGGGAATAAGCTGACTGTCTTGGTTTCGGTGTTGCTATCCCGGGTGACTGGTCCTAAACTTCCTGTACTCTGACCCCAAATCGATGTAGGTGACATCCTGGTCAGATCACGGTCCTGTAGCTGTGATCCGCACGGCCCTGGGGGGAAAGGCTCTTACCCTGACTGCTTATATGCAGAGTCTCTTTTAACCACTGCAGCCCTACACCCCCTCCCAGCCCACCTCTCCCCGCAGCTGGGGACTCCAGCCTCCCCGCCCACGCAAGCAGCCACCCTCTTCATCCTTGCATTTCACGCATTCCATTCCAAGGACAAACCTCCTCCACCTGCAAGCTGCATACAAGATGAAAAGGTGAGATAAAGGCTGAGGATAGCGGCGACTTTGCCCCTGGTAGCTAGACAGCAGAGCTGACTGAGAAGTGGGCAGCGGGTTGTGAGCCATGGGGCTCCGGAGCCAGACTAGCTGGGTTCAAATGCTCCCTTTCCCTCTTCCCACCCGTGTCATCTCGAGCAAACGGCCTCCCCTGCCTGCGTCCGGCTCCATATCTGTGAGTGGGGATGACACTGTGGATGAAATGAGTCAGTACGTACGGAGCCCTTGCACCAGTGCCTGGGACGCGCTGTGTGCTTAGTAGTAATTATTGGAGGGGAGGGCACGCAAGTCCCCTGAGGACCAGGAGAGACCCACGTGAGACAATGAACCACAGAAAACCACGTCTTGCCAGTTCGCACATGGAATCTGCTCCGTTCATTTATTTTATTCATCATCTATTTATTGACAGCTAGGATACCCCAGGTACTTGCTAGATGCAGAGAATAGAGGGCTGGGAAAAAATCATAGCATCGTCCCTGGGAGCCTGCAGTCCAGCCTGTTTGTCCATTCACAGGTGGTCTTAGCGTGCGGTGCGCAGTGCCGGGTTATTTGCTGTGAGCACGGTGCTGGCCACTGGAAGCTTCAGGAACGATTTCTGAGCGCTCTCCCTCCAGGAGGACTCCTCGTGGACATCCTTGATTCCTCCCCACTTAAATTCCAGAATCAGCCGTTCCCCAAATCCTGGATGAGGTCACCCCCCTTGGCTCTCGGAGACACCGCCCCCTTTCTCTTCTACGTCCCCAAAGAGAGTGCGGGTACCTCAAGCACGCTCCATAGTCCTGTCCCATCATTTCAGCTAGTGCTTTGCTTCTGGAAGCATCTTCAGTGGATGTAACCCGCCTGTTTCGTTCTCCCCAAGCCTTCCCCACTCCCACTCTGAGACTTCCTAGTCCTACCCCCCCATCCTGGGCCGTGGGCCTAATTCTACTCCCCTGATACCGGAGCCGGACGTCAGCAGCACTCTGTCCACCTTCAGCTCGAAATCACCTCAGACTGCAAACCCAGCCTCTCGGTCGGTCTCCTGGCATCCGTGGAAGGAGTGAGGCAGGAGTGAGCCTGTGCCCGGAGCAGCTGAGATCCTTTCCCAACCTCGGTGTTCTCCCCCGCGGCCCTCCGGTCCCCTGGTCCTTCCCTTCCACACTTCCGGCTTCCTCAGGCTCTCCTGCTGCCCCTTTCTCAAAGCATAGGAAATGCACACATTCATTCATTCATTCTTTTCACAAACACCTGGTAGATGCTATCCTGTGCCCTGTGCTGAGGATTTCTCTAGGTCCTGGAGCTGGAGCAGAGAAGAGAACAAAATCTCTCCTCTCACGGAGCTTACACTCTAGTGTGGAGAGGCGGAGAGTAAGCGAACAAATCACGCAGTGTGTCCGATGGCGAAGAACACAATGAACTTGACGCGCACATCCACGGGGCGCTGGGCCTGGCGGGCGAGCAGCTTGATACCGCCGAGCCTGAGCCTGTCCAAAAGAGATCATTCCATCTCTTGCAGGCGGACCGCCAGCAGCAGGAGGCCCCCGGCTCTCGGCTCTCCTGCGTGTTTTGGCAAATGAACACCAGCAAGGCTCAGCTCGGTTTTTCCAGCCCAGCTCCTCATCTAGGTCCAGGGAAGGAAGAATTTGGGAGAGGAGTGGACTGAGCTAGAAATATGTGACTTCCCATAACTGATTAAGGGACGATCCAGGCTGGAGGAATCTCTCTTCCCTTCATTCTCATACCGGAGATATCAAAGCTGTATAATTTACAGGGCATTTTCATATGCCTAATCTCGTTGGATAGTTAACATATCGTATGTCACAACATCTGTTAGAATTCATTTACCCTTGAGCTACATATATTTTCCAGTTAGCATGGGACTACACTGTCTGTGCAAAAGAAAAAAAAATGATACGTTTTTGTTGTTGTTTGCTTTACAAGCCAGTTATGAAATATCTCGAACTACACTGGGATTTTCCCGTCTTGAAAAACTTAAGGTCCTGGATTGGACAGCTTTACATTCCAAGTGAATCATTAATGAGCTTCGCATCATGTCCCCAGCAGAGATGCCTCTGCGTACCGATCCTCATGTTCCTCGTGCCTGGGATGTACAATTCCTCTCCCAGCTACATTCTGCTGTGTGTAGCTTCTATTCTGGGGCGAAGTTGTTTCTTTATATAGAAACCTTGTCAAATCAAGCGAGTACATGAGTCATTTCCTAAAAGCCGTCCCATCAAATTTTTCTCATCTGCTATCCATTTTCTTTTTTAATTGAAAAGCAACTGCAGTAACAATGCAGGTATCGTGTTGAAAATCCTAAACTTTCCTAGACTGCAGTTAGAATGGTAATGCTTTTTGGTGGCGGCTGAATTTCA
The DNA here is from genome assembly GCA_028534135.1 of Potos flavus. Classification (NCBI taxonomy): domain Eukaryota; kingdom Metazoa; phylum Chordata; class Mammalia; order Carnivora; family Procyonidae; genus Potos; species Potos flavus. The sequence goes on along the minus strand of CM052899.1, from coordinate 140,391,174 downwards.
CCTTCCTTTAAGAAATGCTCACATCACCGTTTGTATTTTCACTAACCGAGTAACTTACGTACTTTTGCTCACGTGGGGCTTCGCTTCTGTAATTCACACCGTGGCCTGTGATACTTTCGACCCTACTCACTGGCCTGCTACAGCGGTGCTAATTAGAGCTTAGGAAGAATTCGATGGTCACTGTAATTTCGAAAGCTAGATAAAGCAATGAGACTCGGGGGCTTTGCCTTAATTCCTCTTAACTCCACTGTCCAGGGGGTTTGAGGAATGGAAGGAAGTGAAACTTGTGCTTTCCTCATAACACAGGTGGATAGTTATGAAGAATTTTGATCTCCTTTTAGTTTTGTATATTTTGCTAAGGAATTGAGACTGTGGGGAGATGCTTTGCCCTCTGTGCGTAGACAAATAAGGATGAATGCAGTGTCCTTTGGTGACCCTTAAGGCACCCCCTGGGGGAAGTTAGAGGGCAAATAGTAGGTGTGTCCAATCTGCTTAGGAATTTGAAACCCAAGCTTCTGTCAAACAATTGGCTGAATTGTCTGAATCTTTCTGAACCTTTCTGCTGGGGCATATTTCCTGATCACAGTACCTTGTCATGTATCCTAAGAGCACTCTTTCCTGGGGAACCAAGCCCGATACTTATTTCTCTCTTATGTTCCTTTGTCTCCTGCACAACGAGTGAGGAAGGGCAGGGGCGGATGGCCATGCTTGAAGGAGCCTTCCCACTGGAGAAAAGTAGAAGGAAATTACCTACAAGAACATTAGCACTATCAGGTTGCAATGTTTTTAGGCTTTCCATTTAACTGAGGGAGCCCTTGACAATGGCATTATTAATAATGCAGTAATGTCAGTTCCTAATGTTGTTCCCTGTTCTTTGGGACAACGGGCATCCTGAGCTTTCCTCCTCTCAGTGAAAACACAGTGGAAATTCATTCGTTGTCCCAAGTAATGTTTAAAACTTGAATTTATTCTGAGTTCTGCTCATCAAATTGCTTATCAAATTCATCGTCTCTATTCCCAGAAAAATGACTTGGGTTGGGAGGACTTGAATCACTGAGAGGAGAAGAAAAGATCAGATTTTGCCCTGAATGAAAAAGAATTATTTTCACCTTTTCTTTTACCTTCGGTTTATATGTTGCATTGAAAACAAGAGAGAAGGTGGAAGACACCTTCTAGAGCAAGAGAGATATAATCTGATAGAGAAGCAAGGGGATGGAATTTTAGAACACTGGTGCCTCTTTTTTCCCCGAGTGTGGAAAGGGGGAAACGTGGGCCATTTGCTACCATAGAAACCAACCAAAGTATGTGGGAGGGGGAGGGAAGGCCCATTCCAGGAACTTAAAGATCTTACTTTTGTCAAAGTTAAAGTGTTCTAGTCAATAGGTGATCTTTGTAATGGCGAGAAGTGTGTGTGTATGTGTGTATCCTTTTATTTAATTGAGTTCCAACTTGCCTTCCCTTCTACTTTGCCTTTTGAAGCTAGTGATTCTGTCTTTCAGTACAGCTTCAACTAAAAGGAAAGTTGACAATTAAAACAAAAAGCCATCGAACCCCCCCCCCCGCCCCCCATGTAGCTCTGTCTTGGAGACACTAACACACGTTGCAGAGAGCCTTTGGGTGAAAACCTCATGTTATGCAGATAGTTCTATTTATTCCTATTTTCATATTCTGAGATCTCTCGGGAAATGAGCGGTTTAAAATTAATTTTCTCTGGGAATGCCTGGGTGGCGCGGTCGGTTAAGCATCTGCCTTCGGCTCAGGTCACGATCCCAGGGTCCTGAGATAGAGTCCCGCATCGGGCTCCCTGCTCAGCGAGGAACCTGCTTCTCCCTCTGCCTGCCGCTCCCCCTGCTCGTGCTCTCTCTATCTCTCTTTCCAACAAGTAAATAAAAATAAAACCTTTAAAAAAATACGTAAAATTAATTTCCTCCCCCTTGAATCCAGTTCTTTTTAATTTTTAAATGCAAATGCTGAGAACTCTAGTCATCCTCAACGCAGTTATAGGAGATTCTGCGACCTGGGTGGTCACCTCTCCTTTTCCCTTACCAGTCCTTTAGTCCTTTCTAAACCATCATGAATGACGAAGGAGCAGTGGGCCGGGTGTGTGGAGAGCTCCTGAGGGAGTGAACATCTGTCTTCCTGCTAGGAAGCCATTGGAGAAAAGATACCAAATCAGCATAAATGTGCTCCTGTGGACGGTGGGGAGTCCCCGACACTGAGCATTCCTAAGCGGGATGGGCAATCTCTTAGCGGGAATTATAAGAAGGAGTTGGACTACATGCCCTATTTTATATGTGCACAGTTTTAGATTCGCAGCAAAACTGAGCAGGAGGTGAAGGTTTCCCAAATAGAGCTCCTGCCCCCACATGGGCTTTCCCATCGTCAACATCCCCCACCGGAGTGTTACATTCATTTATACTGATGAACCTGTATTGACATCACTAGCACCCAAAGCCTGAAGTTTATAATAGGGTTCACTCTTGGTGTCCGGTCTGTGGGTTTGACAGACGCACAGTGCCCTGCATCCACAGTTGTAGTAACCCACAGACTAGTTTCACTGCCTTAGAAATCCCCAGTGCCCCACCTGTTCATCCTGCCATCGCTCCTCTCCTCTGACGACCACTGATCTCTTTACTGTCTCCTTAGTTTTGCCTTTTCCACAACGTCATACGGTCAAAATATACAGAATACAGCCTTTTCGGATTGGCCTCTTCCACTTAGCAATATGTGTTTAAGGTCTTCCATGTCTTTTCATGTCATGATAGCTCCTTTCTTTTCAGTGCTGACTGTCCCATTGTCTCGATGGACTCCTATCCCTTTCAATCGTGTGTTGTTTCCATTGACTGCAGGATAGTGCTGACAGGGTGGCTGCAAAGGTGGAATGAAAAGGGAGGGACAGCTCGACAGCCATGACATTCCGCGTGGGAGGAAAGGCTGAGCTTCAGAGTTCTGAATGAGGGATGTTGCTGATGCTGGCGGGTCAATTTCAGCGACTGGGGGTGGGGGGCAGAGCCCAGGACTCCGGGCAAACGGGATGTGGGCGGGTCAGTTCAGCATGAGTGACAGAGATCCAGCTCAAACCAGCTTAATCGCATAAGTGACCGAGTTGACTCTCGTGACTGGGAATTTCAAGGGGTAAGTTTGGATTTTTGGGCATGGCTTTACGCAGGGCTGGAAAAGATGCCGTGGGGGTCCTGGTCCTCTCTGCCTCTCAGCCTGGCTTTCTTCTGGGCTGGCATTGTTCTGAAGCAGACTGCCCCGTGGGGCTGCTGCCCCGTGACTCCCTGGAGCTCCGGGCTTACTCTCTACCAGCTGATTAATGCCAGGCCAAATGAGGCATCCTCTTGCAGCAAAACTCTCAGGAAGGAATTTCCCTGGATCAGCCCTGAGTGGTAATCCCTGGTAATCCCAGGGTCTTACTGGTATCCACTCCTGGAATTAGGAACTGGTATCCCCCCACTACCATTACCTGAGCAACCTGAGAGTAGGGGAGAGGATGTATCCAAGGGAATATTGGGGTGTTCGTCTTCTTTTTTTTTTTCTAAAGATTTTATTTATGTATTTGACAGAGAGCGAGAGAGGGAACACAAGCAGGGGGAGAGGGAGAGGGAGAAGCAGGCTCCCCGCTGAGCAGGGAGCCCGATGCGGGGCTCGATCCCAGGACCCCAGGACCACGACCTGAGCCGAAGGCAGACACCCAATGACCGAGCCACCCAGGCGCCCCTGGGGAGTTCTTCTTAAAGTGTGGAAATGGATTCTGTGCAAGTGAAATTAATAGACAGTCCCTGTACCAGACGAGAGGAAAACAGTTCTAAAGAGCAGAGCTGGGTGTCAGCACATTACAGAGAAGCAAGGAAAACAGTGGTCTTAAGCAGTGGTTTCAAAGCAGTCAATTGAAAACTTCATTATATTCTTCTATAATTGAAAATTAAATGTCTGGTGGGGCCTGATCTCTCCTTTTCTGTGCCTACATGTTTTTTGGGCTGCTGGAGAAGTAGGGAGGAAATGCTGGGCTCGCAGCTTCATTTCTGTCCTTTCTGTGGAGACTAGAAATCGAAACATGTTTCCCAGACTCCCTTGCAGCTAGGGTAACGGATACAGATTAATTGGATTCACTAGATGCACTCAGATAAGATTTGCAAGGCGGAAAGAAGGAGGACTCCATCTTTCTGTGGTTTGGTTGCTTTTTGCTGTCGGGGCCCACTGTGGAGATACTGGACTTTTCCGCCACGTCTGTCTCTAGCTTTGTGGGTTTTGAGGGACAGTAGAGTGGAAGACGGAAGAGCTCCCTGGGTGGGCGAGTTCTGTAGCTCTGAGAGTCATTTCTGCCTTTCTACAAACACGCGTGCCTGTAAGCAATACACAACATTTTCAATCACTTGAATGTTTCACATTCTTCCTTGACTCCCACAATCTAGGTTTTTCGATCTCTCATGTAACCCTCTGGCTCCTGAATCTTCCCTATGAAAGTGTTTTCTCACACCGTATTGAAACTGCTCATTCATTTCTGTCTCCCATGCTACATGTAATGGTGAAGACTGTCTCCGTCCTTTTTGCCAGTGTAGACCCAGGACCTAGCATAGTGCCTGGGATCCCCGGGCCTAGACATTCAACATTGAATTTCTAGCCTGTTACCCTAAGGGCTTCCAGAAACTGGATTTTCTCCGGAAGTTCTCAGATCAAAGATTAGCTCTAAAGATCAAAGGAGGTGATAGAAAAGCCAGAGGCTGAGGCAAAATCAGGACTTGACAAAACAGTTTTTTTCCTCTCCAAGTCTCTCATGTTCCTCACCCCCATCCTCATCTCTTTTAGCTCAACGGAAAAAAAACAAAAGAGGGAGAGAGAGCCGTTCACAGGAGACTATCTCATTGTGAACCTCCTGGCTGTTTCCTATGTTCTACAGCCTTCTCAGACTTAGGCCCTGTCCCTTATAGGATCTGTGACCTGGGAGGAATTTTTAACTTAAGCCTTTATTTTCTCATTTACAAGATGGAAGTGTGGGGCTTTATAGATGGCCGCAAATTCTTTCATGCTATTCCCATCGCAGGGTGGGATATGTATCCCTGAGCCTTGACAATCTCGGTGGGCTCTGTGATTGCTTGACCAACGGAATATAGCGAAGGGATGCTCTGCGCATTTCCACACACTCGCCTTGAGAGGCTGGCAGCTTGTGCTTCCTGTCCTAGGATACCCTCTCTAAGGGGAGCTGCCCGCCAAGCTGTGGGGGAGCCTGAGCTAACCACAGAGAGGGGTCAGATAGTGAGAGACGCTGGCTAGTCGCAGCTGTCGCAGCCCCTCGAGCTGAAAGGCAGACATGTGGACGAAGGAGCCATCTTGGATGTCCAGCTCCGATGAGCCTTCAGACGACTCCCGCCCAAGCCGCCAGCCAACATGAGAAGCCCCAGGCGAGAACCGCCCGGCAGAGCACAGTCAACCCACAGAACTGTGAGCCTCCAAGGTCTGCGGTGGTTTACTAAGCACCTAATATCTACCTCACAGGACTGCCGTGAGCATAAAATGAGATTCTCGTATGCTGAATCCCTAGTCTGGGGCCTGGAATAAAACAAGCTTTCAGATATATCCAGTCCCCTTCCCCCCTTCTCCCATCCCCCCCTTTCCTCCTCCTCCCCCACCTCCCCTTCTTCTTCTTTTTAATTCTATTCATTTCTAAGAGGGGGTAACTCTCAGTGTGATCACCTGAAGCAGGTGGGGTGAGGTGGGCTATTTGCTAGGTGTTTTGAATTTGAAGAGCTCTTTTCTTTTTCCAACTTTCTCTTGTGTCTTTCTTTTCTGTGTTTTTTAAAGCACAGCCAGATCATTTAGACCTAAAATAGGAATACCAAATTCAGCCTTTGTGTGTGTGTGTGATTTTTCAGACAGAAAAATCATAGGCTTAGTACAGACTCATGGTCATGAAAATCAAGCTCCAGAAGCCAAAATAATTCCAAGCAAAATTCCCCTGACAACTGTTGTCATGTCTGTGTATGTGTGTGTGTGTATGTGTGTGTACAAAGCAGTTAAAAACTTTAGACTACATAATTATTTTACTATGTAAGCATCATGGAATTACAGACTTTTTTGGGGGGGGAAGGGTTAAAAAGAACATGATTACTTGTAATTATAGTCTTGCTGAGTTTGATTTTATAGAACGACAAAATTCAAGTTTGATTGTACCCACGCAGAAAGACACGGTGCATATTGGAAATGCTCCTTTTTCCTTCTGACTCAAATGGCTAAGTTTATTTCATATTTGTGATCTTCCTAGAAGTCAACCTTTTATTATGTTTATTGCCAAGGCTGTTTGTGTGCCTTGCTAATTATGTTTCCCCACCTAGACTTGCTACCAAGTCTCAAAGAAAGTTTGACATTACCCTTCTATTTCCCCCTTGAATTCCTGCCGACACCTGAACTGATAGGCGAGAGGGTTCATCTCAAGAGTCTGAACTGGGTCAGCCTCATAAATTCTGTCAGTTACCTGGTCAGTTAAGTTGGAAGCCTCAGGGGGAGTCAAACTAGATGCCTGACACGCATAGATAAGGGAATTGGTTTATTTCACCTTTTTATATTTCAACCTTTAATGTGGGTGTGGACACAAAGCCACAGTATTGATCGCCATTCCCCACCAGGATAAAAGCTTCCGGAACACGTGGGGGCCCCCGAGGTTCGAAGGGTGGGGAGGAGAGTGGTTGGGATGGGGGTGTGGGGAGTTGGTCAGCCCGTGTGCAGTGACACATTCTGCAGTCAGTTCCAGCTACAGAATGTTGCTTGGATGGGGCTTGCCGCTGAAGCCTTTCCCTAATGAGACCCTAAGGCGCAGGAGCTTGGGATTTTGCGAGTGCAAGCCCACGGCATCAAGTCACTTCACTAAGTCTTGCCATTTCTTAGAACCAGGAACTAAGTGCTGCGAACCTTTCCGGTTTCTGACTCCCAATCCAGTCGGCATCCAGAGACAGCTGGGGTAACTGTTTTCTTTCCATTTCGCAGCTCTCGGAGGAGGTGTGACTGTGTGTGAGGCGCTAGAAAGCTTGTTCTATAATTACCTCGTGATTTGTCTCTGAGTGCGCAGTACACCCACCCGACCTTCTGTGTGTTCGTGTGAGCTAGTCAGAGGTTGAGTGATCTGCTGCCCCGTGCGCTGGAGGCAGAGTACGTGTGTCTAGAACAACACGGGTGCCCCAAAGTTAATTGTCACCTCTCAGAGGGGTGGATATGGGGTCTTTGTCACTGATTGCCATCATAGCCAAATCTATGATCGGAGGCACTCAGGTCACTGCAGTCACGTCCCAAATGAAAGAGAAGGGCGTAAGCCAGGCAGCAGGTCGCGCGCTCCCGACCCTGAGGGCTCTCACCCTCGAGGCCCTGGCCGCCGCCGCCGCCGCCTCTCCCACGCCCGCCATGAGGCCGAGCCCTGCTTGCAGGAACCCGAGGCGCCCCCAGCCCCGCGGCCACAGCAGAGGCCGCGTGCTCGCGCAGCGGGACCCCAGGTGGCACCCGCGCCTGCCATTGGCTGCGCTTCGGGATCACACGTTGCCCGCTCTCCCGCGGGCAGCCCCACTTTCCCCGCGCCTCACGGGGCCCGCCACTGGCTCCGGGTGCCCCCAGGGGCGCGGGGCGCGCCGAGCGGCGCCGGGGGCGGAGCCTCTCGCGGGGCGCCTCGGGATTGGCTGCGGGAGGCAGGGGGCGGGGCCAGCCCCGGAGAAAACAGCGCGCGCGCAGCCCGACTGCAGTCCCAGTCTCGAGCCGAGCCGGAGCTAGTGCCAGTGGCCGCGCAGCCGCGCTCCGGTGCCTTTTTTTTTTTTTTTTTACCTCGGACCCCTCCGGCCGGGTTGTCCCGCCCGCTCCCGCGCAGCCCAAGCGTGGTCCCGCCCCGCAGGTCGCGTCCCTCGTGGTGCAGCCCCGGCTGGAGCGGCGATGCGCCTCATTCAGAACATGTGCACCATCGCCGAGTACCCCGCCCCGGGCAGCGCCGCCGCCGCCGACTGCTGCCTGGGAGCGGCTGGCCGCCGCCTGGTCAAGATCGCCGTGGTGGGGGCCAGTGGCGTGGGCAAGACCGGTGAGTCTTCGCGCTCGGGCGAGAACCCGTTCATCCCTGGGCCTGGACGTGGACGGCCCCCGCTGGGAGTTGCGTGTGAGCGAGGCGTGGGGGAGAGGTGGGAGGGCAGCTGGCCGCCCATCCCCTCCTACTGATCTGCTGCCCCTCCGCGGGGACGTGAGCCAGCATCGCTTCCAAGCCCCTTCTTCAACAGATGAGGGAAACTGGGATCCAGAAGGCCAGGCCTCCTTCTGGGCACCGACGGCACAACTGGGATTAGAACTTTGGGGGTTCTTGAGCCTGTCTGGCGGTGCCTGGAACAGAAGGGGGACTTAGGGAACGGAACCCCTCCTGGAGGTCTTTAAGGTTCGGAAAGACCTTTGTCTCCTGGAAGGCTTAGGTGTGGCTCAGCCGGGCTCAGAGGAGGCGGGTGGGCCAAATGACCCTTCCAGCTGCACAGAGCCGTAATTCACGAGGCCTTGGATGCCTTCTACCCCCTCTCCGTTGTGTCTGGAAGAAGGGAAAGAAGTAGCAGGGTAGGAATTTCACTTGGCTGCCCAGCTCACTTTCTCTGCCAGAGTGGTATCCCAGGCTGGGGGTGGGGTGGACACCAATTTCACTTCTTATGCCAGAGTTAACTCTCTTTCCTTTCTCTTTTCTCCCCTGCAGCTCTGGTGGTCCGGTTTCTCACCAAACGATTCATTGGTGACTATGAAAGAAACGCAGGTGAGGAGGCGCATTTGGGACGGGTGTGCTCAGCTAGCACAGCACTGCCCTTCACCGATTTTCAGTGTCTCCCAGGGAGCCTCCTGCACAGCGACAGTCTGAGTATCAGCATCCTGTCACTTCCAATTTTGCCTGCTCCCGCCCCTGCTCCCCCCTTCCCATAACTGCCATCTGGCCTCATTCCATTCCAAGCCCATTCATCATTTTATCAAGTGCCTGAAAGTATTCTCCTTGGTATGTTTTAACTATAGGGACCCCAGTTGGAAGCACCCTTTGTACTCAAGAGCCTCTCCCTTCAAAACACGCCTGCAAAAGTCATAAAAAAAAAAAAAGATGCCCAGCTCCTCCCCCCACCCCTCTCCCTCTCTGTTGGCTGCCTTTCAGAGGTGACCTTTTAAAGCAAAGGCCAAAGGAGAGCCGTTGTAAACCTAAAGTTCTCTTTTCTTAACAAAGAGAAAAATAACTAGATGGTAGAATTTGAGGAGGGGAGCTCCCACATAAACGCAAGGATACTATTTCAATCTCTGTGATTAAAGATGGCCACCGGAGAGGCTTAAGGGCTTTCTACCTATGCTCTGTTAGCAAATTGCTTAAGTCCTTAGACCGTATTTAGTACCTAAGGGGATTATTTGAAATGTGCTCTATAAACCATCCCAAGATAAGGCATGACAGCCTTTTCCTTTGATGTAGATTTGGCTACCATTATGTCACATTTTTATTCCAACTGATAATGTTGGCTGTGCATTTACTAGCAATATTTGCCTACCAAGTTGTTAGTACCTAATGACTAAACTGATGTCAGAGAGTAATGAACTACTAAATTAAAACCAATGGCCATGCATGTTGAACAAGAAAATTTACTTCAAGGAAATACTCTAAATATGGGAGCCCCATTTAAAATGAGCTAAGTCAGTTTCCAAAAACTTGGAAACTTTTTAAATAAATGCCCTAATCTAGGGTTACAATTGCAGTTGTTAAAAAAAACACCGCTGAAATACGCTCATTAAATAGAATGAACTATAGCTTATTTGTGTGCATTGGTTCAGGTTATATATTTTTTCTTACTTCAAAAAATCCCACCATGTTTTAAAAGTTGTACAAGAAGGAAAAACAGTGTGTGTGTGTGTGTAAATATATATATTTATATATATATATATATATATTTTTTTTCCCCCTTTACAGGTAATCTCTATACCAGACAAGTGCAAATAGAAGGTGAAACCCTGGCTATTCAGGTTCAGGACACTCCAGGTATTCAGGTAAGACGCTCTGAGATTCGTGACTAAGTCAAAGGGAGCCTACTTGGCTATGGAATTGTTCAGTTCTCAGAATAATCCCTTACGCTGAAGAGGAGAGAGATTTGGGGGAGTCAGAACTGGGCTTCTGCATGTTGCTTATCACTTCAGTTGTCTTTGGCTGGTGGTCAGTCTTTGCCTGGCTTCGTTTGGGAGATCTGGCTGAGGGGCAGAAATCTTAGGAGGATTCCATCCGGCAGGAGAGACCAAACCAAAGACACACGGAACTGGCAACGTTGCCTCGCTTTGGCTACAGCGATCAGTTTTTACCTTCGTGTATTTGGCAGTGAAAAATCAGACATTTAGGTATAGTCTTTAAATCCGTGGGATCACTTTAATATGGTGGAAAGTTCCTCTATAGACAAAAGAGCCCTGCTGGTGTATGTGTGTGTTTTTTTTCCCTCCTGAACTGGGCGGTTATCCAGGTTTAAATGCTTCCAGCTCCTATCTTTACTTCCCCAGACTTACTGTCTAGCCAGTTAATTTCCCATTTTGTGCAACTACAAAGTCTCCCCGCGTGGAGTTCTCTGCAGGTCAATTTTCCACTTGAGTGTGGTGAGCTGCACTGTTATTTATTCCAACTCCGTGCAGCTGGATCAACATACCGTCCAGAAAGCCGGAGCGTGCGGGGAGCTAGCTGGGTTATGGCCCGCGACCTGGCGTTACCGCCGAGGGCCCCTTGGACCTCGGGGTGTGGCTGAGCCAGGGGCTCTCTGCGGCCCCCCCTTCCCCCGGCGTGCACCTCGCCCTCACTGCCCCCCCCCCCCCCGCAGGTCCAGGAGAGCGGCCTGAGCTGCGGCGAACCCCTGAACAGGTGCATTCGCTGGGCCGATGCCGTGGTGATCGTGTTCTCCGTCACCGACTACAAGAGCTACGAACTCATCGGCCAGCTCCACCAGCACGTCCAGCAACTGCACCTGGGCAGCCGGCTGCCGGTGGTGGTCGTGGCCAACAAAGCCGACCTGCTGCACGTCAAGCAGGTGGACCCCCAGCTGGGACTGCAGCTGGCCGGCGTGCTGGGCTGCTCCTTCTACGAGGTGTCCGTCAGCGAGAACTACAACGACGTCTACAACGCCTTCCACGTGCTGTGCAAGGAAGTGAGTCACAGACAGCAGCCCAGCAGCACGCCGGAGAAGCGACGAACCTCCCTCATCCCCCGGCCCAAGTCCCCCAACATGCAGGACCTGAAGAGGAGGTTCAAGCAAGCCCTCTCGGCCAAAGTGAGGACAGTCACGTCCGTCTGAAACGGGGCCGTCCGCGGGGGTTTGGTCTTCCCGGGAAGGGGGCCTGCGGTTCTTCTGGGGCAGGAACTTTGAATGCTGGCAGGAGTGCGTGGTTCCAGAAAGGGCCGGAGCCGAGGGGCCAGGAGGGCCCGTGGAACTGCTGCAGAAAAGGCCTCGTTCTGAGCGGGGGGACAGAACTGCGGAGGCTTGAGAGCGAGCCCACCGAGCCGCTCTGGACCCGTGACCTGGACTTTCTCCTTCCGAGAGGGGGAGGGCGGCAGAATCGCTTTGGAGTTTGTTCCTGACCTTGTAAATGACAGTCAGTGGTAGTTTCAGCGGCGGGCTGGGTGTGGTGGACAGCGGGAGCCAAAGAACAGATTCAGCACTCACAGGCTGTCCCCTTTCTTCTCCTTCTTTCTTTCCCCTTTTCTCCCCCCTCCCTCCCAAGAGGAAGAACTGCTTTTTCTCTTACACGTCTGATTTGCATCTCCGGAACACTGGTCGTGACAGAATGCCTTTCTAACCTGAAGGATACCCAGATTTCTTTAAGGAACAAGGAGGAAATTACTCTCCCCCTCCCCCCAATAAAGGGTGGGGTTTATGGGCCAGATGTGACGTAGACGGACGGACATCTGTAAGCTTCCAGTGCCCGAGGGAAGGCACCGCATCCTTCCTGACTGAGGATGGGTATGCTTAGCCCAGCACGTGTTAAATGGTTGACATCTCAAACACTTCAGACCTAGCGTTTGGGTAGTTGTGAGACGGTATCATTTTTTTTTTTTTAACTCTTGCATCAGGTACAGGGGAAAAAAAAAAAGATGTGTTCACTGACTTTGGTGTGATTTGTGTCAATGGCTCACAGCGATGACGTTGGGTCATTTCCTAGGCCTGGCCGAGGCGTGGCTTAAATCCGAAAACACGGTCTTACAGCGAGCCCAACAGATGGAGGGGCCACCGCCAAATCCCAGACACAATGCACTTTACAAAGCCACTCGTGCTTTGGCTTAAACTGTAATTAATTTATTTTATGTACAATAAATCTCATTTTAAAAGAGCAGAGCCCTGACTTGGTGTTCCTTGAAACGTTCGCATTCTGTCCTTCGCACAGAGTGTTCCTCGGCGGGTACTTCTCGGTCGCTTGGCCTCAGGCGCTGTGCATCCCGGGGTTCCCTCGTAAGTCCCAGAGCAGACCGATGAGGTGCGTTCTCTCGTCCCCCTTTCACAGATGAGACAGGCCTACAAAGGAGCTCTCACTTGTCAAAGGCGCCCCACCGCCTGCGAGTGCTGTGAATCGTACTTTGCTGTTTTATATTCGAGAGTAGTGCCTCTCCTGTCCATTCCCTTCAGGACCCTCCCAGTAGAGCCAAGACAAATGTCTGGCTCTCTGTCTTCTGCTGTGAAGACTTCTGTCAGCTGAGCCACGTGAGACCCTGTCGTCACGGGCAAAGAACGACACCTTAGAGTAGGGCTTCCTCGTACTTGGATCTCATTCAGGCCTCAGGATAACTTTGGAGGGGGAGGGGAAATCCTGCCATTTACAGGTGAGGAAAACAGGCTCAGGGTTTGGAGTGAGGTCCTCCAGTTCACACTGAGGACATGAATCAAGGTCTTCCGACTGCAATGTTCTTATTTCCTGATGATGTTCCGTACACAGGGTACCGCTTACTGCATACGCAGGGACGCGGGACGGAGGGCAGCAGTCCGAATGCCCAGCTAGTGACGGCCCGCTGTGGGACGGCGCCGGACTTCCAACTCTGTTTTCCCGCAGGGGAAACAGGCCGCCTGTTCTTGACAGGGCTTCTGGTGATGTCCCAAACCTTCCTTACAAGGAGGGCAGTTTTCTACACCTATGCCTAAGCTAACCTCTGAGAAGGGTGTGTGTGTGTGTGTGTGTGTGTGTGTGTGTGTGTGTGTGTGTGTGTGTGTGTGTGTGCTGGGGGCAGGGAGGGAAATGGTGTTCACATGAGATTCTAAAAACTTCTCAGTTCAAAGGCACTAACAAGTTTCTCCAAGTACTTTCTGCTTGTTTTTAGTTTTTCTTTTTCTTTGTCAGAGAGAGAGAGCACAGGCAGGGGGAGCAGCAGGCAGAGGGAGAAGCAGCTCCCCGGTGAGCAGGGAGCCTGATGCGGGACTCAATCCCAGGACCCTGAGATCATGACCCGATTGGAAGCAGACGCTTAACCGACTGAGCCACCCAGGAATCCCTGCTTGTTTTTAGTTTTATTCATTCTATGTGGTTGTATAAACAATGTCCAGTGAATAAGAGGTTAAATTTTATGTACTTGACAATGGTCTTCTCTCCATGTTCTGGAACTAAAGAAGAAGCGGAGTGTTCCTGGGGGCTTTATCTCAGAAAGGTGCTGAGCAGGGCTGTACCTCCATTAATGACCGGCACACTCGTTCCTTCCCCTCCAGTCTTTGTTCTCCAAGCCTGTGGACCTCTGGGCAGGCCTCCCCTCCTCCCCTTTGAGCTTCACTTCCTCACCTCCTAGAACGTCATGGCTGCCCCCCACTTTCCCACTCTGCTGCACTCGCTCTCTCATGCTTCACCTCAGAAGTTTGGGTGGGTAGGGGGTCTCAGAGTTCTCGTCCATCTGGGGGTATAAAGTTGTGTGTGTGTGTGTGAGAGAGAGAGAGAGAGAGACAGACAGACAGATCCTGCTGGAAACCCCCCAGGTCCCAGTTCTGTCCAGTGTTTCAGGCTAACTTAAATATTTATAGTTCTGGAATCCACCATATTTTCTTCTCACGAATTTAGCTTCATGTTTCATTACCTTTGCTCATCTCTTTCATTATTAGTGTTTCTTAATCCCTGTGTGTTTGTTTTAAAATTTCTGAACTACAACCATATGGTACAGAGAAACAGCCCTCTCCCACCTAGGTCGGGGAAAACCTCTTTGCCACCAGGGGAAGGAATGGGAGGGATGGGAAGGTGGTGGAGAAAGGAAAGAGATTAGAATTTACTGAGCATTTATAATGTGCCAGATTATGAAGGATCTCCTTTAATCTTTTGAAGAATCCTATGAGGAAGGTAATACTACCACTCCCATTTTAAAGATGAGAAAACTGAGGCTCAGATCACATCCCGTGCTTCCGGCCACACGGAGAGAAACAAGGACTGTTTCTGTGTATTGAAACCTGTGCCTGGCTGTACGGAGTATTTGAAATAATTATGTTCTCCACACCAACCCCACAGTCCGTTTTTAGTTCTTTCTACAGACAGGGAGAACGGAGGCTGCGAAGAATTAGGGAGCTGACCCACCTCCTAAGAGGCAGATTCAGGACCCCCTCCCCCCATGCCCAGGCCTATTTGAAGCCACAGCCTAGTCCCCAGGCATCCAGCCCTGGCTTCCCAGCTCCCCTCCTCCAAGCAAAGCAGGCCTGGGGGCTCTTCTCTTGTCTTGCAGACGCTGGTCCTCCTGGGCCTGCCCCCCAGACCTTCTTCCACCCCTCTTGGTGGCCGCCCTGGGTTTGTGGCTCCTCCCTGGCCCCAGGCCGCCTGGCCAGGCCAGCAGCATCTGCTGTTGCCATCAGCCTTGCTCTCAGGCCTCCAGTCCCAGCTCGGTAATAAAGACGCAGGCAGGGGCGGCTCGGGGGTGGGGGGTAGGGGGCAGCTCAGCCCACAGCCCATAGGCCCCACAACCGGATCCTCGTCTGTCTTGGTGTCTGGCTTTCGAGTTTCCTCCCTGCCGCAAATCAAAACCATTTGGAGCGCTCTGCAGCCTGCCCGGCTGCGCGGTGTGCAGGGGTGGGGGCACCTTCCCGCCGGGCCCCTGCCAGCCCCCGCCCGCCTGGAAGCTGGGCGTGTGCACAGTGCACCCCTTGTTCTGGAGACACAGGAGATTTCGACATTCTCTTTACACCCCAAGAGGAAGAAAACAAATGTGTCTGGCGAACAAGCTTGTGGGCAAATCCCTCACAGATGAGCAGCTGGGTAACTCCGGTCCTGCTTCTGCAGGGGTGGGGGGGGATGGGGATGGCCCTGCAGAGTCTCCGCCTGTAAGTCAACACCGGGCCCTCAGGGGACGGCCCAGAAGGCATTATAGGGCTTTATTTATTACAATAAATACACCAGGAAAACTCATGTTTTCTGCACTCCCTTTAAAGTCTAAAGAGAGAAGTTTCCAGAAAGTTCTCACTATCCTCATTAGCTTACTAATTTGGTGTGAGGAGAACAGAATTAGGGTTGTTAATGATTGTGGCAAGACCCCAGCCACCCCACCTCCCTTCTCCAAACCCTCCATCATCTGGTTTTGTCTTTTAAAATCCCCTCAAAAGAGAGATGGAGTTTCTTCATGTTTCTCAAGCAGGGTCAGCAGACAACATTCATAATACTGGATTATTTGTTGTTGAGATTCTGTTTCTGGTAACCAGGGTAAAATAAATAATAGTGGTCTGGAGGGGAGCTTGACGGAATTCTTTGTTGTTGGGATAACACCGCGAAGGTCGGGGCCCTGGTGTAAACAGAGCCATTTCCATCGTCCTGCCCCTCTGGGGACAACCCTTGGCTGACGCAGCTCCCGAGCACCTCCGAACAGTCCGCTGGGCCCGCTAGGTTTGCCGGGAAGTGGACTCCAGGAGGAGGGTTTACAAAGGCAGAAGTCAACTGCTGCACGGTATTTACACCTCTATCAACAGTGTTTATAAAGAGTGGCCTGTGAGGTCCTTGGCAGAGTGTGTGCATTCGTGTGTGCTTGTTTTGGCTCTGGCCGGCCAGAGTTCAGGTGGAAAGCACTCCGAGCCAGGCCTGAGAGATGAAACCAGCGCTCCCCCTCGGCTCGGCCTTTCCAGCCACCTCCACGCAGCCAAAATCCCTTCAGAACGGGCCCACTTGCATGCGGTGGCCATGGGCGTCGGTCTCGGGAGGCCCCTCTCAGAAGCCACGCGAGCTGCTTCGCGGTTAGTGTTAGTGGCGGACAAATTTCTCGTAGGGACATAAGGCCCCGCGTGAGCAGTCATCAGACAGTTACTACTGACCATGGTGATTCTTACGTGCCCTTGGCCGGCTTGCCACGTGCCGTGTTCTAAGGGCTTTACTCGGATTCCTCATTTTCGTTCTCACGGCAGCCCAATGAGGTAGGCCCTGTGACTGTCCAGTGTCATAGTCAGCTGAGACCAGAAGTGAGCTGTGGGGTGGGAGAGCTGGGGGTGGGAACCCAAGGCCACTGGCTCGGCCTCTGGGCTCTACTGTCTTGGAAGTCTGGGGGACCCAGGTGTTACCCCTTCTCTATCTTCTCCTCTCCTTGTGGCCCCTGGAAATGCCTTTAAATTTTCTCTTCATTTGACATTATTCTCCTGTGGAGACTTGATCGTTTTGCGAGGTGACTTGCCTGGCGTCCTGGCTAGTCAGACCGCACAGCCCTTGGCATCACGTGCCAGCTGCTGTGTCAGGGACGGCGGCCCTCTATGGCCACCTCTCTCGTGAGGTAGGTACCT
>CM052899.1:140352799-140373962 GCA_028534135.1 Potos flavus | reverse complement strand
CTTTTCTGCAAGCTCTCAGATCCGATTCTCAATGTTCTCTCCCAAGTTACATAATCTTAAGGAAAACCAAACTTTCTTCACACTCATAATTCTAAAGCACGTCTAGTTTCTTGAGCAACTGCAGATCAAATAGCTTGGAAGCTACTAACACTTGCCAATAGGCGTTTATGTAGAATTCAGGAGCTTGTAGCTGGAATCACGAAGATCACAGAGGGTTAAGCAGAAATGGGAATTATGTCGAATGAAGCCAGCTGAAAGGCACTGAGATACTTTTAGAAAAATGAAAAAAAAAATTTTTTTTTTAAGACTCGCTTGCAGTCTAAGCAAAGCACTTTGCCACATGGTTCTCAAGACCTCTGGGGCAGAATTCCGTCCTCCCCACAATTAGCAAGAGGACCCCGGGTTTGGAGGCGTGTCTTGAATGGCGGCAGGCAAGAAGATGGGAATTTCCACCTCGGGCAGGTCTCCTCTTAGCAGCCGCTCAGAAGCCAAGGTCTGGATGCAGCCGGTCAGCGGCAAAGAGCAGCTCAGGAATGTTAAGTGGCTTCAGGAGTCGCGTGGACAGCACGATGACCTACCAGCAGGAGGGGACAAACACACCGCAGACAATTAGGGAAGCCAGTCCCAGGTTATCGGAGGACGAGAAATAAAATGCAATGTGTTTCTCTGGGGTGAAGGCACGGAGTGGGGCACTGTGGAGCAAAGGCAGAAGGTGGCAGCTTGGACGCTGCTGGATGCTAGGGTCCTGGGCGGAAGGAGGGGTGCACGGGCAGGGAAGGATGGCCTGTGGGACCGCGGGGCTCTGTTTCCTGGAGCCAGTTGGCACTGAGAATGGCCGCACCCAGCCGCCACGTGGCTGCCGAACTGAATCTGATCATATCATTTGGGATCCAGTAATCTGACCTCAATAGAGAGAAGGTTTCTCTCTTCACCAGGGAGCTTTTGCTCCTTCGGGGAGCACGAGAAGGCACACCCAAGGGGTGGATGGCACTGTGGTGGTGGAGATGATGACCATGTTAATTTCCTAGGACCCAGAGCTAGGCTGTTTAAATAACAGAAATTTATTATCTTATAGTTCTGAATGTCACCAGTCCAAGATCAAGGTGTGGGCAGGGTTGTGAGGGAAAATCAGTTTCGTGCTCTCAGTTTCCTTGTGTCTTACACTGTCTTCCATCTCTGCATGTCTGTCTCTGTCCAAATGTCCCCTTTTTATAAGGACACAGTCATATCAGATTAGAGCTCACCCTAATGACCGCATCTTAATTTTGATTGTCTGCAAAGACCTATTTCCAATAAGGTCAGATTCACAGGTACTAGGGATTCAGACTTTAGCATCTTTTGGGAGGGGGCACAAGTCAACCTCTAACAATGATGGGATAAGGATGGTATGGGCTAACATTTATCGGTTCCTATGATGTGCCAGGCACTGAAGATAATCTCACTTAAAATCCATGTAATCTTCATCACAACCTTATGAGATGGGTACATTTATTATTCCTATTTTGTAGATAAGGAAAATAAAGTACAGAAAGGTTAAATAACTTGTCTAGGGACACACAGGAGATAGTTGAGTTAGGATTCCAACCCAGGCAGGCTGACTCCGGCATCCAAGTGCTTATCTGGTCACTTCAGTCATGTCAAGGGCTCTGGGAAGGCTGCTTTACTCCCCTAGTGCATGGGGACCTTTGGGCCCCTCTGGCCTGTCGCTGTCGTGACCCTTCCTGCTTCCTTCGGTCTGGACCTTTCCTCTGGAGCAGATTTCTCTTTGTAGCACCGGAACTACTTATTCCTTGGGTCTGGGCTGGGTCTGTGATGTTCTGGGTAAGGGCTAAGGGCTGGTGAGGTTACGCACAGGTGGCCAGGTGAGAAACTGACTCTGGGAATGGAGAAGGAGGTCCTAGAGCCAGAATTCCAGAGCCCAGCACCGAGCAGAGGGCAGCCGACCGGGCTTTACCTGGCCATACTGCCGGGGAATGTGCCTGCTGACACCACGCACTTCCCTGTCTCCTTCTGCCCCCCCCCCCCCATTGTTCCAGGTGCACCCAAGCCAACGATGGAACCAACTTCCAGCTCACGGGTCAGAAACAAAAGTCCACACTCCAATGCGGAGGAAAGGCAGATGGGGCCAGAGTTGAGGGAGGAAAGAGAGAAGAAAGCATTTTAGAATTTTCTTCTTCTTCTTCTTCTTCCTCTTCTTCTTCTTCTTCTTCTTCTTCTTCTTCCTCTTCCTCTTCCTCTTCGTCTTCTTCGTCTTCTTCTTCTTCTTCTTCTTCAAGAAATGAGGGCTATTAAGAGTTTCCTGTTTCAAACAAAAATTAGCCCTTGCAAGCAGCTATTTTACTGTCTCTCGAAAGAGAACGATCTTAAACAATATATGGCTGATGTTATTTTCATCAGGAAAAGAAATACTGCAATCTGTGCTCACAGTTGTCCTTGAAAGCCAGGGGATGAGAGCTGGAGGGCAGCAAGTCAATATCAGCATTCCCTTGTCGTCCGCACGCACGGCGTAGAGACCATTCGAACACATGGCTCTGGAGAGGGACTCCCGCGCCAAGCCTAACGGTCGGCTAAGAATGGGGGCGCCCAGGCCAGCACACTCGTCGGAGCCCTGTTAGAGCCTAGCTCTACTGCAGACTGGCTAGCTCCCAGACTCCCTAGCTCCCCTTCCCTTGGAGCCGTCCTCTGCGTGTCCCAGAAGGAGAACAACGGCCCCGAGCTGGCAGCATTGTGGCGAGAATCACATAAAATAAGTGCGTCGAGCATAGGAGGCACTCGGCCATTGTGAGCTGCTATTTTCTCGTGGTTTTGTGATCGGGTCACGGGTCTCCTTTTGAATGGGATAAAAGCTAAGAACTCTCTAGAAAAATACGTGTCTGTTCACACACATGAGATTCTAAAGATAGTTGTAGATGAGGTTTGTGTTCAACTAGGAATCATAGACCACAAGGTAAGAGACCCTCATTCAGATATTTTTTTAAAATGTGTACAGAGGAACAGAAATCCTTTGCCCACTCTCTAGCAGTTGACTCTTGTGAGGCAGTAAAGGCCCCTCTCCTGCCCTCGTGACTTGCTGGTCCCCACCACCACTGCTGGCCCCTGTACCCCCTACTGAGCCCAAATGGCAGATTCCCCTCTGGCTGAGGCGAGGGCAAGCAGAATGGCTAGCGGGAGCCTCCCAGGATGTGGAAGTCTTGTTGGAAGGACTGAGGCACTCGGAGAGAAAAGGCTGTAGACTCCGCTGATGTCGACACTTCTAGGGCAGTGAAAACGGAGTCGAAAGAGTCCACCCCTCAGCCGGTGTGCTGGGCTTCCCGCCACTGCTGATGGAGACAGTGGCTTCCATGACCTCCCCTGAGCTGGATCCAAACACCGGGCCCCTCACATCTGAACAGGCAGGAACTCAGCATGAGGGCTGAACCAGGGGGTGCCCAGGACACACGTAGAGAGGGCTGAAAAGAAACCGACGGGAAACCAGGGCAGCGTGTGGAGGGAGCTAGGGGCTCTGAGGAGGCGAGAAAGCTGAGACCAAGGACTGTTGCCAGTTGGTGCAGTGGGTAAGAGCACAGACTTAGGAGTTGGACGCTAGCTGGGCCTCCCTTTCCTCACCTGTAAAGTGGGAATAATGATCTCCACCTGACATGACTTATATGAAGGACGCACATGAATGTATATAAAAAATATTTAGCACAGCTGACAGGCTCTTGAGGGGCTGAAAGTGGTACTTGTATGACTGTCTTCATTATCATCCCCACCCTGACTCTTTCTGTCCCCTGCTGCGCTCCCTCCGTCCGGCTCAAGGCAGGCCCCGGGGCCAATGCAGGAGAGGTAGAGTGGCCTGAGCATCTTCCCTAAGTGTAAATCTGACTGTATTACTCATCGGCTTAACATCCTGACTGCCTCCTCCCCATCTTTTGATAAACCCAACCCTCCTAAGAGAACATTCTAGAACTTCAGAATCCGATGGCTGCTCAGCACTCCACACCCCACCCCCTCACCACCCCACCCCCTTCACCAGCAGTTGGCACGCTCTGGCCTTCCTCAACTATCTGCAGTTTCACGGGTAGAACTTCGGGGATCCTTCTTTACCCAGAACATGGGTCCCCCTATTCTTTGCCTGAAGACCTCCAGGTCCTTCAACAATCTGCTCAGGTATCACTACCTCCAGGAAGCCTTCCAAGACCACCCCTCCCAAAGACGGAGTGTGTTCCCGTGTCTGTTGGTATCACACCCTATTCCTGTTGCCTTCCCTCTTTCTGCTGTTTCTTATAGCCCAGTGCCTGAAATACAGTGGGTCTTGATATCGTGAGTCAGCAAATGATGTTCAACTAGGAATCATAGACCACAAGGTAGTGAGTTTAGCAATGGTCAGCAGGGAGTTTCTTACACCGGGAGGCTCTAATGAAAGATAGCTCAAAGAGCTCTGGGAAAACTATTTCAAATCAGTTCAACTATTTGTCTAAATTTCCTCCTGGGAAGCACAAGGAGGGCTAACACTTCCTTTACGCTGTTAGAGACGAGAGTCCTTGAGAATTTTCACATCTTAGGCATCTTTTAGTCTTCAGACTCATCTGAGCATTTGTAGAGGTTTTTAGCCCATCCAACTAAGGCATTTCTGCATTATTTGATGAAAATCGTTCTAAATACTCTAAAAAATTAGCCAAACGGAGGACAAAAAGATGGTCAAAAATGAGAAAGGAAATGTTTAAAAGAGTCTGAGATTGGCCTGTTAGATATAAAATGAAGATTTTACAAACAGTTACCAAATGTGGGGTGGTAGGCGAATTCAGCACGAGCGAACTCCTTCTAGAGAACTGGTTTTTGTCCACTGAGATCACTGATGAAGACTTCTATCTGTGAGCCGCGGCTTGCCAGGGCTTCCCAGGGCTCTCCAATGCTCCCCAGGGCTCCGGAGGGCTCCCCAGAGCCTCTCGTGCCGGCCGGCCCGGGGGCTCGTGCAGGATGGGGCCAGGCTCGGACAGCGGCCCCGCCCTCTTGCGTTCTTCCCGCGCGCGGCCGCGGCGGGCCATGCTGTAATCTTCAGGTCCCAACATCTTGCTGTTCTATTTCTGCCGAACACAGAGGAAGCAGGGCAGTCCAGGATTTGGATTCCGGATCCATCTGATTTCTAACATTGTGAACTCAAAGGAGCAGGGGATAAAAATGGGTTTTCTCCTTTTTTTCTTGTAAACTTGCAAGATTCTTCCCAGTAAAAGTAGCTATTCACAGGCACCGACGTGCATACTCCTCCACTCGGTGACCTGGTTTGGGAGCATGTATCATATTTGAGGCACTGCCTACCCCGCTCACACGTGTGTACACACACAAACTCACGCACGTGTGTTAAATGTAGAAGGTTTGTGTTGTTAGGCCAGTGGGATAGTGGATTAATTACAGGGACATGATCAAGCTTTCTGGGAAACTCACCACGAACTGTGTGACTCACTTTCACATCGCTGCTGAGGTCGGGGGACCGTGCTACCGGGGTCTCCCGAAGAACCCTAAGTGGGACATTTCAGATCACTGCCTCGCCTTTGTCCCTTCGGGGGGTTGTTTAATAAGAAGTCACTTGACAGGAAAGAAGAGCAAACCTCACGCTGTCCTCACGTAGGAGAGAAGGACAGCACGAACAAGAATACTACAAACATGTGGACTGCCATCCGATACCTGGATCTGTGTTTTCTCTAGAGTTTCTAGTTCAGATTATAAGGTTCTAAGCTAACTCGGGCAACAAAGATAAATTTAAGGGAAAACCCCCTTGACGTTTTCCTCAGAGTAAGAAACTTTAGAATAAAATAAATCGAGGGGTGCCTGGCTGGCTCAGTGTGCTAAGCGTCCGACTCTCAGTTTCTGCTCAGGTCATGATCTCAGGGTCGTGAGATCGAGCCCCATGTTGGGATCCACACTCAGTGTGGAGTCTGCTTGAAATTCTCTCCCTCTGCCCCTCCCTGGCTTACTCTCTTTTTCTGTCTCAAAAAAATAAATACACCTAAAAAAAAAAAAAAGAATAAAATAAATCTAGACTGAAAAGAGAAAATAAGGAAATCACTGGACTCCTCTCCCTGGGCCTTTCAATCAATTTTAGAATAACCTGGAGCCAGGTTTTAGAGCCAGGATTCAAGTATCCCGAACCCCTAAAGTTAAGCAGAACTGTGTCCTCTGGGAGGTTCCCTCCCTGTTATTTTCCTCCCACAATCTCGAGCTTCTACGGGCCTCTTGGCCCCCATCTAGCCACAGAGTTTAGCCTGCAGAGCCTTCTGGGCATGGAGCCCCACAACAGGCAGCAAGGGAGACAGGGGCGGGTGCCAGGCACATGCACTCCAGAAGCTTCCTGCCTCATGGCTGGGGCTGCTCGGGGCACGGTGGGGAGAGCTGCCTCTTCGATCCCTTTTTTTGTAGTCGGGACAGAGGGCCTTCTCTTTCTCTTTCTCATGGGCACTTGACCAACAAGCATGGGCAGAGAGTTCTAGAGTATTGACAACAGTCCTACAAGACCAGCAGGTGCAGACGTGGTTTCTGGATTCCATGTTTCATGCTACCCTCGTCACCTTCCATGGAAGAGAATTCATTTCTGGATGGGCCTTAAGTGGGTTCTATGAGTTTCCTCTGAAGAGTGGGTCCCTGAATGCTTTTCAAATTCTTCTCCTCCATGAGGAGCCTGTGCCATCTGAAGGAACATGCCCCTCCACTTATCTCCCACCATGGCCCCATCTGTGTTCCTGGCACCCTTTTCTCTGGCTGGAGTTCTCATGCTTAACATCAGTCATTCACTATTAGAATGTAAGTTCCACGAAAGCAGGCACGAGTCTGCCTCGCTCCCTACTCTATCCTTAGCGTAAGAACAGCGGTTGGCACAGGGCAGATATTCAACCAATGTTCCCTGAATAATCAGCGAATCCGATTTAGTAGACATGATGGTAGGCTCCTGCACTTCGTCCCCAAAGCACCCGTGTAGATATAGAGAAGATGTGGATTCATAGGAATTGATACAAAAGTCAGGCTTGTTTTTAGTTGCCCATAATCTCAAGAATGAATCAACAAGTTGGTGAATTCTCCAGAAGAGCTACTTTTATCTTATGCTACAATAAATAAGTACAGTTTCTGATGTTCAGTATTCAACGTTCAATGAACAATCATGACACCCAGCAATCCTGACTCTATTTGAAGGGCTGGGTGATCTTTTTTTTTTTTTTTTTTTAATTTATTTTTAGAGAGGTGGGGGAGGGCAGAAGGAGAGGGAGACAGAGTCTTAAGCAGACTCCGTGCTCTGCACAGAGTCTGACTTGGGACTCGATCTCATGACCCTGAGATCAGGACCTAAGCAGAAACCAAGAGTTAGCCGCTTAACCAACTGCACCACCCAGGCCTCCCAAAGTGCTGTGAATAAAATAGTAAAAAAGCCCAAAGTCCTGAGGTTAGAGGGGAGCAAGCAAGCAGAAAAGACCCAAAAGCAGGCAGTTGACTCTTGTGAGGCAGTAAAGGCCCCTCTCCTGCCTTTGCGTGACTTGTCGTCCCCACCACCACTGCTGGCCCCTGTGCTCCTTCCTGAGTCAAAATGGCAGATTTCTCCCTGGCTGAGGTGAGGGCAAGCATAAGGGCTAGTGGGAGCCTCCCGGGATGTGGAAGTCTTGCTGACAGGACTGAGGAACTTAGAGAGAAAAGGCTGTAGACTCCGTTGATGTCAACACCTCTAGAGCAGTGAAAACTGAGCCGAAAGAATCCATCCCTCAGACGGTGCGCTGGGCCTTGTGGGCTGCAGGGGGGATGAGGAGGAGCGGGCCCCAACCGCCTGTGCACTGACCAGTCCATACCGAGCCATGGCTCTCCATTCCAGTGCAAGAGGGAGAGACAGAATGGGGCTGAGGAGAGCCACCACCCCTGTCACTCTCAGATACACGTCATGGGACTGAAGAGCCTGGGTTTGGAGAAGAGCAGACCCAGCGGAGAACATGTGGCTGAGGAACAGGCCTGGATTTGCCCATAAATTCTGTGGGGCCCAGGAGCTGGAACCAGCACTAATGAGCGAGGCCCTAAGGAGGCAGATTTGGACTCGTCTAGGGGACAGAGTCATAGCAGTAAGGCCCTCCAAGACCCAGGTAGGCTGCAGGGGGAGGGGCCGAGCCCCATCACCGGAGGTGTTCCCGTGGAGGCGGGCTAGTAAAGACAGAATACAAGTGTTCGTACACACACTCCCGCTGTTCACATCGACGGTCACGTCCGAGTTAGCGTCTTGGTTGAGGGGTTGTTGGGTACACAGACTCACTAGAACCCCTGCCTTTCCATCAGGTCACCTGCGTTCTTCACAGACGTCGAAGTTCGAGCCGGCAATGGTACCAGGAAGCCCGCCATTTTGTGGACAGCTAGAGCAGCAAGGCCGCATTTCTACTGCACGTGGTAAAGGCAGGCAGCTGCTCCTGTCCCAGGTTTGGGCCCAGGGAGCTGCGGACCCAGGGCAGCGTGAGTCCGCTGAGGTCTGAGCAAGGGAGCCCGCCTCCACAGGCACCACTCCAGCAAACATCTGCGTCATCCTCCTCCTTTCAGGAGCTTGGAGATGAAGGGCACTATGATCAGTAACTCCTCGCTGTTTTTCCCTGCCTCCTTTGGGGTCCCGCTGGGGCCCATTAGCTCCTCGGGGGAACTTTTTGCACCACAGACACACAGCAAACACGGCTGCTGCTTCAGCCCCGAATCCTCTGAGCAGCTCCCTCTGTGGATGACCGAGCCCAGGGTTGTAGCAAAGCCGCTGCAGACCCCAGGTCTGTGTTGTCCAACTCAGCTTCGAAAACGGCTGCCTTTTATCCTTCTAGAGCGGGGATTAACGTGTCTATCGGGGTGGTACAACGCAGCACTGTTCTGGAGAACTGAGAATTTGGTTCCCCTCGTCGGGGGCAGTGGGAAGTGTGCTTTCTGATTAAAAAAAAATGTCTTGCTCCAAAAGGCAAGTGCTCGCTAAACAGATCCTTGACACGGCTGAAAGGGTGTTAGATGAGGCAGAATTGATGGCTTGGTCAGAAATTTCACCAGCTGTGGCCATGACAGACGGTAGTAAGAGTAGAAATGGTCGCAGCCAATGACTGGTCATTCCCCCGTTCAAGGACTTCCTGCAGCTGCTGAGATACTCGGGTCCGTTCCTCGGCCGGGGGTCTGGAGACCACAGGACCCAGGCCGCCTCTGCCTCACAGGGCGGTCTGGACTGCTCTGTAGCCAACCACGCCAGCAGGGCAGGCTTTCAGAGCTCCTGCCATGTGCTCAGGCCTGGGGAGCCCCAGCCTTTGTCCTTATGGAATCCACGTCTGCTTGAGGAGACTGGGCAGAGAACAGGAGGCAGGCGGGTGGGCAGTCCAGGGGGGCATGGCCCAGGGCGGATTCCGGCAGCGATGTGGCCGAAATGGAGACAGAGGCCCGCTGGGCTGGCCGAGCGGAGTGGACGTGCACCGTCGAGGGCACAGGTGGGAACCAGCGCCCCGGCGCCCCCAGCGCCCCCAGCGCCGCGCCTGGGCTGGAATCCCCGCTGCTTGCCGCGCAGCTCTGGGGGACCGCCCCCTGCGTGAGCCTGTGTGCCCCCCCCAGCACACGGCACCTGCGTCCTTCTGCTGTCTCCTCACTACGGACAGCCGCCCGGCTGCCAGCAGAAGCTGCCGATAAGTTCCCAGAGGCAAGTCTCAAATGGGGGGTGGGAGGTGAGAGTCGGACTCCCTGTCTCCCGGCAGGGCAATTCGGAGGCACGTCGCCCGGGCTCCCCGGGCCCCAGAGGACAGAGCCTCGGCTGCCTACAACCAGGCACTCTGTTGTGGCTTTTCTCTCTCTGCGGTCTGTCTTCTCGGATTCCCTCACTTCTTCTGCTTCTTGGGATCATCTCCCACTTTCGACCACCTGCTCTCACGTCCTTGTCACGTGGCCCGTTGGGGGGAGCCCAGGCATGCGAGGGCTTAAAGTCTTACTGGTTGCAGGCTCTGCGCCCCCAGCCAGATTAGAACTCTCCTTCTCCTGAAGTCCCTCGCCTTGGGCTCCCGCTGCCTCACCAGCAGCCAAACCCTCCCGAGGAACAGGGAGCTGACCGCCCAGAAACGGCCGATACGAAGCACAGTCGCCGTTTCCCGAGAGCTGTGGGGCAGGCACGGTGCTGGACACCGTCTCTCCCCGTATCCGATCCAAGACTCCAGCCACCCTAGCCCTGTTCCCTCCATGAGAAGATGGAAGGCTTTGCTCTCCCAGGTCGGCGGGCTAGTGAGTGATGGAGGCAGGATTCAAGGACAGACCTATACCATCGGGAGGTCTGTGAGCTTGACCACGGGGCCGCTTCCAAGGAGAACGAGCGGGCGTGGACAGGGGGCGAGAGAGGAGAGAGATACTACATCTGTCATCGTCTTGACGATGTGCCTTGAGTAACGACTCTTGAGTAACTAAGAGCGGACTGGACACAAGAGAATAAACGCCCTTCAGGAATGGGGACTGGGGACAAGAGCAGCTTGGCCCTTGAAGCCCAGAGGCAGGCGTGGACTGTAAGGGACAGCTCTCTTCCCCGTGTCCCCAGCGGGAGGACAGCTGGCCCGGGAGCAGCTGGAGGGGGAATGTGACAGGGCAGGAGCGGGCGGGGGAAGGAAGGCGGGATGGAGACCCGGGAGACGCGCTGGGAAGCCGAACGAAGGGCCCTCGGCCACCCTCCACTTGTGCCTCAGGACCCTCCTTCACCGTGCACAGAGGCCTCAGTACCTGGGCTCCTGGCTTCAGGGACGGCACGAGGTCTTTGATCATCTTGGCTTCTGAGACTGTGATTCCGCCCACGACGAAGAGGATCAGGAGAGGGTGGTCGCTGGGATGAGGCCGGCTAACCTGCAAAACAGACCCCCATGGGCTCGAGCGGCTGGTGTCGGGGCAGACAGAGCGCCGCGCAGCTGGGCGCCTTCCCCCTTGTCCCTCCACGGGGACCCCAGGGCTGCTGCCCCCTGGCGCAGGTGACATACACGACCCTTAGAGAGACAATGCTTCATTAAGGATCGGATGTGTTAGTGGGTTTTAAACCCACTGACCAGGGAAACCCATACCACGTCACCTTATTGTACCCATTTGAATATTTTATTGAAGGAAAAATTAACGTAGTGGGGTTATTTAATAGGAAGAGAAGACCGAGGAGTAACTTATTTACTCCCTCCTTAGCAGCCTTCGGGTCTGAGCATAAGCATGCCCCTTATTCATTACAGAGCTCTGTTTATTTTCTTCAAAGAGCTTGCCACAGCCTGTGGTTATCGGATTTGTTCCTTTGGTTTGTTTCCTTATCAGCTGTCTCCTCTTCTAGAACTGGGGATCTGGCTCACCGCTGAATTCTCGGCTTACTTAGTGCTGTTTCTGGCACCTAGCAGGTGCTCAGTAAATATCTGTGGAATGGACGGATGGTCAGAGCCCTAGCGAGCTGGCGCTGGAGGGGTAGAAAGACGCACGAGCCTAGCACCCGCCCTGGGAGTGTCTCGTCTAGCACAGACTTCATGCCCTTACCTTCTGCAAGCCAACCTTAGCTGAGAGCCTACTCTACGTGGAATGGCCCGCTGGATGTCATGGAGAATTATCCTGATGCCTCGTGATTTCACCAATAAGGCAAAGTCTTATATACCAGAAGGAGGATGACTCACAGAACCCCTCAGGAAATGCAAAATGACCCACACATAGTGACTAGCTGATGGGCACAAGAGGGAGTTCCTGAAGACAGTATGTTTTGAGCCCCACCTGGAAGCCAGAGCAGGTTTGGGGAGGAGTGGGAGGGAGAAGCGGTGTGACCCAAGTTCTAGAGGCAAATGGTTACCCGCTGGGTGAGACAGGTGGGGGGCGGGGTGCGCGGGACCAGGACAGCTCCCCTCATGGGCGCCTCAGCCCAGGCTTTGACTCGGCCAAGGGAGGGGCCTTAAAGGGGGGGGAATGTACTCCCTCATTCCCACTAACTCCCAAACCGCCTTCCCATGCAGATAGTCCCCGAGCAGCAGCAGGGTGGGCACCAGACCCAGAGGAAGCCCTTTCTCCTGCCCCTGCTCCAACTCCTTTCCCATCTGGGTTCTTCCGGCTCCCTTGCCTGAATATACCCACTTCTCAACATCTTATTTTAAAAATGCTTAAAAAGGGAATACATGCAGTGTTTCCAGTTATATAAGTTACTCTTTGGCTTCTGGAGAAGAAACTCAGAATGGAAAAAAGGAAGGAAGGGAGAGAAGGGAGAGAAAGAAAGAGACAGGGAGGGGGCAGAGGGAGAAAGAGAGAGAGAGAGAGAAAGAGAGATTGAACCTTTTCCAAAACAGGTGGTGAATACCAGAAACTCTGCTCTTCAGGAAAAGACCGACTCCTCATCCCTGTCCCCCAGCTTCTCGCCCTGTAGCTCTCCTTCCCCTGGATTGCATTTGTTGGCTGCTTTCTTCCAAGTCACGTACTACATACCGAGGATAATCCTGCTTGTGACTATTCCCCTGAAGTCCCCATGGCCATCATATGTAGGAGTCAATGAACACTTTGTCTTCACTTAACGGGTCATTTCTGTGGCATCTGTCACGATGACACCCTGCTTGGCTACTCCAATAGCACTCTCTGTTGGTTGTTTCTTCTACCTTTTCTGATCGTTTCGTCTCACATTTCTTCACAGGTTCCTTTTCTTGGTCTGCCCCTTTAAATGTCCATGTTACTTCGGGGTCCATCTTTGGCCCCTGGGTCTTCTCACGCAATACGTCATCCCCGAAGGAGCTCACCTACTCATTTGCCTTCAATAAGCTTTCGCATCCTTCCCAAATCCATGTCCTCAGCTTGAACACCTCCACTGAGTTCCTGTGGACATGCCCACCTGGGGGTCTCCCAGCACCCCCAAACTCAACAGGCTCCAAACCCGATGCCTGATCTTGCCAAGTCTCTTCCTCATGTTGACTTTCTAACAGCGTCACCATCGGCACGTGCCCCTGAGCCAGGCACCAGACAGTCACCGGGGACTTCGCTCTTTCGTTTCCCGGATCAAGCCTCTTCCTCGTACCCCCTCAAATTTGTGGATCTCTCCTGGACTTCCACTGTCTCTATTCCGGTCAGCCTCTCATTCTCTCTTCCCGAGATTACTGCCACAGCCTTCTGGGTCGTCTCCCCGCGCCGTTCTGGCCATCCCCCCATCCGTTCTCCTCATTCCTGCCTGAGGAAGCTTTCTAAAATGCAAACATTGATTGCTGACTCTAGTGAGCAGTCTACTAAGCATTTCTGTGCATTAACTTATTCAATCCTCAAAATAGCTTTTGGGGGCAAATACAAGCATGGCTGCATTTTTCAGGTGGAGGGTTTTAAGTTTACACCCAGTAACTCGATTGTGCCACAAGGGGCCACGCTCCAGAGGCCACGCTCTGAAATGCCCCTCGGCCCCATCGCGTGCTTGCTCTCTCCACGAGTCTTTGAGGATGAAGTTTGAACTCCCTCATTCAGCATATAGGGTTCTTTCAGTGTGGCTTTGCTTTGCGTCTCTATTTCCATCTTCCACGAACACTGCTGGAGCCCTTCACGAGAATTTGAGCCACGCCCGACTGCACGGTATTTGGGGGGTTTTGGACATTTTGGCAAACATATGATGCTTGATTGAACATTTGCACCGAAAATCGCGTTTATCACAGCGTTCGGTTGGATTTGCTTCCGCAAAGTAAACAAAGTAAAGCCATCAAGACACAGAAAGCTGGTACCCTGGAGTCCCTCTCGCGCCCTATTCTCCTGTCACAACCTCACCAAGGGTAACTACCACCTTGACTTCTGATACTCGACATCATACTTTGCTTTTTCCACTTGTCTCTAAGCCCTGGAGACCTCCGCGCCAGTAGGAAAGATCTGGGGCCCCCAGGCATTGGTTGGGACCACACCGGTGTGCTTTGGTCTCTGTCCGTGTCCCTCCAATTATTCACAGGTTAAGGACCCTCTCCTTCTCTTCTTTACCTCCTTTCCTCTTATTCTCTTTGAAAAGCATCCTCTCCTCTGAAAAGTTGTCTCTCCCTGTCTCTTGACTCCTGCCCCGTGACCTGAATCGGACCAGACCCCTCGTGGCCTTGTCAAATGGGACCACTGCTTATCTTCTCTCCTAGACTGCGAGCTACTGGAGGGGAAGGATAGATCTATTTATCTTGAGATTTTGGTATTTCGGGCTTGGAGCACAGACTGTGCTCATGGTAAACTTTCCACAAAGGTCACATGAATAAAATAAATAGATGGACAAATGAAGAAGATCCGCAGACTAACTGGAGGTGCCCTTCTTTTCTTAGAGATCTTTCAGAAACTCTTTCTTTGCTTCCAGTGGGATTTTTCCTGGCTGAGGAGCTAAGCTGAGGTTCCTTCCAGCCCTGCAAATAACTGCTTCTCACTTGATCCTGGAAAGAAATACAACTGGCTCCAGAACTTCAGGTGGGACAGTATGTTCCCAAAGACATATGCTTTCCATAAGAGAGTCTGGGCTCTGAAGTACGCTGCCAGAATCCTGGAAAGATGTATCGAAAGATGAAAAGGAGACAAAGAACAGTAACAACAAAGAACAATATCCTGGGGCCAAGGAGGTGAGGGAACCTCGGGTTTGGGACACATAAAAGGGTCCCATTAATGTTCTGGTTTCTGTTTAGATTTACGTTTCGATACCAGACTTTCCTTCTAGAACACGCCCAGTGGGCAGACTATTGGGAGGCGGAGTCTTTGAAAGCCTTTTCCATCAGAATAACACATTCCTTATAATCAGCCCCACACTGCAGCGTCCCGGGCGTCTGCAAGTTCCCGGTGTAAGGCACGAGGAGGAGGACAGATGTAAGCTGTCGCGAATGCGCAGATTAATAAAGCGAGGGAGACTCACTGCTCTTTCACTGTCTGAGCCTTTGCTGGCTGAGATTTCACACGTGGGTTCTGGTCAGAGAAGACAGTTTCTCTCCACCATCCATGCACCCGAGCCTTTGAGGCACGGGCTGTGGGAACCTTCTCTGCAGCTGTGGGCCCCGAGAGCTCTTTGCTGTCCTGGTTTGCTGTCCTGATTGGCTTTGATGAGCGAGGGTTTCCTCCGCTTCCCTCCAGGAGTCCTGGGAATCCTGCTGCCAATTCTCCTCCACTCGGTTTCTCCGCACGTGTGACTCCTTTGTCCCCAGCCCAGGCAAGGGTCAGGCCCCCATCCTCCAACAACGGTGGAGCCTTGGAGAAGGGAGAGAGTGCGATAGGAACTTTGGCCTCAAAGGGCGCTCGGCCCCGAGGAGAGGGGTGCCGACTATGAAGATGGGTTTGGCAACGGGTTTTCTCCCGAGCACGGCCACCGCCGCCCAGCACTGAGGGCCGAGCTCGGTGCTGTTTACTCAGTTATTCATCCATTCAACTGATACTTAGTGAGCAACGACTACGGGGCCCAACGCGGCTCTAGGCCTCAGGGATGTCAGGGATGTGGCCATGAAGGGACCAGATCAGACTGCTGGTGTAGAGCTCCTATTTCAGTCAGGGAGGATGACAAAGTACGCCAGCACACGGTAAGGAAGGAAGGCGGGAAGGGCCCTGGAGGAAAAGAAAGCAGGGGGTGGGGCGAGCGGGACAGGGTGTGACACGGAGAACCTGTAAAGTGGGTAGAAGTTCTGTTTTACAGCTCGAGACAGGCAGGCTCGAAGGGCTGAGTAACTCGGCCCCAGTCTCAGTGAGCTGGACAGTGGAGGCTGAAATCCAAGTCTCTCTCGCTGCAGACCGAGACGCCTTCCACACCCCCCATTTATAAACCAGAGTCTTCAAACTGAAAGCCTTCTCGCTAGCTTTCATCTCTTAAGGCCGAGCTTCTCTCTCTTTAGCAGCCTCGGCCAATAAGCAGGTTCCTGCTGGAAACTTCCTCACTGGATCACGTCGCAGGAGGTCTCCATTCGGGCAGCACCACTCTGTTGTTTAGCCTGACCTCCCTGCCGCAGCTGCTGCAGTGAATGGCTTCCTCCTTCTGGAAACTTCCCCCACTTCCTCAGTTTCTCTCCTGCGTCCCTGGAGTCTCCTCAGAGGGCTCGGCTTGCCTGACCTGCTCCTGACAGGCTGTGTCCCCGACTGCTCGGCCTCTGCCCCTGCTGTCCTCCCAGACACCCTTCCTGGGTGACCCAGCCCCTGCCCGCGCTCCGTGGCTCACCCGCCCCTGCGGCCCCAGATGCTTCCCGTTGGCCGGGGCTCTGCGGAGCTGCAAAGCTAAACTCTCACACGCGAGTCCTCTTGCTCTCCATTCCTGCCTCTCAGTCGGAGAGAATGTTAACACCGTTCCTGCAGTCACCCCACACCAGGCCAATGACCCCGGGCGATGTCTTCTCATCTCCCGCATCTGAGCAACACCCCGTTCTGGGGAACCCGACCCCACGGCACCCCCCCCTCACACCCCCGGCCCTGCTTGAGCTCTGCGTCTCCTCATCTGCCCGCCATCCCTCGGCAGCCCGATGCGGGTCTGGCCACATTTCCCCCCCACACTCGCCGCTGCTGGGGTTATCGCCTTTGTAACCTATAAACTGGTCATAGATTCCTAACAACCATTCAATGGCGCCTCCGTGTTCTGGTCAAAATTCACACCTCTAGCCCGTCCTGATCTGGCTTTTGCTTCACTCTTTGTCCTCAGATTCTTCCACTCCCTATGGCCGCCCCCACCGGGAACCACGGCATGGGTCACTGTTTTCCTAACTCCCGCGGCGCCGACGGCACTCCACTCTTCTGGGAGGTTCTCTCTGACTCCCGGCCTGATTCCCCCTTCCCCGTGCCCTCGCACCCCGTCTGGCACACCACTTCTCTCTCCTCGCCGCGGTCCTCTGTTTTCCTGCCCATCGCCCTAGCTGACTGCAGGCTACACAAGGTGAGCCGGGCCAGGGGAGGTGGGCTCTGCAGTTTGTCTCCATGTCTTCCCCGCCCACAACAGCGGCGAGCACACAAGAGGCTCTCGGTAATTGCTCCCAGGCAGACAAAGTTCGTAGACTGCCCAAACCAAGTTTTTGCTTTTGTTTAATGATTCCAACGGTGAGAATCCATCTCACTAGCACTGATGGATCATATTTAGCTAGTGTTAGGCATAAATCAAGCTTTACCTCATCGGATGAAGCACAGTTAAGAAGAACATAGAAACCGTGGGGATAAATAGTGTTGCAAACGGGAATTCCAGGCTGTGCGCTGAGTTAATCAAGGGACACCGAATGCCGACCTGCTCGCTTTTTGTCAGAAATGCCATTAAGTGTAAGGGATACACCAACAGTCCATCTCTCTGTCTGGTTTGCTTACGTAGACAAGGACGAGCTGGACGAGACGATCCACAGGCATGTCCAGCTCCTACAGTCCAAGGATCTGACGGCAAATCTCACCTGAGGCTCATCCTTTCTTGCCCTTCATCCCCCTGGCAGCCTTCGCCCCTGCTGTAGGCGCTTCCGTCCCACACGTGAGCAGTCTCCTTTACCCCCATGGTTGTGGGGTGGCTCCCGGCAGCTATACGGTTGCAATGGGCTCCTGCCCCTCAGCCATAGATGACCGGTTTAGGAAAGGGCTGCCAGTTGGGCCAATTCCAGATCCTTCCCTGGGAATCGAGACTTGACCTAAGACAGATGAGGCTCAGTCAAAGCTGAGCTCTTTTTTTTTTTTTATAAGATTTTATTTATTTGAGAGAGAAAGAGAGAGAGACAGAGAGAGAGTGCATACATGAGCAGGAGGCAGGAGAAGCAGACTTTCCACTGAGCCGGGAGCCGGACGTGGGGCTCGGTCCCAGGACCCCGAGATCATGACCTGAGCCGAAGGCAGACGCTTAACCAACTGAGCCACCTAGGCACTCCAAAGCTGAGCTCTTAAGAAGAACCAAGGGCTGTGGCATCGTGACCCAGCCGTTCACTCAGCGAATACTTTCCCAAGCACCCATGCTATGCTGTCGTGATTCTTTGCGTCTTCTACAGATGCAGAGTCCCAGAGCGAGTCCCAGAGAACTGTCTGGTTTCCTGACGGCTTTTCCAGGTCTCAGTTCCCGTCCTCCCTGAGGCCCACCACACTGCTGCCCTGAGTTCCCCGAGACCCCCCTCGGTCTTCGCCATAAATGATTCACAAGAAATGATGAAGTTGTGCATTTCGTTGGCATCTTCGTTGCAACTGAAAGAGTTCCAATTCTGATCTCTTCTCACTACCAGCTTCTCAGAGCCTGCTGAGCAGCTTTTCCATCTGCCCTTGTGGCCCCAAGGCGAGGGAGCTCTCATCTCAATTCAGAAAAGGGCCCAGAGGCGAACACAGGGTCTTCTTTGAGTCTTTTTCACAAATCTTTTAATTTTTTCCAATTAAGCATGGCCACATAGGAAATGGGACAACAATAACAAAAACCTTCTTAGAAAACATAGATAAAAGGAGGTGAAACGGCCTCATGCAATTTCATTAGATAAAACCCACCCTCCTCCTCATGCCAATTCCAGCAGAGAAAACATCTTGACAAATCATGTCCTTTAGTCAAAACAAGCTGGGGGCCAAACACATGGAGTAGATATAAAGTCTATTCTTTTCAGGAGACTGAAATCCAAACCACACATTCCAGAAATGCATTTTAAAAGTGCTGCCTATTAGACATGCTAGTTTTAAATTAAATTAACGTTGAAGCAAGAGGGGTAAGGTATGTTTCGATTTATTTATTAGATCACTATCGAGCTTTCCTGTAAGGAGATCAAGGTGCTCCGTGCACACGCATCTTGGAGAAATGCTTGGTTGTTTGAAGAATGTCAGGTTCTGCCAAAGCTGTCTCTCCCCAGTTTGATAGTCCCCTCCCTCCCCCAGGGCATTGCCCTTGGAAGCCCACAGCTTTATGTGGCTAACCACAAAGTCTATCCTCTGTTTGAGGAGTGCACGTAGCTGACTTGAAACACTGCCTCGGGACCATCCGAAGAATGGTCTTGTGGGGACGCTTGCTCTTCTCCCCAGCTTGTCTGCTTTACCTTCCAGAGCCTGCCACAGTGAACCCAGGAGAGCAAAGTCCTGTAGTGTCTTATCATGTAGGAGTGATTGTTTGTTTGTTTGTGTGTTTGGTTGGTTTTGAGATTATATTATTAAAGAAATTATGGCAAATAGGCAGGTCTCTCATTATCAAAGCTTTTCTGGGAGCACTTATTTTGAAACCAGGTCAAGAGCACTGGCGAATTTTCTGTCCTCCAGCCTGGAGGGAAAACTCTTAGACTTTGCCACACTCTGCCCTGTCAGGCTGGACAGCCAAGTGCATATTCAGGCCGAGCGCAGACTGTGTTTTCCGAAAGTGGCCACGACAATAATTTCTGCTCCTCATGCTCCTGCTCCGTTTCCAAGAGGAAGAGAGAGTGTCCCCTCTCCTCAAACCCAGCTGCGTATGTGTGACCGCCTCGGTGAACAGAGCACTGCGGAGGGGGCGCTACACGACTTCTGAGGTTTCCAGCTGGCTCTCTCTTAGGACGCTTGCCCTTGAGCGCAGCCGCCATGTTGTGAAGGAAGCTCTCACAGGAGAGGAACTGCGTCCCTTAGCTCACGGGCCAGGCTGGGCTAACAGCTACGGGCAGCATCAACCTGCTGACACTACGGGTGCCATCTTGAAGGCGAATCGCTTTCTGTTGAGCTCTGCCCGGAGTCCAGATTCATGAACAAAATCAATGATCAACAGTACGTTAAGTCAGTGTTTTGGGATGGCTTCTTATGCGGCAAGAGATAACCAGAACAGACGGGGACGGAAGACTTCTCTGGACAGCCTTTATAGAGGAAAGCACACGAAAGCAATGCGGGAAGGAGATGGTAACAAGTTGCAGTAGGACACCAATGAGGTTTGGACTTCAGTCAGGGCAAACTCTAGTGGCCTTGACTTCTCTCTCACAGAGCTTTGGTTTGAGGCAGACTCTTAAACACACATCTTAAACACACTCTTCTCTCCATGGGCCTTAAAGCAGAGTAGAACACTTTCTCCCCTGATGGCTTTCCTCCATCTCAAAGACATAGCTCCTTGGGAAATCGCAGTTATTCCTCAAGGCCCTACTGACTGTTCTTCTCTACGTTTATCCCATTTCTTTTGTTCAAGCCCTGAACACACGAGTCAGAGGTAATGTTCCTTTTCAAGTTCTACGGTGTGGTGGGAAGAGTCAGCTGTGGAAGGTCATGTCGAAACAGAACAAAACGCCTCTCCGTTGGGGTGGTGGGGTGGGGAGGGCTTTGTGGCCAGCCCACCGACACTCTTCCCACCCCCTGCAGACTGATGACATCCCCGGCAACTGAGAGCAGACGCCTGGCAGCTGGGGGCTGAGGAATGGATTCTGATGGCTGCTGGGAAAATACAAATTCCCCCTTTTTCTGAAATGCGTTACTTGGGAACTTCCCTTTGAGATCCGTCGCAAGGGGCCAGAGCATTTCTTCATGAGTCCCAACCCCAGGGATAGGAAGTCATAGAGACACAGCAGCCCGGGACGGCCCCAAGCATCTTCCTCGGCAAAGATCCTCCTTAGGACAGGGAAGCTTCTGATCAGAGAAAGAACTGCAGAAAACACTCTGCAGAGTGTAAAAGGGTAATTTAAAAATGTGATGCATCACAGTTCATGAAACAGTAATGGAAAACGCAAGCCGATCGTCTCCCGCAAGGGAGGCTCCATATTGGCCTGATACGTGCAAAGTCCATCAGCATATTAAAGGCACCGTGCCCTCAGAAGCAATTCAATTTTTTGTTTCAGCCAGTGTTTCCCAAACGAATTTGGTCACAGGATCCATTTGCTAAGAAACAGTTGTTTCTGCGGAACACCGCTGGCCAAGAGTGAGGCGGAGGCCTTGTCTTGTCTGCACCGTGTCCCTCTGCCAACTGGAAACGCATCCAGCGAGCAGAGAGCAGGCAGGCTGGAACCTTCACCGTGCCCCCAGCCAACCACGGAGGCAGCGGCCTCCCTGGGGAAGCACACGGGGCCTGTCGGACCTCACTGACCGGGGCCTAAAATCCCACACTTGTTATTTTAGCCTCTCCTCAGGGCCAAGTCCAAGCTCATGAAGGAAGGAAGAGGGTACTCAGGTGGAGAAGGGTTTGGAGACCACGTCTATTCTGGAAGTTTCTATACAAACTAGCCATTGTGAAAGGCTGCTGGACAACCTTAGGCTTACATTCAACAGAGGAGCCCCCACACGCTTTTAAGAAGCTGATCTGTAATACATTATTTATTAAAATAAATAAAGAGGGGGAAAATCCAGCATC
>CM052899.1:140307547-140352299 GCA_028534135.1 Potos flavus | reverse complement strand
GAGACCTATAAAAGGCCACGTGTTGTTTGTAATAGCAGAAGACTGGAAACAACTCAAGTGCCCATCAGAAGGAGCTGGGTAATAAATGGGATACCGCCACGGGAAGAAATGGCATGGAAGCCAAGAGAGGAGCTCTTGTGTTGATCTGGCAAAAGGCAGAATAAAGTATGGGGGGAAACAGCAAGGTGAGGCACAGTGCGTGTGCTGGGCTGGCATTTATGTAAAATGTGGCCCAGGGGATTTGGAAGTTTGTATCTGCTGAATTGTACAGAAGATAAATTGTGACGGGATTTACAGAGGCTGCCCTGAGCAGTGATCCTGGAGTGGAGAGCAGGACGAGGGACAAAGGTGGGGGGCAGTTCAGGGGGAGGCTTTTCGATATACCGCTTTTCCAAAAACAGTTAAAATTTCTGTTTTTGTTTTTTTACTTGTTAAAAATTAACAAATTATTTATGCACGGAAGAGACTGAAGTAAAGCCACGCCAGAATGTTAATTAGGGCTATGTCTAGGTTCTGGGAGTAGGGGACATTATTTTTTCTCTGGCCGAATGTTCTGAAGTTCACAGGTATACTTCTGGAATCTTAATATGATCCAATAAATATTTTCAAAGTTAAAGAAAAATGGGGTCGTGGAACGGCCTCTGGATTTTGCACATCATCTTCTCTAAGTAAACTGTCTAGAGAGCCCTTCTGTCATCTCAGCCTTTCTGGACATTGACTCTCAACTTAAACTTTAATCTCTTTGAACTGCTCTCCGAAGAGAAGTCCTTTGACCAATATATTTTGCTACCTTATCAGCATTTGATCAATATTCATTGACTTCTTCCTTAGTCCTTGTAGCCTGGCACACCCGCGTAATTAAGTTCTGGACAATGGGATGTAAGCAGGAGGGTAGTGGGACTCGCAAATGCTCCTTTTTCAAAAGGGAAGGGTTTGCTCTTTTCCTTTCTCTTTCCTGCTGCTCGGAACTTGGAAGCGGTGGCCCGAGTGCGGTGGCCACGGTGGGAAGCAGGGCCATTCCTCAGAGATGCATGCTGGAGCCGAGAGTGGAAGCAGCCTTGGCTGGTGATGGCTGGTGGGGCTGCCAGAACCCTAACTGTGGACAGAGGAGAGCCGCCTACTTGCCATGGCAAGACAAACCCTCCTCTGTTTAAGCCATTAGCTCGCAGATCTCTGTGACTTGCAACTGAATGAAGTTCTAACCCATACAAAGTGCAAAGGGAAGATAAAGAAACTGGGGCGCTGGGTGGCTCAGAGGGTTGAGCATCCAAATCTCCATCTCAGCTCAGGTCTTGATCTCAGGGTCGTGAGTTCATGCCTCACGTTGGGCTCCATGCTGGCCACGGAACTATGTTAAATAAATAAATAAATAAATAAATAAATAAAGGGGCCATGCCTTCCTTCCAGGAGCTTACATTTATTTAATTTATTAGCCTGTATGCAGTTATATAGGATAACTTGAAGCAGAACCCCAGAGAAATACACTTAGGCCGTCATGATTAAGAGAGGGGAGAGTATGTCCCCTAACCTACAAAAAACACAAGGTTGTCACTCTCCCAAGGATGCACATCCTGCAAGAGGAAGAGCTGTGATGGGAGAAGGAGCTCAGACACAGGAAAAGTCTGTCATCCAGCTAAAATGCTAGACTCAGTACCTCCTCTGTGCAGGGAGCAGTGGGCCGGGGGTGATGGTTCTCTCCAGTGCAGACTGGGGGGCAGGGGAAAGAAGGAAGTGTGGAGGGACTAGGGATCTTGTCCTCTCCCCTGCTCCACTTTCAGCGAGGCTCTGGGCAACGAAGCACCCAGGACAAAATACCCACTGAACTGGGGTCCCCCTTGGGGGTGAGCAGAGATTTGGAAGGGCTAGTCCCTTATTACCTTCATTCTTGGGATTTTGTGATCCTTGTATGCCATTGGGGAAGGTTGTAAATCTTTTTTATTTTTATTTTTTTTAAGTACGTAGGTAACATTTATTTAGAGTGAGAAAAGAAATCACAACTTCAATACAGAAAGTAACAGATAACAAACCTGTCACATAATCCAGAACAAGAACATAAATGCTTTCAGTAATTAACTGCCTGACCTAGCTCCATGATACTCATTTCTTAGATTTCTCAGCTGCATTCTCTCGGATTATCTTTTCGTTTGACAGCAATGTGGAAAAATCATTTTCTACAGAGATGTGATTGTGATTAAGTTGTTGTCTCTCAACTCCAAACACGGTCTTCTGTACTCAGCTCTGAGATGCTAGACCTGGTAGCTGCCAACAGGGGGCACTAGAGGGACAGTGGAGGCAGGAAGCATGAGAAAGCTCTCTTCCCCATTTATTCGCTGTTCCCACCAGCATCACCCCAGCAATGGTTCCTCACCACTGGACGCCATCCCTTCTCTTGACTTTTAAGTCACAGAATCCAATAAATTACCTTCCTGGTTCAAGCCAGTTTGAGCTTTTTTTCTCTTATTTTCTGTTTTCACTTGTAACCAAAAGCACACTAAACCACATATTTTACCCAAGAAACATCGATGGGTTTTCCCACTTAAATATATAAAAGAAGACTTCTAATTCTTTACCAAAACGGCTAAGCACAGAACGACGAATAACATTGTCCATTTAAAGAGCACAATTTGGGAAAGACTTTCTCAGGCATAAAAGCAGTACTGGCCTGATGACCTCTTTGCAAACACATTTCTTGGTTTTTCCAATTAGGGATTTTCAGGACGAGAACCTTTGGCTCCTTCCTCTCAGCCACTGAGGTTGGATTGCTTTGTGTCCCAAGTCAGGTCACTGAAATCTGATCGGAATGCCCGGCTTCAGCAATGGCTTCTTAGATGAGAAACCTCTGACTGTCATGGAATTTTCTATTTAGCCAGAAGCCACTCACCTCTCAGCAAAGGACCACATAGAAGGTGGTGATAGGGAAGACAGATGTCTTCCCCTGGTGCTTCACTCAAAGTTCTCCCATGTGAGGGAGGGCTGGAGGGGAGATTAGTTGTATGGTTTGCTCCGAGATTAAGAGAGTTGGGCAGAGTCATTTAATTTTCCTAATCAAACAGTCTCTGTCAGTTCACCTTTGGGGGATGGGGAGGAGAGGAATGAAAAACACCGACAAATTCATTCTTTCCTTTTCTTGCTGGTCATTTATTTCTTGCTTAAATCACAATCGGTGTGTGCTGACACTAGGGGGTCTCTGCCCCACACAACCCTACAGGTACCCAGGTTCCTTCTGTCCAGTGGCGCCCCCATTCCCTAGGGCACCGGAATCCCACACGGAAGCTCTGGGTCTCATCCCCAGACGAACGAGAGCGAGCATGGAGGATTTCCAGTGAGATTTTATGGGCTCAGCCTGAAAAGGAAATGTATCAATTCTACCCATTGTTCATTGGCCAGAATTAGTCGCAAACCTACATTTACTCACAAGGGAATCTGGAAATTGTGGTCAAACTGTGCCCAGGAGGAAAAGGAAATGAATTTCAGGGGAACATTGTCTCTGACACAGAGACACCGTAAAGTCTGTATTGAAACATTAATATAATTATTTCTTTAACTGGCAAGTTGCATGTTATAGACAAAGCATTATTAAACCCTTTCCCCCCTCTTCTGCATAAGAATTTGACCTTTGGTTAACTTTCTAGCTCGGTTTCCCTGGAAACCTGATAAGAGAAGAATGTCAAACTGTAGCCAGGCAAGATGGCTTATGATAAAAATGACCCCTGCTTAGTAAATTGCATTAGACTGGAGAGAGCTTGAAATATTGGCCAGAAAGCCAGAGCCCTGGGCTTCTCTGGGCGCGATGACTCTTGTATAACTGGGCATGTCCCTTGGAGGAACCCTTGGAGCTATGTCCGTGCAATTGTTCCAGAGAAACTGGCTCCTAGAGGATATGAAGTTTTTAAGCCAGGAGACTCCTGCACCCCTCCCCCAGCTGTGAGTCTAGTTCCCTCACTTCTGAGCTCTTACCTTGGGACCAAACTGAGTGGCTCCTG
This sequence comes from Potos flavus, assembly GCA_028534135.1. Classification (NCBI taxonomy): domain Eukaryota; kingdom Metazoa; phylum Chordata; class Mammalia; order Carnivora; family Procyonidae; genus Potos; species Potos flavus. The sequence goes on along the minus strand of CM052899.1, from coordinate 140,348,316 downwards.
GGGGACAAGGACCACTCCAGGGAAGAAACATGCCCGCGACCCCCTCATGGCTAGCTATGTTCCTGTCCTAGGCAGACTGCTACCAAGTGGGGCTTTGACCCCATAGCCGACTAACCCATTAGGCACAGAAGGCACAGTGCCCAGAGCCCACAAGACTTTTAGGGGCCCGTGGAAATGTATTAGTTTAAAATCAGAAGGACATAAATGAACTTTTAGGTCAAAGATAATGTTCTGATATAGAATATTATCTCTGTACCAATGCAATTGTACAATATAATTTTTTATATATTTTTTTATAGAGGAAGAGGTCCATAAAGGCAAAAGTGAGTAGGACTATGAAAGTCATAATGTGGCCCTCTATGACATTCTCGTGAGGACAGCCTGAAGGTTTGGTAGAGCCTAACGAGATCCCTGATTGGCATTAAATGTGAAAAAGTTGAAGTTTCAAAAAAACTGATCTTATACCGAAACTTTCTCTTTTTCCTTTAAATGGCCAGTATCTCTTCTAGAACAAACTAGACTTCTAAAAATACTATATTTAATCAAAATATGAAGAATAAAATATTTGTGTCTATGTCTCTGGTTACTCTTGTGGTAGATAGGATGTGCGAGTAGGTCTAGAACATTCTTTTATTGACCAGATTCTAGCTCTTGAACAAAGTATCGAGGACAGCAGTAGTTTCTGACATTATACATAAGTCAGAGATAATTTCTAGAAACCAGTCTAAACTCCGACATCTTCCTGAATTTGATGCATCTTTAAGATGGTCCAGGAAAATCAGTTTCCAAGAAAACCTGAGTTGTTGCCACAACTATATCCCCATCAGTCAGCCCCGCTCCCTTTGGCTTCGCTGACTGGTGTTGGTGCTGCCGTGGGCCCTCTTCATTCTAGATGCTTCTCCCTCTTCCACAAAACTGATTCTAATACTCTTGTAGAGAGACTATTCATTTTGTCTCAATCCATGACGGTACAGAAAAACATCTGTTCAAAACTTCTGATAGCTTGGGCTGTTCCATGGCTCATTTATTTTTATTTTTGGCTTTACTATCACTCATTTTTCCCCCTTTCATCTTCTTAAAGGAAATGGTTAGCTCTGCAGATTAAAAAGTGGTTCATTTGCCTATCTGTTCATCCATCTATCCATCCACCCACCCTTCCTTCAAACTAGAAGCAGATTATTTTGTAAAATTTTGGGTGTAGTGCTTTCAACTTCAATATGAAAACAAAAAAACCCTAAGCCCAAAGCTATTTACTAATTTGCTTGAGTTCACACAGGCAATTAGGAGTGGGCTATAGGATAGAGCCAAGTCTCCCGGCCCCCGGTTTCGTCCCGTCTTGTGTTGCTTCTTTCCGAAGGGGCGCTAGCAGGTCTGGAGTGAGGCAGACAGAATCCGGAGGAGGAAGAAGAAGGAGAGAGCTTAGCACTTGGAAAAGAACCTTCAGGGCGGGGGATTGCTGACAAGGACACTGGACCTGCAGACTGTTCGAGAGCCATATTTCGCCAGGCACCAGATGAATCAGGCCTCCTCGGGCACCCCTCATTCTACATGCTCTTGTTCCACCAGCCAGAGGCCCAGAAGACAGTAGGCATCCGTGGAAAGTTTCCCCCAGCAAGCCCAGCACAGCGCTCGGAGGCTTCTGCCAAAGCAAGTCATGCGAGAGTCAGACAATATTTTGTCTGAAAGGGCCCAGAAGCTCTTCGCCTGAGACATGGGCCTAATAGCCTCCCGATGCTGCAGCTGAGGACGAGCGGCACATCAAACACGGCGGCGTTTAGGGAGGAGGTTAAGCCTTCCGCTAAACTAGAACATTTGCAGTAAGAAACAAAAGCATAAGAAGACTTGCTGCACAGGCAAATCTGGGGGCTTAGCTTTCCACTCAACACAGTCCAGGAATAAACACAACCTTTCCAAACCAACGGGCGTCAGCAATAAGCCCTTACCATACACAGCAGCTAATGGTGCAGGCGCTTGAGAATGACTCCCCTTCTACGTGGCCCATCTCCTAGCCAAGGAAAAGGGGAAATGCTACAAAAGAGGACAAAAAGAGGCCTATTTGTCCTTCACTGCAACCATTAGAGCAAATCCTTACATAGTGTGGTCTTTGTCGGCTCCTGTTGCATGTATTAACTCACCTAATCATCTGAGCGTCTTTTTGAGGGAGGTACTATTATTATTAGCTCCTTCGTGCAGTGGAGGAACTAGGCACAGAGAGGTGAAGGCAGCTGCGTAAGGTCACACAGTGGGTAGGGCTCTGGACCTATGAACTCAATGCTGCTATGCTGGGCTGGGAAGCCATGCTATCGTTAACCTCTATCTCACTAAGAATTACAAGCATAAGCAATGCCATTGTGGATAAGACCCACTGTCCAGAATCCTTCAGTCCATCCGTCTATCCATCCACCCATCCATCCATCCATCCATCCATCCACCCATCTACCCAGCCACCCTCTAGGAGGCAGGCACTGAGCGAGGCTCTACAGATACACCATGGTGAACGAACATGGCCGCTGTGCCCAGCTTTAGTAGTCTGTCCTGCAAGTCAAGAGCTTCAGTCAAGAGCTCATGATCCCCACCGTGCCCACCCTCCTGGCTGCAGCAGGGCTGGTTCCCTTGGACGGCCAGGTGTGTGGTCATCTTCTGGGATCATTCCTGGAGATGCAGCCCAGACCCCGCTCCTCCACCTCTCCCAGAGACTTTATATCTACTTGATTTCTTGTATGAAATCATGTTCTCCTTGGAATGAAGAGAGTGATGCCTGCTTTCTGGGCTGTGGCTGATACGCTTTCCCAAAGGGCTAAAGCATGGAGGTTAAAGAAGAGATGCCTCAGATGCTAGCAGATGTGACAGGAGTGGTCCTGAGAGGCAGCTTGAGCTCCGGAGTAGGAGAGAGGGATGCTAGGAGGGAGCATGGGGCAGGTAGGGGCCCCGGGATCCAGGGGAGAGAGCCTAAATTCGTAGCACTGGCAGAGCTGGAACAGGAATCTGGGGCTGGACCGGGTCTAGTGCCTTCCTGGGTATCTCAGCGAGCCCAGAACATCTCAACTAGTCGCTGCGTAGAAATGGCATGGAGCTAGATAGAAAGCACACTCCTCGCCTTCCCCCTCCTGCCCCTGCGGGAGCCTCAGGACGGAGGACCAAGTTGGGAGAAGAGATGGACAGAAAGTTGCCCAGTCGAGGCCCATCTTCAAAACTAGATACAGCTGGACTCTGAATCTAGTCTCGACATTTGTCTTTTTCTCATTATACATACTTTACATGCCCCCCAATCCTCCGATATATGATAAAAATACACAGATTGCATTCATGATGCCCCCAACAAATATTCATTAAGCACTGACTATATGGAAAATAGCACTCTAGACACTGAGGATAAGGCAGTGAACAAACCAGATCAAAATTCCTGTCCTCACTGGGCCTACATCTATAATTGAAAACTTTAAATTCAAAAATTATCAAAAAACCCAAACAGGTAAAAGTCACCCATAATCCCATCAAAAACTTTCTCTATCCACATAAAGCAGAAGCCAGAGTTCCTCCTTGTGTGTCTAACCCTTCTCACCCTCTACAAGGCAACCATTATAAAGTTTTCTTTAATTTTTAAAGACGTATTAAATATACATACCCATATACTTTCTATTTTTTATTTTATTTTTTAAGCAAAAATAGAAAAATGCTTGACAGAATGACTTACATGTTTTTTTTTTCCACCTAACAGATCATAAGCCTCTGTTTGAGTCTGAGTTCCCCAAGAAGCAGAGCCTGAGCCCAGAATTCACATACAGTCCTGCTAAGCACACTTGGAGTTGCCGCATTCATTTTAATGGTTGTACAACATTTCAGAGCACGTGTCTGTATCATCGTTCACTAAATCCCTTTAAGATACACACCCACCTTGCCCCTACTTCCCACTCACTGACATTTAGGATTTTCAGTGAAAGGGTCGATGTCATTGACTCACTGTGGGGGAGTATATACAACAAAGGAAAGTTCATTTTCCGAAGGCAATGGCTGCAGGACAGGGTTCTGAGGTCCAAGATTTATGGTTAATGCATGTTTATGCGAATTTGGCTAAATTAGTCACAATGATGATCATAAAACTGAAAAGAGCTTATTAACTTAGTGGTTTATTTGCACTTTACCAACTATAGCAACCACTTGCTTCTTGACATACTTTGGTCTAAATCTCATCATAAATCACCAGTTCTCTGTCTTCCAGAACTAGTCCCTACTGCTGTATTTAAGACTGGTGATTTTTTTAACGACTAGACTACATATGATGAGTGATCTGAGTGACTTCATCTGTATTTTGTCGTGGTGGTGTTCTCAAGGTCATTGAACAAAGGATGGGAATTTACGTTACTAAGTTGAGAGCCAGTTTCCAAGGTCTTTCCTATCTTGGTGGGTGATTTCCGATGCCCGTCAGCACCATCGATCAGTACTTCTAGAGCCTCCATGAGATCCATGGTATAACAGAGAGGAGGTTTCATAATGGCAGCCAAAACCTGGCATCTGGCCCTGGCCACCTGTGGGTCTGTGGCAAGTCACGTGGCCTTCCTGGATCTCAGGGTAATAATGCTTGGTTGGCTTACTTCTTATGAGGATCAAAGGACAAGCCCGATGGGGGAGCACTCTTCAAGTACCAGCTACTATAGGAATATAAGGGAGGAAGAGTCTGGATTTGGCTAGGCTTCCATCGCAGATAACCTTAGCTCTTGTCTACATGCCCACCTTAAAGGGTCAGCATCCTGAAGCTGAACCACTCGATATGGCAGAGTCCCCACTAAGCCGTAGCAAACGAGAGTGGCTTTTACTGAGATCTCATGGGGAGACGAAGGAGAAGATGCTGGCACACACTCCGCTAATGATATTTCCCATCGGAAACATCTGTTCTCCCTTCGAAGCTATCTTTGGCGACCAGGAACCTTAGCTGTGTCTCCATCCTTGTCCAACAGAGACTGCCCAGCCTCCATGACTCCGCCTTTCTTCACTCCTTAAGCTTCCCTTTGCGTCCCTCTGGGGCCCCTCCCTCACTGAGTTTATAATCTTGGATTCTCAGACTATCTTCCCACTCACTGTTTAATACACCCTTCTAAAGCTCCCTCGCTGCCCTTGGGAAGTGGTGGGGGAATTTTAAATAACAAAGGTTTTGCTGTCACAAACTTCTTTTTTCCTTGCCATAGCAGGATTAGGTAATCTTATTCTAATCGTTCAGAATGTTTAGGGAATGCTTAGATCTAGAAGCTTAGGAATCACAGAAGGCCAGCCCCTCGCCTGCACCCGTAGTAACTAGGGCCCAATGAAGTAAAGGGACTTGCCTATTGCAGAAAACGTATTAGACAGCTGGCCCCCATTCCAGTGCTCCTTTCCCTGCATCAAGCCTGCAAGTGCAAATGAACCAAGAGGCTTTCACATTCCGGGGAACCCAGAACTCTGAACTGGAAGGGGACTTGGGGTTCATCCAGAACAAATCCCTTGTTTTAGAGAGGCTAAAATGGAAATTTCATTTTGCAGTCCCTGAATCCTAAAAATACAACGCAGATTAGATGGTCACTTTAAAACATATGTACTTGCCTGGTGGGTATGATTTCCAGGAACATATACAGACTTAAACTGTTTCATGAGATTCCGAGCTCCAGCGATATCCCGAAGCGAGGCAAAGAGCTTATCCGCAGCAATTCTGGATTTCTGAAACGTCAGCTTAATTGACGAGTCACAGCCTGAAACAATCCAGAGAGATTTTCTTGGGCGAACACATCTTTAAATTAAGTTTTAATCATGGCGGCTTGAGCTCGAGGTAACACGGTTGGATTTTCTTTTTCACCCTATTTTACCCTGGCTGTTCCCCAACTGGGTGGTTTTAGTCCTCCACGGGCAATGGAACATACCAAGTGTAAATGCCTTTGACAGAAGGAGAACTTGGAATTGTCTGGGATGGTGGCAACTGGCTTCAGTCCTCATGCTATAGAAAGAAAGCTCCCCAGGTCTACTATCTTCAGAACTTAGCTTTGGGAAAATAGGGAGAGACACAAAGAAAAGTACCAGAGAGTGCTGTGATGAACCTCTCTTACTTGAATCCCATCAACAGTTCCCGGAAAATAGAAGAGCAAGACTGAGAGATGCTAGAACTGTTCCGGAGACAGATCTTGCTGGGATGGGCATCTGCCTAATGCGCTCACAAAGCATATGGTGCCTTTCAAAAGGCAGCCATTCAAAGCTGGTAACACACAAAGAGGGCCTAATACCAAGACTATTCTCGGCAATGATTCTATTTTCCTTTGAGACTCGGAGACTTGTAATAGCTGGATTTCTTCTCTATCTTGTTAGAAGCCCATTCAGAAGAGAAATGATCATGGATAGGCAGAAGTTTAAAAAAAGCAGAGATCCAAGATGAGTTTTTTGGGTGGTCTCAAATACTCAGATATGTTAACTCATTCATTCGCACGGCACCCTTATAAGATAGGAGCTATTGTCTTTCCCATTTTGGGGATGCAAGAAGCAAGGTACAGAGTGGTTAGGAGACACCCCTGTGAGCAGACGCTGGCAATGCTCTGCCCATATCCACTCAGTCACCCTGGACATCACCGTAGGTTTGGGGACCAGTTCTTGGGTACTCTGTTTCCGACCTCAAGTACCTGCCTGCCTGTCTCTCTATTTGCCTCTGTGTTTCTGTCTCTGTCTCTCTTCTTGTCTGTGGGCTTCCTATGGTTGTAGAAGCACGCTTGGCCTTTGTGTGGGGCAGGCTGGAAGTCCTAGGAAGTTGGCATTCCTTGGAACAACCCAGCTTTCTCATTCCTTGGTGGGACTATTCTGAATTGTGGTCTTCAGAGTCTTTGCTCAGTCCCAGAAGGATGGATCCCCAGTTGCCCACAATGATAACTCACTCATTAATGCCCCTTTGTTGGCTTTCCTTCCTTCCCTAGCTCACTTCCCTTCTTCTTGACTATGCTTCCCAAAATATCTTTCCAAATACAGTACTTGCAGCCAAATCCCTGTCACTGGACACCAGGACTTCCACAGGCATTCAAACACACATGACCTGGATCCCTTTTTGGGAACCTGTAATTTTGGGGGTAACCGCTTTATTGAGCTATAATTCATATACTATACAAATTAAATACCATACAATTAAAGTGTACAATCCAATAGCTGTTAGTATATTCACATAGTTGTATGACCATCATGACCACAATCCATTTTAGAATATCTTTATCACCTCGATAAGAAACTCCATACTTGTGAACTGTCACTCCCCTTTTCCACCCTCCTCCTGGTCCCTGGCACCACTAATCTGCTTTCTGTCTCTACGGATTTACCATTTCCGAACATTTCATATAAATGGACCCATAGGACCTATGATCTTTTGGGACTGACTTCTTTTACTTAGCATAGTGTTTTCAAGGCTCATCCACGTTGTAGTATACATCACTGCTTTGTTTCTTTTTATTGCTAATATTCACTGTATGGATATACCACATTTTATAGATACATTCATCAGTTGATGGGTATTTGGGTTATTTTCACATTTTGGCTATTACGACTAAGTGTGCTAAATTTTATACATTTTTGTGTAAACATACGTTTTCATTTCCTTTGGATATATATCTGGAAGTAGAATTGTTGCCATAGAGTTGGCAACTCTGTGTTTAACCTTTTGAGGAATTGCCAGGCTGTTTTCCAACTGACCTCACCATTTGGCACTCTACCAGCAGTGTAAGAGGGTTGCGATTTTTCCCCATCCTCAACAATGCTCATTATTACTCTTCCCGATTGATCCTAGTGGGTGTGAAGTGAGGAGATACTTGCTGATTTTGATAGGGAGAAATTGTTTTTAGGAAGCAGAAGTAGATCCAAACAAGCTTAAACTAAAGTGGAATGTATCTAACGTATATAGGAACATTCAAAGGACCCCGACTCACAGCCAGGTGGCATGTGAGTACTTGTACTCTTAATTACTGTGGATCATCATATATAATTACTCTTAAAGGGAGGGCAAAATTCTTAGCTGTCTTTACCTCCAATACATCTGACACCGAATGTGTGGGTCCTTTCCCCACACCAGTCAATCGATTCTCTAATTCTCCGGGCACCAACTGGGTGTCTGACAATTTAACTCACTTCTGACACTAACTACACAGCGTTAGTGCAGATCCCACAGTTTAAGGGTTCAGGTCCATTTCAGATGTCAGTTGCAGGTCCCAGATGGCCGCCTGCACTCCCGACAGATCGGCTACCCACTGAGGGGTCCCATGACCCCTTCCTCAGGTTTAATTATTTGCTAGAACAACTCACAGAACTCAGGAAACCACCTACTTTACCACAGAACTTTACCTGCTGTTGCCAGTTCATTGCAAGCGATACAACTCAGGAACAGTCAAATGGAAGAGACGCATAGTGAAACGTTAGGGGGAAGGAGCTCAGAGCTTCCGTGCCCCCTTCAGGCGCTCTATCTTTCCAGCACCTTGGCGTGTTCACTAACCCAGAAGCTCTTCTCAGCCGACTGTTTAAGAGTTTTTATGGAGGTTTCATTACATAGGCATGATTGACTAAATTACTGGCCACTGGTGATTAATCCAATTTCTAGCCCCTCTCCCTCTCCTGGAGGTTGGGGGGGGGGCTGAAAACTCCAACTCTCTACCCATGCCCTTATTTTTTCTGGCAAACAGCCCCCCATCCTGAAGCTGTTAGGGGCCCCATGCACTAGTCATTCCACTAGCATAAAGACACTCTTGTCACTCTGGAGATCCTCTAATAGCTGTATACCAGGAACTGGGGACAAAGACCAGTATATTTATTTCTTACTGTATCCTAAAAATTCTCTGACCAGTCTTTTACTCCTGGTTTCCAGAAACATCCAACTTGTGTCATTAAAAAAAAAAAAATCAGCGTGGTCAAGTGCAGCGAGAGGAAGCCTCCATGTTCAGTGAACTGTGATGAGGGGGGGCAAGGCGTGGAGGGAAGTCAGGAGCTCATGGGATCTCCTGAGACTTCTCCGTCAAGCTTCGTGGAAAGGAGAAAGTGTCACTTTCTGAGGAGCGTGTCCATAACTGCCTCCTGATTCTTACAGAGGCTCATAACCAAAAAGAGTTAAGATCCACAGGTATAGGGTATGTGTTGATGTCACACCCTGCTTACCTTTGGCATTGCAGCCCTAGCTGAGACAGACCAACTTGCGCTTTAGTCGATAACCAACCAGGAGAAACCCTGGAAGGTTCTAGCTTCTCACTCATTCATGTAGCTTCTTTCCTTAAACTCTCAGCCTGAGCCCTTTAAAATATGGGAAATCATATCAGTTATATCTAAGTGTTGGACATTCTATACTAGTCTTTCAAGTAAAAAAAGGAGTGAAAATAAGAAGACATTGCTGGTTCTAATGCCACGCACAATGTTTCAATTCCTGTAAATCACGATTCAGCTAATAGGCTAAATTTTTTTTTTTTTTTTTTTGAGAGAGAGAGTGAGCACGTAAGCAGTATGTGGGGGGGGGGTTGGGGCAGAGGGAGAGAGGGAATCTTTTTTTTCTTAAAGACTTATTTGAGAGAGAGAAAGACAGTGTGAGCTTGAGCAGGGGGAGGGACAAAGGGAAAGGAAGAGAATGTCAAGTCGACTCCCTGCTGAGTGTGGAGCTGGAGGTGGGGCTTGATCTCAGGACCCTGAGATCATATGAGACCTGAGCCGAAATCAAGAGCCAGCTGCCAAACTGATGAAGCTACCGAGGTGCACTGGGCTAAATTTTTTATTTAATGTAATTCATTTTCTATCAAATGGAGAGATTCATCCAATCTTTCATACGGTCTATTTCAATTTTTTGGAAAGTAACATGATGTTCATCTATTACGCTGAGTGGAATAGAATCGTCTACTGGATTATAGATTACTGAAAATTATAGAAAATTCATAGAAATTGTGGACTGTACATTGAAATTAATGTGTAATTGCAGAGATTTAGGTCAACTGTGGAGCAGACTGTTTGACAGAAACATTTACAGATCACTTATAAATTAAACTCCAAGGAACCCGACAGAAAAATAAGGCTATCACATTGTTGGAAGGAAAATAAAAAGTCCTAAATGTACAAATAAGGTAAAGCTTTCCTGAAAAATAGTCAATTCTTTTCATTGTTCAAATAAACTACACATGAACTTCCGCCCAAAGCATCAACTCTTTCCAATGCGTCTGGTACCCTCAAAGCCAAGTGTTCCACAATGTATGGTTTCTGGGACATCAGGCCAGTCTCTGAGCCTCATTCATATTTATATCAATCCTCATCCGAAGCAGAATTTACATTCACTTACCCAAAACCTATAATGAAAGTTTCACTCACACACACACACACACACGCACACTTTAGAAATGTGAATCAGAGAAGATAAATGACTTGTGCAAGATCACATCACCATCCCGGGCAAACTCAGGGTTCCAAATGTCCAACTGATCACAGACCTGAGCTTGTCCGTGTCCACTGCCGCCCACCATCCCAAGTCTCCTCTGTGCATGCAGCCCACTCCTGATTCGTGCTGCAATCAATAGCTAAAGATGATGTGGGCACCAAAGCTCTGAAATGGGATGATTTTTTTCTGTAACAAGAGACTTCGCCAGAATCACTGAATGGCCACTATGCCATCGCTATGCCAGGTGCTATGCTAAGAAGTTTGTACACCTTCACTTATTGAATCTCTGTGGAAACACAATGACGTAGCTACTAATAGCATTCCCACTGTGCAGATGGGGAAACTGAGCCCTAGAGAAGTTAAGCAACACAGCGCCACTCAACTAATAAGTAGCAAAGCTAAGGGTCAAAGCCTTGTGGTCTAACTCCAAAGATGGTCCTTTTAGCCATTCTTCTGTTGTCTTTCAAATGTGCTGAGACCACATATATAAAGGATCAACGAAACTCTTAATTCAGCCTTAATATCGAAGAAATGCTTTTAAAACGGAGTGAGTAGCAAATGCCTTTCTTCTTGGGAAGATCGGTGCCTGGCCCTCGGGGTCGATGCTAACATTGCGGTTTGCAGTCATACCCCAGGCCTGTCTTTTGGAGCCACAGAAGGTGTGAGGTCTCCCAGCCTGGCTGTATACCCTCGCTTGGATTTTTGCCCTGTAAGGCGCTGTATCCAGTTACTTCTAATAAGCCCCTGACAGCCCGTTCCATTAAGCCAGCTTATGAGATAACAGTGTTTGGTAAGGGAACTCTAAGTGTACGATTCCAGTCAATTCTCATTTAATCCACTTAGTTAAATAGATAATGAAGCAGAAGCCGATCCTAGCCTTTAGTCAAGCACAATCTGTGTACTTCAGTTGCCTACGTCTTGATAAGGGAGGCCCCCCGGTCCCACAGGGCACCCCTGTGTTCTTCTGAAATGGGGGATGACTCATACCCCTGCTGGTTCTTTCTCTGGAGGGCTTGGGGAGCTCTCGGGCAGGGGTCCAGTTACCCCTCAGAGCAACAAAATAGGGCTCTTGTGCCCGTGCTTCCCCCTCCCTCTGTTCCCTTCTCTCCCATCTCCACTACTGAAGTCCCTTAACTTCAGCAGGGAGAGAGAGAACAGTGGTTTCCGAGGCTCTGTGCACGGCAGGGACCCACGTTTCCAGCCATGCCAAAGCGAAAATGGAGTAAGGCTGAACAGCTAACGATCCTCCTGGGATGGCTGGAATGACGCTGCCCTCCCTACTCCCCCCAGCCTAGCTCTCTTCTGTTGTTTGCTCTCTCAGGGAGCAGGCTGGAATCTTTCTGGTGCTCGGGGAACTTTCTCAAAAGAATCTATTTTTCCATACGTTTGGTTTTATTCCTTGGAGACTAAGGAAAAGAAAGCATTTCCTATCAGAAGGCTGCTGTGTTCAAGGCCTTTATCTGGACTGGAGCCGAAGCAGCCCTCAACGAAGGCCTTCCGAAACACACACGTGAACACACACACACACGTGCGCATGTGTGCGCACACACACTCATTTAAGCAGAAGCCCGTCACCTGTGTGGCTGGATGCATGGCGGGCGTGGCTAGAATAGGATTTGAAATGTTTCCCCATTCAGCAATATTATCCTCCTCCCAGGTCGGAAGACCCCTCGCATCTGACTGTGAAGAGCTAGAGCCAAAAAATATTTGAGCCTCGTCAAGAGGCCCTTTTCTCATCTGGGCCCAAGTTATCCAAGGCTAGCCTCCTCATCCTTCTGCTGGCCCCAAGTTTGGGAACATCAGGCCGCCACCCAGCTTGCATGCCTGGCCCCCTGCCGCTCAGCAGAGCCCCGGAGCAGGGGTCCCCGCTCCGTGGGCTCCCGGGGCAGTGAGAGAAAAGGTTGGCTTGGGAGTGTGACTGGCCAGAAAGGATGGCGCTCTGGGAGGTCATGACCTCCCTCATCCATCCAGCGGTCTGACATTGCCTTTCTCTTCTCTCTCCCCAAACCATTGTTTCTAAACTAGGCTCTTTCCTCATGGCTCTCAATACGTGTTTGGCAAATGAAAACAAAACCAAATAAAATAAAACACCAAATAAACCTTAGTGAGAACCATCACATCTGAAATCTTTCAGGGAGGTTCGTTTACTGTATATAAACCACCCTTGAGTGGGGCAATCTCGTAAGCGTGTAAGAACAACTATAATAGAAGTCTCTTTTTCAAACGTGCTGGGGACCCATAGGTGACTGTGAGTCCTTCAAAGAGGGGGATCCTGAAAAATCAATCTCTCTCACACACATAATTTACATTATATGTTACATATTCATATATATGTATATATAATTTTATTTAAAATTAAATCATAAATGTGATTTATCACACACATAATTTACATTATATGTTATATATTCATATACATGTATATATAATTTTGTTTAAAATTAAATCATAAATGTGATTTATCACACACATAATTTACATTATATGTTATATATTCATATATATGTATATATAATTTTGTTTAAAATTAAATCACAAATGTGTTTTTTTCACCAATCTTCAAGGAAAGGTCAAGGTCTTCTCTGTATTGTTGGCTATTCTGAATAGAGTTCTATCTTCAAAAAAACCCATGACATACCACATACAATTTCCAATTTGAGTCCGTTTCAAGTAGAACGAGAAGTTGGAAACATCTGTCACACAATCTGAGTGCAGAATTCTAGATTGTAACTTTTTTCCTTCAATCTTCTACAATCTTCTACAGTCACCTTGTTCACACCTAATCCCAAAGTGTTTTTAAAGTGACCCAACTTGACTGAGTCTTTCAAAAGTGTTCCGTTTGGTTTTTACCGAAATGGCTTTCTTTTTGAATTCCTATTTCATCAGAATGCGGGAACATTTAACTAAAGCGTGTAACTTAAAAACAACACCACTGGCATTAGCGGGCTGATGACTCTTGGGAATCACACAGGCGGCCAGGAAGAGCGCATGTGCCCGGCACATGGAGGGGTGCCTAGAACCACGAGCGGACAGGGTGTTGGCATTGGTCCTTGTATCTTATGGAGGGACTGGAGAATGTCAGTCATTCTGGTGAACGGGTCATGTGGTTGTGAATACATGAATTATACACATATTATTTGTATTCATTGCATTTATATTATATCATCTATAAATCAAAAAAGTATATGTATAAACGTATTTCTGAGGTTCCATGTTTATACACAGGCACTTTATCTATGTCAACAATCTCATGCTTGATGACCTTGTGGGACTTTTAGGTTCTTCTACTATAAAAAAATGATGAGCTGGGTTGTGAGACTCCAGGACCTACAGGGCTGATTTCCTTTTTCATTGTAGAGTCCTGGATCTACACCGCATGGCAGGGCCTCCTCGGCCGGGGTGGAGCTAATGGCATAACTATGCTTGGAAGAGTGCATTGGGGAGGCTGGTCTCCCAAAGAAATCTGAAGTTAGAAATATCCAGGTGAGGCCACAGAGGGCCCAGGACAGGGCCCATGGAGGCTGACCATTTTCTGGAAGTCCTTCCAGAAGTCTCCACTCGGCCTCCCAGCCCCACGCTGATCCCATGGCCTCTCTGTTCACTGAATCCAGCTCAAGGGCCTGGAATCTTCTAGCCTGTGAGCTAAGTTACGGCTCAAATGGCACAGGAGGAAAGGAGACGAGGCTGGGGGCACCGGCTCTGCCTGGCCTACCGCTGAGGTCTAGCACAGCGCCTGGCTCAGACAAGGCTCCCACCACATAGTTCCTAAAGGAGCAGGGGCAATAGAGAGGTGATAGGAAAAAAGGGTGCTGAATCAGGCCAAACCGGGCCGTAAAGGGACAGCACTGATTCCTGAGGAGCTAAAGAAGGAGCTCTGGAGGAAATTTCAAACAAAGAGCTCCCTGACGGTCTTGAGCAATCGCAGGCTGCACACTTAAGTGGCTCAAGTCCCAAAAAGCTTCCTTCGGAAGAGCCACCTCAATTGGCCACATAAATTCTGAATGTTGAACAAGCAAGGCTAAACTCTACATGGTTTAGAGAAACACCCAGAGGAGAGAAAACTGTCTAAAAAAAAGACCAAGAATGATAAATACAAACTCCAGAGAAGGAGTGACCTCCGAGGGGGGCGGCGGGGGGCAGGGGGGTAGGTGAGTAAGCAGGGGGTGGGTTCATGGGGGTTATTATGTAATTATGCTTTATACCATCTATCATACAATCTCTTAAATGGATGCGCCATCATCTTAAAAACTCTAACAAAACAAAAACCAGTCGTACTACTTTTTCAGCCTCTGGCAAATTGGGTTTTCTAAAACCGTTGACAGAAGGAAGAAGTGACAGCTGCGATCTTTGATCCCCAGGCAGGTCTGGGCTGTGTCGCGGACTGGGAAAGACTTGTACAGTCACGAGAGGGTGGGACTGGCCAGGATTCTAGCCGGAGCGCTGAGGCTCGCTTCTGAGAAAGCACGCGGTGGGGAGGCCTGCTGGAAGAACTACCCGGAATACGCTTTGGAACTTGGATTTTTAATGGCAGGGTGCAAGGTCAAGTTGGCAGCAAGGCCCAGAGAGCAGGATGCAGGCCGTGGGACAAGGAGCCCTTGATGTGGAACATAAAGGCCGCTGCGGGAAGGGCCAAGGAGGCGGCAAACAGACAATGCTGGTTCATGGCTGACACGAGGAGACGGCCCCTGCTATTTCGAAACAGTCCCTCTAAGATGCCTCTGAAAACTCTCTCCAAGGCAGCTTTTCTGACCGCCCAAACTCTAATCAGTTTCTTCATCTTAAGCTTATGTGGTTCTGTAAGGGAGGCACAAAGGACTTTGCAAAAACGGTGGTGGTACTTCATCACATTAAATGATATAATTTCATATGCTGGGAATATGGGATCCTATTAAACCGAGCCCGATCACCTTGGACAAAGAGACCCCGAAGCTCAGCGTTTAGAGTAACGGAAATACCTAATGCATGAGGCTATTTCTCTAAAAAGGCAGCATCGATTTTTTGATCGGTTATATAATCTCCTATGATCGAGCTTATCGGTACCGGAAAATCAGATCTCTCTCACAGCATTTTGACTTTGGGCTCCTTTTCCAGGAACAAAACCTGTAGCAAGAACTGGAAGTGCCTACAGAGTCACTCAGACCAGAGCTCGTGTTCACAAACCTTCCCGTTCCCAAGGAGGGCAGCACACGGGCTCCTGACCTCGATCCCAGGCAAGTTCTCAAACGGCATATCTCACTGCGAGTGTCTCCCAACAGGCACGTTGTTTTTATTCTGCTGAATCTGTTCTACTAAATGATAAACTTGCCATTTCTACTCTAAGTCCCCTTTCAATGTGTTGACATTGATGGTGGTTTAGAATGGCTCAACATGGGGCGCCTGGGTGGCTCAGTGGGTTAAGCCTCTGCCTTCCGCTCAGGTCATGATCTCAGGGTCCTGGGATCAAGCCCCGCATCGGGCTCTCTGCTCAGCAGGGAGCCTGCTTCCCCCTCTCTCTCTGCCTGCCTCTCTGCCTACTTGTGATCTTTCTCTCTCTGTGTCAAATAAATAAATAAATCTTTAAAAAAAAAAATGGCTCAACATGGCTTGCTGGACCCCCAAAGAGGAGGAGAGATTACAATCTGCATCTGGTCATTTTCGGAAGCTGTCAGGTGGCAGAGAGCACCTGGGAGCCACGCTGCACCTTATAAGACACTGTGACAAAGGACTATATTTGACTTCATTTTCTGAGCCAGGAAGAAAATGCGGCTACATTATATGCATGCAAAGGCGTCATCGAAGCATACCCAAGAGTTAAACACAGTTGGCAGTTTTTACATTAATATCTGCTTGCCTTTTTTTTTTTTTTGATGTAGTGTCCCAAGGTTCATTGTTTACATATATCACCGAGTGCTCCATGCAGTCTGTGCCCTCCTTAATACCCATCACCAGGCTCACCCATTCCCCCACCTCCCTACCTTCTAAAACCCTCTGTTTGTTTCTCTGAGTCCACAGTCTCTCATGGTTCGTCTCCCCCTCCGATTTTCCCCTCTTCATTTTTCCCTTCCTTCGCCTAATGTCCTCCATGCTATTCCTTATGTTCCACAAGTAAGTGAAACCATATGATAATTGGCTTTCTTTGCTTGACTTGTTTCACTTAGCATAATATCCTCCAGTCCCACCCATGTTCATGCAAAAGTTGGGTATTCATCCTTTCCGATGGCTGAGTAATATTCCATTATGTATATAGACCACATCTTCTTAACCATTCGTCTGCTGAAGGGCATCTTGGCTCTTTCCACAGTTTGGCGATCGTGGCCATTGCTGCTATGAACACGGGGGTGCAGGTGCCCCTTCTTGTCACTACATCTGTATCTTTGGGATAAATGTTTGCTTGCCTCTTGTTTGTTCTCTTTGGGTGCTACGAAGCTGAAGCGGCAACAAAGGTAAGAAAACACAGGGATATAAACTTATAGTGGGGAAAATTTGATCTGCTTCATTTTTTTTTCTTTGCATTGGGAAAAGACTGCCATGATTTTAATTTTGCAGGGAAGTGCCTAGTTTCAGAACCAGTGGGCCAATTTGACATTTCCAAAAGAAAGGGGAAGAGAAGCCCAGAAGCTCCTTCTGTGGATGGTCTCTCCGAGCCCCACTACAGGCTGAGCCCATCTGTCCCCCAAGAAGCATTCTGGATGGGCCACCACCTGCCGCCAGCCCCGTCCCTTGTTACCCTCCGCAATCTGTCCCTCCCTATGCTTTAGCACAGAGATATGTGTGTGTTCGGGGAAGGGGCTGCTCTGCTCTACCTAATGCAGGGGCAGCTGATGACCTGGAAGGCTTCCTGGAGGTGCAGGCCAAGGAGGAAGCACTGACAGACCATGCTGCCCTGCACTATTTCTGCTCCTTTCTGAATCTTAGCCCAGGTCCCGTCTAGTTGCTGGTTTAAAAAACAGTACCGGAGGTCCATTGCCCATGAAGGATTTTTAAGAGATAAGGTTGGATTTTATTTTAGGAATGCTAATAAAATTGAGAATGTGGGAATAATGTGGTGTCATTTCTGGCTATAACATATCACTGGGAAATGCTCTCTTCTCCACGTTACGAGAAATAAATCACTCAGGGTTTGGCTTGCTTGCTCATTACACAAACCTGTGCTACGGTTAATTGTCCATTTGTAGGAGAGGATGAAATCAAAAGTCGAAATCATGGCACATTTAAAAGCTTTCCAAATTACTGTGTGGCCCTCCTTGCCTCTTGTTCTCATCATCATTCAGAGGAGTTTTTAAGAAACCTAAGTCTTTTCTTTTCCATTATGTTTCTTGAGCTCCAGCCTTGCCGAGCTTATCGTGAGATTTGTAAGTATGGAGGAACAGTGGTGTTCTTTTAATTTATATTTTAAGGGAAGGCTAGGTGGTTAATAATATGGGATCATTTTCTAATCTATTTGAGAAAAAGGGAAGAATAAGAGGGAAGCTTATTGGCCTAAAGTTTCTTTCATCCCTTTTGTTTCTTAAAAGAATAGCAGAGCAAATGGAGTTTGTTTTTTTTCCAGTAGCAGACAGATCAAATGAGCCCCCATCTCTCCCCTCCCCCAACACATGAAATCCCTCTCTGCCTCAGTCTCAGCTTCCCCTGCACCTGCTGTTGTAAATCTCCATTGAACCGAGCCAGCAACCCCACGCCTGAAATTTAAGCTCCCTCTAAAGGAAGACTCTGATCTATCACTTCTCTGTACTTTCTTTCAGAGGCGGTGTGGATTAGAGTGTGGGTTAGCCATGCCTGATTCCATGATGGGACAAAGTCCAGAGAGGGTTGCCAGTAGGCCCGTGGCATGGGGGAGAAGGAGAAGAGGACCGTATTTCCCTCATGTCTCTTGGAAGCAAGGAAAAACCTTGAGGGTGGGCCCAGAAACACATGCAGAGAACTCAGGCAAGCTGACAGGCAGAGGCCCGCCTTCTGAAACTCAGGGTTCAGTCACACTGAAGTTTGAGGGAGCCTGGAAGGAGCAGCAGAGAAGGCTGCTGCTCTCCCTGCCTCCTTGACCCTGAGGCTAGGCCCAGGCTTCCCGCACGGTGGAGAGGGCCACTGTCTGCAGCCTTCTGGGGGCTTTGTGCCTGGTCCCAAGCCCAGTCCAATCTTAGGCTCCCACAGTGGCTCTCCGCCACTGCCTACAGCCTCTGAGGGAGAGAGCTCAGCTGGACTGCAAGTCTACGGGGCAGCAAAAGTGAATGATCACAAAGTCTTAGGGCTTCTGGGCTTTCCCTCGCTTCTGTGCAGGAACATTCTTGAGTCCACTGCTGTTTTCACAGTGACTCTCTGTCCACCACGTATCAGGGAGGGTGAGTGAGGGGGGCCTGGGCTCAGAGGAGGTGCTCTTTCCCCCCGAAGGATGGGGATGGGGAGGGGTTGAAGAGCTAGTGAGCTACGGCCAGCTCCGACCTCTGAAGGCAGAGCGTGTCAGCTTCCCTAGCCTTGAAACGGCAGGGGAGTTGGGAGTCAGTTTGCAAATAAAAACTCCCAAATGGTTAGAGTTTCTTTGGGCTCCCGCTGAAGAAACACAAAGCAACCAACCCAGATTGTCCAGGTTGGTAGCGTCTGAAGGCTCTCTTCCACACTACCTCCCAGCTGCCTTCTTTTCTACACCAATTCGTGCCTCTCTCCAGGTTAAAAAACAAACACCGCAAAACTGTGTGGATGGCGCGGAAGCAGGTGTAGCTAACAGTCACGTTGGCACAAAGGTTTCATTGTGAGCTCATAAACTGAGACGGCGCTCCAAACTCGGAGTCTTGGCGCCCCATGTGGAGTCAGGTACCCAGGAGGCGGTCAGTAAACGCAACACGTGGCCAGTCCAGAATGTGTCGTTCTTTTGAAGAGAGCCACAAAACCAAAACTCTACGGAGAATTGTTGGCTATGGCTTCAAGGCATCGCGTTTCCAGAGACAAGCGATGGCAGTCCGGGCTGTCGGCTGTGAAAAGCCTCAGGGCCTGATCTCAGAGGGAAGAGCAGCTCCTTTGAAACCGCTGCTCCAGGGCCTTGGGCAAAGCCTGGCGCGGTCACACCTGCGCAGAACTCTCACGGGGTGCTCTGAGGGTCACATGCATTGTCTCAGTCCACCTTGCAGGATTTACGTTAAGAAAGCGTTGAAGCAATGTACACGGATATAAGTTCCAAAGGGTGGTCACAGTGATACTGCTTATAGTGGTGAAAACCTGAAATTAAACATCTATCAGTATGAGGATAAAAACTGATGTGTTTGATCCGTTATTTATTGATAAAGGAAGATGCCCATAGTAGATTATTCAGAAGAGTAGGTTTCGGAACAGTGGGTATAGCATGTATGCTGTATAATACATATACTGCCATGGGGCACCTCGGTGGTGCAGTCGGTTAGGCGTCTGACTCTTGGTTTTGGCTCAGGTCGTGATCTCAGGGTTGTGAGATTGAGTCTCATGTCGGGCTCCATGCTCAGCGTAAAGTCTGCTTGAGATTCTCTCTCCCTCTCCCTCTGCCTCTCCTGCTTGTGCTCTCTCTCCAAAAATAAATAAACCTTTAATATGTATCTATATATCTTATATATATGTATTTATATAATAAATATTTGATATATATCTTTACATAAATCAAATCTTTAATATATACGGACATTGTCTTATGCCTAGATATGTCTCTCTCTGTATATATATATACACACACATGCATACGTGTATACACACAAATATATATACACACAAATATATTGATATAATATATATCCACACAGGCATACATATATACACACAAGTATATGATATGATATATACACACACATGCATACATAGATCCACACACAAGTATGTCTACACACATGCATACATATATACATAGGTATACACATACACACATGCATATACATACACACAAGCATGTATACACACATGCATACACACATACACATGCATATAAATATACATGCAAATAAACACAAGTGTATATATGCACACGTGTATATACACATATGTACACACACACATCTATGTATTTGTGTATACAGGTCCTGAATAATATATTACAAACTGTTAACAGTCATTAGTCCTCTAGGTTATCATTGTCTCATAAAACATTCTGCAACGATGGAATTGTTCTATGTCCGTGTTGTTCAATAACGTGGCCAGTAGCTACATACGGCTTTGGAGCACTTGAAATGTGGCTGGTCTGGCTGGGGTATCCTAATGTTTAAGTGATATTTACTTGTAACTAATGTAATTGCTACACGTGGTGGATGGCTACTGTATTGGACAGCACGGCTCTGGGATGTAAGCCCAACAAGGGCAGAGTATGTGAACCTCCTAGAAGGGTGTTCGGGCTGCCGTGTGGTAGGAGCTCAGTGAACAGCGGCTGAATGAGAAAATTCCCTGTTAGGAGTTGTGACCTATAGGAGACTCTGCCTTTCCACTTTATGTACTTCTGTACCATTTTGGTTTTTCGAAGCAGCATATAATTTGAGTTTCAAATGAGCAAAACAATAAAGATATTCTAATTCTGAAGAGCACCGCACATCAGTTTCATCCTTTTCTTTTTCTTGGCTGCCCAGAGTACCACTCCCTTTGGCCGGTGAGGAGGAAGGCTGGCCCCCGGGCAGTGGTGTAATTTATTCCTGGCTACCTGAACTGACCTCCTCCAAAAGAACATTCCTGGGTGCCGTAGCTCCACCCGCCTAACCTCGCCCCCTTGTCCCTGATTCCTGACAGAAGTATGCTCTATTTCATTTTTCACCCTTCAATGCAGTCGTCAGGGTTTCCCTGTCTCTGATGAGGTCAAGAGCAGGGGCCATATTTCTAGTGGGGAAGGAAACCTGACAGACAAGACCGTCTCTGCCAATAACTGTGGGCTCCCAGGCTCAGCCACAGCCCTGATTAAGACTACCTTTCTGTCAATGGACATCTTGGAAAAAGACTCTGAGACACCTCTTTTCTTCCCCCGGGCACGGCCAGGTCTGTCTGTCTTTCTGGGTCCCGCCAAGACCCACTCAGTTCTCTCCACCAGCCATGGTGAATGCTGTTGCCTGGCCCCCCATGTCAGACGGGTCCCTCCAGCCCGTGCCCTGCGGGGTCTTCCGCAGACTCTGACTCCACAGAGTGACTCAAAACCATGCCGCTCCTCTGCCTCCGACCGAACTGGCTCTTGCCTCTGCTCGATCCACGTTTCTTGAGCATCGCCGGTCCTTGCTCACCTTTGCTCGTGCCGCTGCTGTGTGCTGCTTGTTCTGTTATTCACTGTCTTTTCTTGTGAGTTCACTTTATGTTATTCTTTTTAAAAAGATTTATTCATCGATTTCAGACAGAGATTGTGAGAGTGTGAGCAGGGGAGAGGCAGAGGGAGAGGGAGAGAGAGAGTCCTCAAGCAGACTCCCTGCTGAGCCCAGAGCCCCAGTGGGGCTCCATCCGGACCCCGAGATCATGACCTGAGCCGAAATCAAGAGTCGGGTGCTTAACTTACTGAACCACCCAGGTGTCCCACTTGTGAGTTAACTTTATATCGACTTATTTATTAGTTCCATGTAAGCTGATCTGATGTGAGAATATTTACTTATTTTAACATGCATCAGAAAATACATAACTATGAAAAAAATTGTTCATCCGCATCCCTCTGAATTCCTTTTGCAGACCACCAGTAGGGCGCATGCGCCCTTTGGACACACTGCCCTGGACTGGTGGCATTCACGGGTGCACTGTGGACATTCTTCTCATGGGGATCGGGAGCACATGTCCTTCCCTAAGACGCTCCTGTGCGACTCAGAGACATGGTCCTCTCTTCTTTCTGCTCCCCACCACAGCGCCTGTACTGAGCACTGAGTGTGGGATGTTTAGAGTCCCCGGTGGTGATGAGGCGGTTTCCAGGTGCCGGGGACTGTGCTGATGACAACCAGAGTAGGTGTTATTATGCTCATTGCTCAGATGACAGAACAGGAGCTGTGATGGCTTGAGGAGGGCTTATTTAGTGAACAGCCAACACAGAGGTGCCGGGAAGTAACCTCGTGGTCTCAGAAGTCCACGGAAGCAGGTGCCTTCCTTGCAGTCTGGTTCTGCTTTCCCAAATCTTCTTCATGACCACCCAGCCCCCTAAATGTGCCTTTATTCAAAACTGCTTTGTTCCAGACTAGCCTCGTTTGAGCCATCACCTTGTTATGTAACTGCGATCAGGCTCATGCCTCCCCGGTCCGCTTGTCCATGGGGTTCCACCTACTCTGGCCTTCTTGTGCCCCAGCAGAGCTCGGGGTCCCTGCACATTCTCTTACTTTCACCTGCTCTGGTCTTTACCCTATATTAGGTCTCAGCTTCAAATAGTATCTCCTCAAAGAAAGCTTTTCTGATCTCCCCCTCTATATTAGGTTTACTTTTGGTCTCTCTTAAAGCACTTTATCGACATTTAAAAATACATATAAACTTATTCCCCTTTTGTTTGTTTTTTCTCCCTCTTTCCCTCCCTTCCTCTTCCCTTTCCTTCTGTTCCCTTCCCTTTCCTCTCTTCCTTCCACCCAGTCAATAAATACTTATTGAGTGCTAACTACTTGCTAGGTACTTGAGACTCAGTATCTGTTCTCATAGAGCCTACATTTCAATGGGGGAAACAGATGACATGTAAGTAAATACACAAATAAACAGATCGTAACATGTCTTTAGAGATAAGTGCTAAGAAAGAAAATGGAGCTTGGAGCTATTGACTCAAGGTTGGCTTCACTTTGAGTGAAGTTTGAGTGAGTTGGCAAGTGAAGGGGAAATTCAAACCCTCAGTCAGTGAGGTCAGGGCCTGGTTTGGTCAAGATAGTCTTAAGAGAAGGGACTTCTTTTATTATCCAAGAAAGGGATCAAGGATTAGGCTGGCTTTTCCATTTCATGAAAGTAGAGCCAATTCATTGATTCACTCAGTAAATATTTACTGGGTGTCTGATATGTGACTGTTCTAAGCATGGGCCAGTACAATCGCGAACAAAACATAGAAAGTTCTGGCTTCATCAAACTTCCTTTGCATTTCTCCACTGTGCCTAAAAATGATGATAGTTAACATTTATCAAGTACTTACTATGTATATCAAATGCTAGTCTAAGTATTCTATGTATTAATTGATTTAGTCCTCAGAATTATCCTATGAGGTATGTGCTCTCATCATTCCCATTTCGCAGATGAGAAAAATGAGGCGCAGAGAGTTGAGTCACTTGCCCAAGCAAGTGGCCAATGGCAGAACCCTAATTTGACGCCACGCGGTTTTGGACCCAGAGCCTAGACTCTTTAATGTTGCATTTTTATCATAGCAAGCAATCAATAAACAACTGAGTGATTATGATAAAAAGTATGGCATAAACATAGTACAATAGCCCAAAGTAAATAACTAGGAGAAAACTCAGTTTAAATTACGACAAGCTTAGACTCCAGGTTATTTGGAAAGAAATGTACCTTTATTACTTACAGGTGCATAGTGACACTAGGGCTAATTGGTAATCTACAACAAGCAGAGGGCTCCCTCCCTGCTGCGATGACTACTTAAGACTAGATTGCAACTCAGTGCCCGTCCTCATAATGAACACTTAATATCCTGAGAGTAGCGTGTTCTCTCAAGAAGGCCTTACCATCACCATGACAATCTTACTGATTTTTACCCATTTGCTCAAAAGTTCTTACTCTCAACCTAGGTCAAAGTAACTTAAGATTTCATTGTCCTTTGACGTCACCTTGTCTTAGATACTTTTGGGGCCGTCATGGGTACATAACGACATACCGGTTCTCCTCTGTCTGGCACGTGGTGGGGTTACGTGCTTTCCCCACTGAGATGGGAGCATGGGATTCACTTTGGGCAGGAGAGTGTGAGTGGCAGTAACATCTGCCATTCCCATGCAGAAGCCTTCAAAAGCCACCATGTAATTTACCACTTCCCCTTCCTCAGTGATCCGGGACGGCTGTGTCAAGAGGAGGTCTTTGACTGTCGGGCAGAGCCCCCACAGACCTGCAGTGGACACAGAGCTCAGAGAAGAATCTAACCATTGTTGTTTGAAGCCACAGAGATTTCTGGGGTGGTTTGCTTTTAGCTCAACCTGGTTCAAATACCAACCCTCCAAATTTTGGGTGAAAAAGAGGAAAACGAATAAACAATCTATATAGCCAATTAGAAGGGAAGTGAAATCAAACGCTGACTATTACTATAGTTTCGATATTTACATGTTACCGCAACAATCCTCTTGGCCACACTGAGAAGTAGGTGTTACCTTCATTTTGCAGGCACAGAAATTGAGGGTTAGAGAGGGAAGGGACTTAGCCAAGGTTATATGGCTAGAAAGTGACAGAGGTGAGTTTCAAATTCAAGTCTGACTGAATGGTGTGATTATGTTATGCTGTCTATAAAAAGCATACACAACTATATCACTCTAAGAATGTCTAAAATAAAAAAAAAAAACAAGAAATAAGTGTTGGCGAGGATGTGGAGAAAGAGGAACCCTTGTGCACTGTTGGTAGGAATGCAAGCTGGTACAGCCACTGTGGAAAACAGTATGGAGGTTCCTCAAAAACTTAAAATAGAATTACCATATGATACAGTAATTTCACTATTTAATATTTACACAAAAAGACAAAATGCTAATTTAAAAAGATATATATGCTCCTATCTTTACTGTCGCACTATTTGCAATAGCCAAGATATGGAAGCAGCCCAAGTGTCCATCCATGGATGAGTGTATAAAGAAGAGGTGAGACACACAACACACACACAACACACACCACACACCACACACCACACACACACACACACACACACACACACACACAACCTGTAATATTACTCAGCCATAAAAAAGAATGAAATCTTGCCATTTGCAACATGGATG
The DNA here is from genome assembly GCA_028534135.1 of Potos flavus. Taxonomy (NCBI): domain Eukaryota; kingdom Metazoa; phylum Chordata; class Mammalia; order Carnivora; family Procyonidae; genus Potos; species Potos flavus. The sequence continues at coordinate 140,323,098 of CM052899.1, read as the reverse complement.
GACCTAGAGTATAATGCTAAGTGAAATAAATCAGTCAGAGAAAGAGAAATATTCTATGCTTTCACTCATATGTGGAATTTAAGGAACAAAACAAATGAACAAAGAAAGAAGAGACAAACAAAAAGCCCAGACTCTTTAAATATAGAGAACAAACTGGTGGTTGCGGAGTGGAGATGGGTGGGGGGGTGGGTGAAATAGATAAGAGGGATGAAGAGTACATTTATCTTTTCTCTTTTTTTAGAGAGGTGGGGAGGGGCAGAGGGAGAGGGAGAGAGAGCATCTGATGAAGTAGGCTCCATGCCCAGTGTGGAGCCTGACATGCGCAGGGCTACATCTCACGACCCAGAGATCATGACCTGAGCTGAAATCAAGAGTCAGGCACTCAGCGGACTGAGCCACCCAGGAGCCCCAAGAGTACATCTTGATGAGCACTGAATAATGTACAGAGTTGCCGAATCATTATATTGCACACCTGAAACTAATATAACACTGTATGTCAATTACACTTCAATTAAAAAAAAAAAAAAGCCACACATAGGAACACTGGGTGGGCAAGGCATTCAGTGATTCACCAAACACACATAGCATGTGTACTTACTACATGCCAGGCACCAAAGCAGGATCCTCAGAATGAACAAGATCGCTCTGGCCTCTGCCCCTGAAGCACTCACAGTGTAGTGTGGGCTATAGATGGGTCAAGGGGGCACTTTCAATCTGAGTAACAAGAGCCATTTGGCTAGGGTAAAGATGGGTGGGGCTTGGGGGGACCCTTGAAGCCATGGAAGGAAAAAGAAATCGGGGGAGGGAAACAGTAGAGAAGGGAAAACAAATGAGGAATAATGGCCAAATAGAGAAGTGTCATTAATGTAATTCTAGTCCTGCTCGGATTGGCACACACTTGGTAAGAACATGCCATATGCCTCGTGTTGGCACACATAACTATGGCGGCGCTGTCGCTGGCTGATGACGTCAAAGCATCCTGCTCTGCCTTGCTGGTAGCCGCAGCCCCCCAGCCAGCTGGCTCAGGAATTCAAACCCAAACAAGCGACACACATTCCCAGGGGGCAGCTGGCAGCCTGGCTCAGGCGGACTGAGGGCAGTTAGCTCCTCTATGACACGCGGTCACAGTCATCAGACCTGGGACGGTGCCTGACAGGCAAGGGTCGCTCCGCCCGTGTTGATCGGGCACACGACAGAATGAACAGAAGCAGTGGAGGTGAAAAGGCCTTTAAGGAAACTGAGAGGCCACTGAGCACCAACAGGTCGGAGGCACTTGACAACCAGGAAGGACTTGGACGGCTCAGCTCCTCCTGACCATCTCAGCAACGCGGGTCTGAATTCGGAGCTTCGGAAGGCGGCCTCTCCCATTTGGAAATGAAGACATCACTGGCTCTCCTGGGTGGATGTGTGTCAGGGTGGTGACTGCGAGGCTACAGTCCTGGCCCACGGGACCTAGGGAGAGAAGTGAACCCTCCTGTGGAAGTTACCGGTATGGTCTCTGTCTTTGGGCAACTTAAAAATCCAGCTCTAGAAGGGTTCATGCATCGAATAGGAGACTAAAGAGAATCTGGGAGGGCTCTTACAATGTGGAGATTGGCTTCCATTAGAAGGAGGCATGGAGCTGAAAGAAGAGGAAACATGGTGCTCTGCTCTTGGGAGTTTAAATTTCAGAAGGGCACCTTAGTGTCCCCAAGCCTCATGATCTCCGAGGGCTCAGACAGGGGGCTGTCTGTCCTAAGGCAATGGGCAAGAGGCTTCTTGTAGGATGAAAGACTAAGGAGAAGAAAACATAAACTGATAGAAAATTCGGGAGGAAAGGGCATTTTACACAGTAGAAAGAGTACACGGGTAAGGATGAGCACATTGTCGTGGAACTTCAGGCATCCTCTTCCTCTGTTAGAAATGTCCTGGATCCTGCACCTGGTTAACTCATCTTTTATTTGATGTCCTGGCTGGGATGTCACCTTGCCCATGCAATCTCCCTTGATTCCCCCCCAGGCTTTGGACTGTGGTTTTATAGCCTGGGTGCTGAGAACCTTTCTCCAAGCCCAGAAAGGACATTGCTACATCCTGGCTTTTTTTTTTTTTTTTCCCTGTAGAAGTGGGAGGTAGCCTCACACCCCTTCTTAGCACAATTCCAGAAAGCTACTTGCCACTGACCAAAATTAAACATGTATTTATCAAGTGCTTATTATGTACTGGTACAGTTTCTAGGAGATACATCTATGAACAAGCACAACACTCCTGCTTCATGGAGTGTTCTTACATTCTGGCTAAGGAGACAGACAATAAACAAATAGACCCATAACAAATATTAGAAGACGATACGTGCCACGAATGCAACAAAGACGCGCACGGCAGAGCTGCTGTGGAAGAGCATCTAAGCTACTGGGAAAGAAGCCTGAGAAGCCTGAGAAGTGGAACCTTTAGTTTTCCAGCCTCTGCTAGACAGAAAAACCCAGCAAAGGAAGCTGGAAGAGGGGTCAGAAGAGCAACCCACTCTGTAGCTCGAAGCTCCCAGAAATGCTATATCGGAATGTTATCCCATTGTGCTGAACCCAACTGCTGCCGTCATTGGATGTGGAGCTTCTGGAAGTTAGGCACTCACATTTGTTTATTTATCTGGCACACACCAAATACTCGTTGAGTAAATGGCTCCATATGAGATAGCCCGTCTGGCTTAACCTGATGACCTGCGCTAGCAGGGATGAGGGAAATTCAGAAAGTTACATCACAAGAACAAGTTAGCCACTGGATGGTGAAGGCTAGGAGGCCATGTTAACAGTACAGATTAAAGAGAAGCTACCGCTGGTTCTTTGGGCCAGAGGTTGATGAAAATCGTATGTGACAGGAAGTATTTTCTAGTGTGTCTGTGTGGATGGACTAGAGCGCACAGGAAGTGGAGGTGAAGGGTTAAAATATCGATTCTAGGTGGTAGAAAGTTGGCAGCCAAAGAAAAAGGAAAGCGAAGAGCAGACATTGCAGAAGATTTGCAAGAAGACTGGCTTCTGAGCTGTCTCCCTCAGGGGTAGGAGGGAGACGGGCCCGCGGAGCCTGATGGAGAGGTTGGCAAGTGCGTGCTAGTTGGAAGAAGGTAGGAGTTCCGATTCCAGTGCTGACCCTATTTGAGAGTTACTGGAGCTGATGTGGAGAGAGAGGGCCCTCTCGGCCAGACGCGCTGAATTAGGAGAGGTGGGATCGTGTGGCCGGTGGGAGCATGCGCTCTAGAGCCAGGGAGCCCGGTGTGATTCCTGGTTCTGCTCGGCACTAGCAGCGTGGGCCTGGACAGGTGACCTAACTTCTCTGGGCTTCATCAATCAAACGTGGGCAATCAGAGCGCCTCCTTCAGAGGGTTGTTGAGGGGAGTGAATGAGGGAATATATGGAAGGTCTTGAAACAGTGCCTGAAGCTGAAAGGGGGCTGGCCATTGGTAATGTCTTCAGGCGGCCCTCAGTGAGCGATGCCTCAAGGTGAGTGGTATAGAAGGGAGAGGGCTGAGGGGAGAGACCGTTTCACTCTGTTCACTACTGCTCAAAACAAGTGGGTCAGTGGTTTGGCCTTGGAAATATTGTAGCTCTCCTGAGCATTTTGATGTGAGAGTATTCCTCAGTGGAATGAGATGCGCCCATATAAGATAGCTTATGGGTAGCTGAAGATAAGACCTATCTAAATCTACCATGGCAGGGAAAAGTCAAAAAATAAAAGCAGGAAGCAGAGGGGAATTTGGCATTATTTGAATTTGAGAGTACCCTGCTGCTACTAAAGAAAATCTTCAAAAAGAGTAAAAAATAATTAAAACAAAACGAAGGTGTAGGAGTAGCTCCATGATTTAAGATGGCGTGCCTGACATGAGAAGGCAAGCTTCCACCCCAGCTTTTTTGGCAGTGATCTGGAGTGTGCCTGATGGAATGTGCTGAATTCTAAACATCTGATACCAAAGAAACCAGGCTAGTCACTTGCAGTTTTCTTTTTTTAAAAAATCCCCGTGGAAGATAGGCTTTGGGTTTATCCACTAGCCCAAAGCTAGCATAATAGGGCTGGGGTGAAGAGGGACCTGGGCTCACAAGGCGATGGCTCTGTCTGACCCACCTCAGCTGCCTTGATCTTGCCAACCCTTCCTTGTGCCTAAAATAGAACCACAAGGGAGGGGCGACTTCAGACACATGGTACACCTTTATTTTTAGCCTACCGAGAACATTTTATTTACTAAACAATATAATGAAATGAGGGCTTAAACATAAAAGCTCCAGGATGTCAAGATGTCCATGGCGCAGACAATTTTTCAGCAGATAAACCCTAGGAACTGACAAAGATAATGCACACTAAAAATATTCTGAGAGAACATTATCAAGGGACAGATAACACTCGCCATTTTAAACACACTCTGTCTCTTTCAGTTGTATCTGGATTAATATAATTAAGCATAAGACCTCTCAATACTTATTTTATGTCAATGGAGACCAAGACTGAGAATTCTTTTATTTCTTTATTCATACAAATGATCTATCACTATTTATCTCATTTTAAAAAAGATTTTATGCAGCAACAGTATTACAGAACTCAACATCCAGAAGGCCAGTGGGGGAAGGCATTGAAAACGATCCTGCTTTATAAAAACCATGTCTTAAAAATGCTAAGGTCCCTCTCATGCCGCATAGATCTGGAATTTAAGAGTAGAACCTTGACCAATAGGGTTAAACTCTGAAGGAAGAGGCCATAAAGCAAAAAGAATAACAACAACGTACGTTCTTCCTAGCTTTCAGAGTCCATACCAGAGAACCTTGGAACCCTGGAAAGAAACAGATGCTATGCCTCTTCTGTAAAAGAAAGTCCAATTGCCTAGACCTGTTGTTCTAATGACACATTTCTCATCTAAATTTTGCTCTCAGTGACATAATTTTCTGGCCTCACTTCTCATGTGTCGTAACTGACATCATAGAAGAGCTATTTTGGCTCCTTCAGGATCCATTTTAGTTAATCAGCTGGGTGTTGTCACCTAGTGCTTGATCACATGCAACCCTCCGAGCAGCGCTATGAGCAGGTGAGGGAACCTCCAGGTCCAATGGCGGACAGGGGAAGATGTCCTCCTGCTGATGTCCCTCCCTGCAGTTACTTGGTGACTTCGAGTGACCCAAAGGTCATCAAACCTTGAGTCTGCCCAAGCTGTACATATTGTTGACTGCCTCCTCCCTCCTGAATCCCATTCCCTCAAGGTTCTGCTTATTCCCAGCAACTGGCTAATCTCAGAGAAGAATCACAGAGCTTTGGAGCTGAAAGGGACCATGGATGCCATCCAGTGCTCTCTCACATTACAAATCAACTCCTTTCTGTTTTCCAAAGGGTCAGTGCTAAAGGGACCTGTTTTACTAAAGAAATTTCCAGGCATCAGTTTACATCAGCAGGAAGATTATTTTCTAGAGGCCACTGTTTCCTCCCCTTTCATCATGGAATGGTCACCCCTTATTCCAAGCTTCTAGCACGAAGCTGGTTTCCATAGTGGGTACTTATTCTGTCTTCAAAGTGGGCTCTGGAGTGAGTACTGACTTCAGACTCTACCAAGACATATTCACAGTGAAGCTAAACATGAGCATATGGCAGAAAAAGAGTTCCTGTGGGTGTATATGTAAATTTACTAATGTGACAATACTTACAAAGCATTAAATACTAAATCTCATTAAGTTAAAATACAATATAGTTTTTTTCCTTCACCATGAATCCCAAACATTTTAAATCTTGATAAAATCAAGCATTGATGGTAATGGGCAGGGTTGGTAGAAAGGAAGATTAGTAAAGCCATTTTGGAGGATAATATAGGGGCACCTACAAAAATTACGAAGATGCAGGCCCTTTGACCCACTGACTACTTTTAGGAAACTACTCTAGAAATAATCTTATTTGGGTAAAAGAAGCAGGTAGAAGGGTGGTCATTATGCATGAGACTATAATTGAGAATAATTAGAAACAATTATTTAATATGCACATCTGTGGATTATGAGTAAATTAATAACATGGAATATTATACAGCCATTAAAAATAAAATGAGGCAGATGTATATGTGGTGACCTGGAAAGAACTCTAAGACATATTAAGTGGAAAGAGAAAGTTGTAGAACAGTATGTACACTATAATATTGTATGTACTCGAAAAGCCTATATATTCCTAGGTATACCGCTCACATACACTTATATGTGCATACTTAGAAAAGGCTATAGAAGATTGTATCCAAACTGATGTCAAGGGCTACTGATGGAAAGATGAGTGCAATTAGAAAAGAGGGTCATCAAGAAGAACTTGTATCTGTATTGTTAAACTTTCATTCAATGAGACTGATTCATAGATTATAATGTTACAAATGTTATTTAATTACATTTGGCTTATCTTTCTTTAGAGAACTAAAGGCCTAGCCCAGAAAAATCTGGTTGCCTCCTTATTTCTACAGTCTGAGACCCCACTTAAGATTTTCTTACTTAAGGGGCGCCTGGATGGCTCAGTGGGTTAAAGCCTCTGCCTTCGGCTCAGGTCATGATCTCAGGGTCCTGGGATCTGAGCCCCGCACCGGGCTCTCTCCTCAGTGGGGAGCCTGCTTCCCCCCTCTCTGCCTGCCTCTCTGCCTACTTGTGATCTCTCTCTCTCTCTGTCAAATAAATAAATAAAATCTTAAAAAAAAAAAGATTTTCTTACTTAAATCCTCTTCCCACCCCACCCTCTGCAACACATACATTTGGAACTTAGCAAAAGTATCCTGGATCCTTGTCATGGAAATAAATATAAGGATGTAACACTGCGCTTTTCATAAATGTTTCTTTTTTCATCTGTTCTTAGTGTTAATCCATGAGAAAATGAGTTGCGTTTCTGCTAAAGACAAGGGCAAAAATCTCAAATCCAAATACACCATCACCAATAAACAAAACCAAGTGGACAGAATATGTTATCAACAGAAAGTCACAGCTCCCACTAGAACATGGCCTCTCGGGCTTCGGTAATCACATACTCCTGGGCATACTTTCCGAGAAATCTATGACTACACAGGTTTCAAATGGAGTGATTCCTTTACTGACTTTAAATTTAACCCTCTCTTTTTTTTCCTCCAAACTTCCACTTATAGAAAGACTCATGAGAATCGTAATATTCTTTCTCTCTTCTCAGGAAAGAAGAATGACTTTGAGATTTATGCATCAGACATTTTTTTTTCTTATTCTTCTCTTATTGTTGAATTAACTGGATTTTAAAAGCAAATAAAAGCCTGTGATTTGGAACGATTAATTATAGTGGAAAAATGGAATGTGTTACTTATAAGAAGTTGAGAGTATAAGAGGCTTGCTTTAAACGTGCAGAAAATTGTCACAGATGCCTGCAGAATCTCTCAGAGTGGGACTTGGGGAGCTTAACTTTTAGAGCCACAGTGGGTTCTGATGGTCAGCTGGGTATTTCCCTCTTGGTATAAAACATAATTTCCAAAGCAGTCATGATCACCCACAGATACCATAGGTTATCTCAGAAGGATTCCAAAAAATACCCTCACGATCTCATAGCACATTATTTAAAAATTTTCCATTTAAAAAATAAATACATTCTGGGGCACCTGGGTGGCCCAGTCAGTTTGGCAGCCGACTCTTGATTTTGGCTCAGGTCGTGATCTCAGGGTGCTGGGATCGAGCCCTGCATCGGGCTCTGTGCTCAGCGGGGAGTCTGTCTGAGATTCTCTCTCTCTCTTTAAAATAAATAAATAAAATCTTTGAAAAATAAATATATTCTATTGAGTACTTTCAGAAGGATAAGGAATGCCCTGTCTCAACAAAGGCTGCAGTATCCCAACTCAAAAAACAGTTGGGATTATCTGCCTTCCCTTGCTTCTCCTAAAAAACGTTTGATGTCCAAACATCTAATTTGTTATTCCTTCTTGAACAAAGAGAAGGCAGCACTACAATTCTCATGGTATTTGGAACTACAAATGATTTACCGTGACAGGGACTAGGAGGAAAATCATGAACAATCAGGTTTTATCCCCCCATTGGAAATATTACATGTATTTCTGTAGTTTCACATAATACAGCTACTTATTTGATTTTCGTGAACATCTTTAAGACAAAAAGAAATAGGCTCTCATCCTTTAAAAATCCCCATGCAACAGTATGAGAGCCTTCCAGAAGAGAGGCTCGGCATTCCTCCTTTTCAGAATTCAGAGGCTGTTTTTCTTTCTGTCTTAGGTATTTATGGCAGGAAGGCTGGAAGGAACAGGACAGTACTCATCAGAGGAAAAAGGGTAATAATCTTTGGAAAGAAATTGGCTGGGCCATGTGAAACTCAGCAGGCTTGAAGACGCTGTTCTTGTTTCCCAGCGTTCTATCCCTGGCAGAGTTCGCGGCGTGGGAGGCCTGTGTGCTGTGCCCCGGTGTAGCTGAGATCTCCCCCTCGAACCACCATGGAGACCCAGCGACTGCATGGCCCCTGCGCTGTTCTTCTGTGCTCTCGTCCCCCTAATCACATACACTTGATCACTCGGCTAAAAAAAAGTCTTGGTAAATTGCGCTAGATTAATCATTTCCCACCTTAGCTCACCATGGAGAAAAATATTTGTTGTAATGCACTCAAAGTTGAGGCAAGGATGGCCATTTGGCAGGGACTCTCCATTCACAGGGAAACTGCCAGATAGAAACCAGGCGTCGTTTCATTATTCAGAACGAGCTCTGGCCTTCATGGACCCGTGGCAGATCAAATTCAAGTTCCAGGAGGAATTAAGACTGTAAAAAGATCTGATGATGTACTGTATGGTGACTAACATAACATAATAAAAAAATAAAATAAAAGATAAAACCTTGAAAAAATATGAAAAAAAAAAGACTGTAAAAAGAACCCCTCTCTCCAAATCAATCTATGAATTCAGTACACTTTCAATGAGAATCATAAAAGTGAGTGTGTGTTTGTGTATGTGTGAAATTTAATAATTTGATTCTAAAACTATTATGGGAGAGCAAAGGGTAAAGAGAACCAAGATAAATTTGAAGACTAAAGAGGTTCGTTATGCATATATAGTGAGTTAGACAGTGTGGCCCCTGCACAGGGAGAGACAGAGGAATGAAAGAAAACAGAGAGCCATTAATAATCCCACACAGGTACGGATGCTTGATACATGGCCTGCGTGATGCTGAAATCTAGCGGGGAGAGAATGAACTACTCCAAGTGGTGTCTGGATGTAATCAATATAAAATTTGATCCCGAGCATAAATTGTATGGGGGAAAAAAAATCCCAAGGTATTAAAGACCTAAATGTGAAAAAACAAAATTTTTAAATTTTTAGAAAAATTGGAAGGTACTATAAAAACAAGGTGAAAAGACAAGCCTTAAGCTAGTATGAGATATTTGTAACATAGAAAGCCAACAAAGGATTACAGAGGCAAATCAATAGGAAAAAGGCAAAGAAGCAAGTAGGAAAATAGGCAAAGAATCCAGACAGGCACATCATGGAAGGAACTCGTGTGAACTGTGACCAACGCGCCCATATATGCAACTTTCCGCAGAATCAGGGCAAGGAGAACGAGAGACGGAGAAGCCTGGTGTGGGCCAGGTCCATCCGGGAAGCTACTGTGTGCTGCTGTACGCACAACGCACGACGGGAGAGATCAGAGGGCAGCAGCGCCCTGAACACAGCAGGTGCTCTCTCTCTCCCTCCTCGCGGCTCCAGCCTCCCTGGCACCCTCCTGTGGCATGATCATCCCTAAAAGACCAAAGCCACGACAGAGGCAGCTGCAGGGCTACCGAGGAAACGAGGGGCTTTAAGAGGACCTGGACTCACTGTGGACCTTTGCATAGCTTCTTTACTCTGCATCTGTTTCCTCTTCGGCAGAGAGGTTTAACTACAGTGACCTTGATGTGACCTTGACGATGCCAGTGAGCTAGTGGCTTCCACTATCTTCCAGCTTACCCTGAACCAATGCACGCAAAGGGGAGTCAGCACGAATGCCCCACTGCTGGGGGCACGTGCCAGGTCTCCTCATTGTAACCAAGGGTTCCCACATGGAAATAGCATCAGCCTTTCCAACTCCTGCTTACATGGAGGAGGTCAGGACCCCAGGGGGAAGTCAGGACCCCACCAGCCCAAGCAACCAACAGGAGACAATGGGAGCTCCATTCTTTCTCCTGCCAGCGTGTAAGCTTCCTGGGGGTGGACAGGCTGGATTTCAAACAATGGGCGGGTTGATTCCCTCTACGTGCCTATTTCCAGAGCTGTAATGTATATTCTCTTTCTCCCACATCCTGCCTTCTATTTTCTTCTCGCTACGAGGCATTTTTAATACCAATTTATTAAAAACAGGTATTTTAAGATGCAGCTTAAAAAGATTCTCTTGCATCATCAGGCTTAGTTAGAATTCTGAGCATCAAGGCTTCTGGAGGAGAAAAACAGGACAAGCAGCCAAAAAGGACTGGACTTTGCTCAATGTTGCTGAGCCGACAACTCCCCGCGGGACCTGAGGCAAAGCCACATGACCTTGGGGCTCCACGTTCTCATGAAGAGTTCTTACAGGCCACTGAAATACCCTCAGAACACTAGTTCACTATACACACACACGTGTTTATATTTAACACTTGCATTTATGTGTTGGTATTTTAACAGTGGGATCTTTTCCAATATGTGCATTATGAAACTCTGGTTCAGGCTTGAGAGCCGGGGAACCCCGGAAGTGCACAGGGCTACTCTTTACGGGCGCACTGTCTCCGGCTCTAACCACCACCTGCATTGTCAGCTGCTTCCCAGATCAGCCACTTTCCCTTTTGATGTCTGAGACCTATGACTTTCCTTTTTGACTTAACCAACAGGTGTTCTCAGACTCTTTTCATGATGGGCTGTCTTCCCTCGGGGTTCCAGGTAGATGGCGTTTTTCCTACAAGATGATGGAGAAGCACAGAGAAATATATCTCCCCTGATCCGCCGTCGGAATGCAGTCTGTTGGGACCCGCTCTGATGTCTTCACATTTCCTACTTTTTAGAAGATACAGGGATACATGGGCAAACCATAAGGGCCAGACCTCCGTATCCCACGGAAACAATGAAAGTACAAAGCTTTCGTCCTTTGATTTAGGACCTAAGTATGCCAGGTCTGTGCCTAAATGTGAGCATGGGCAGAGATGTCTTCGAACCGTGGTGCCGAGTGCGGAAGGGCAGAGGGAAGTCTAGCTTGTGTGTGGCGGGGGAGTCTCCCGCCGGGCAGGTGAAGCCTTCCATTGTAGCACGCGTCTCAAATGCACTATGTGAAGTTGACCGTGAGTCTGCTCTGGGCAGGGGTGGTGGACTGAGGGCCTCAACAGACACATCTGTACACCCAGGGGGCTGGCAGGCACCAATGGACAGGGTATGGGGACAAGATTGAAGACACCCCTAGATTACTCATGGGGACAAAAGAAGTGAGTTCCCCGAGAGTGACATCAGCATGGCAAGATAATATTTTAAAATATTAATAGATTTCATATCCTTGCATAAAATCACAGTTCTTTTGACGCTACAACCCATCTCCTGTCGGTCAGCTGGGTGAGTTTTCAAAGTTAGGCCAGAGGATACTCAGGGAATTGAAAAAGGCAGAGGTAGGCTTCTAGCTCCCAAGACCAGAGAAAGGTGCCTGGGTCAGGGATATCCTGGGAAAGAGCGAGAGAACGCTGGGACACATTTGTAGGTTTAGAGGACAAGGGGCATATGTGTTTCACCCCTTGAATGGAGCCCAAGAAAGCAGAAGATCCAGAAGATGGCCGTGTTGTGTGTCAGATGAGGTCACAGAGTGTTCCGTGGCCCAGCCTGCATGTTGCCCAGAGTGGCAGAGCTATAGATGAAGCCTCCAACAGGCTCTCAGAGTTCCGGGGGCCCTCGCTCAAGGACAGCAGAAAGCTTCCGAACGGCCACCTGCCAGGGCCTTGTGGGATCGTGGAGATGCAGGAGGCTGAAGGATGTCGCTGGGACAACTTCAGGGACAGAGAGTACCTGTCCAACAGGCACCAGCTCCTCATCGCCTTGGTCCCCGGGACTTAGACATGGCCTTGGGGAAGACTGGCTGCAATTGTCAGACATGAAGTGTCCACCACCAGGGGCGTGGGAGCACAGTGTACAAATTAAAAGTAAGAGAAAAAATTTTGAAGTTGCATGTATTATATAACTAAACATTCATCCCAAGATTGGTGCGCACTACATTGGTAAAAATCAGTCCAGAAGAGATGAGTCTAGTTTATGACTAACCCATTCTAGGAGGTGACTTCATTTCCTTCCTTCCTTCCTTCTTTCCTTTGTCCCTCCCTCCCTCCCTCCCTCCTTACCTTCATTCCTTCCTTTCCTTCCTTCCTTCCTCCCTCCCTCCCTCCCTTCCTCCCTTCCTTCTCCCTCTCTCCCTGACCCACCATTTAACCAGGTACTCGGCTGAATACTAGCAACGCCTTTTTTTTCTTTAAACCCCAAACACCTGTTTTCTACTGTCAAGATTTGGTAATTTAGCTAGGAGTGGGTGGGGAGGGGAGGGCTAGAGATGGAAACACTGACAACTGAATCTAACACATGTGCCGAGGGCTGGGATGGAAGAGCGTACTAAGTGGTTTAGGAGCATGGAGGAGAGCTTCCTAACCTGAGACAAGGACGTCTGCAACCTGACAGTTCCTATCTGTCCAACCAGTACCCGTAGGAAAACTAAATTGTGATCAGAAAGCTCTAATCGATTCAGTTGTCTGGAAAATTTGGGGGGATGGATTGTGGCAGAGCCATCGTCTGCATATGGATATCCACCTGACTTTCCAGTCCCTTCACCATTAGGAGGGTCCACATGGCTGGTTTTTGACAATACGCTGTAAGAAGGGACACTCCAAGAGCTTATGTGCCTCTCCCGCTCAGCCGTTCTCTCTCCTCGCCATCATGTCCACCGGACTTCTTCCTCCACCTGGAGAAGCTTCAAGATCTCTGAGCCTTCATCAGTCCAGGTCTCCGAGAAGATGTGTGCAACAGAGACCCCACCAAGCCACAGTGAGCGTGCGACACAAGCAAGAAGTTCCCAACCGAATTCACTCTCTGAACTTTGGGGTTTTTTTTTCCCTGCAGCGAAGCAGGATATCCTGACTTGGTGCTAATGAGGACAGATGAGGGGGGGAGCTTGGTTATTAAAACGCATTCTGACAACTGTTTGGAAAACAAGGTGCTCTGCTCTCAGGGGACTGGTATTTTAAGAACAGCCTCCTGAAAGAGATGGTGGAGTGACAGACAGCCGTGGGATATCTGTACATAGAGAGAGGACGTAGACATGGGTTCAGGGGACACGTTGGTAAGAAGAAGCCTGAGCCGGGAGCAGAAAGCCAGAGGAAGGTAGGAGAAACCACATCTCCACTTTCTCTGTCTCCCTGTCCGAGAGAAGGCCAGAAGCTGCTCCCTCCCGTCCCCCCCTCCCACCCCCTAATCCCAGGCAGCCCCCTGTGGGGCCCAGCGGTAACAGCACAGTCAGGGATCTCCAGGGGGCAAGCTAAAGGTAGCTGCTCTCCCGTCCGCAGCCCCCTGGAGTCCACTCCAAAGGAAAGCCTAGCTTCAGGCTTGGTGCCTTTGAAGGGGAACAACCCCGGGAGAGAAACAGAGCAAATCAGCAAAACAAGGCCAGCTTAATTTTACTCCAGAATGAAGTTTATCTTCTCCTCCCCCTCCCCAATAGGACACGTAGACGTGAAAATATTTCCATCATTACTGCACCCGTTCATCTGAAACCAGCGTTTGAAGTGAGTTGTCGGCACACCTGGGCGCCATCTAAGGGAACTGAGCATCAGGGAGCTGCCAGGCAGATGGCTCGTGGAAGCTTCCTTTCCTGATGTGCAACCCATGATGCAGTGCGGCGCGGGAAGGGCTCGGCTTTACGAGCGTGTTGGAAACAGGTCCATTCGAAAAAATGATAATGCTTTCATTCCCTAGAATGTTACTTATGTTTTCTCCCCTGCTTTTTCCCAGATAAGAATAGAAATCTTCATGGGACCGAAGTATTCCCTGGGAAAGTCATCAAATGGCAGGGAACCCATGAGACAATGACAATTGGCATCCTGAGGTCTAGTAAAAGTCTCTGTGGGAGCTGTAGAAGAGCAGAAGAGTGTTTACAACTTTATAGGGTCCCCCAGCACTGGCAACGTACCCCGCTGGTTAGGCCGACTCTACAGGCCTGTTGGAAAAGGAATGCTAGGACAAATCACAGCGACAATGACAACAGCTATGTCAGTTGAGTGCTCGGAAAGCGCCAGACCCTGAGCTCCACCCACCATCTCCTTCAACCCTCACAAGGAACCCCGAGGGAGTTATTATTATACTCATCCCCTCTGGCAAATGAAAAGCTCTAAGAACAGTCATTTCATAATAATAGTTTTCGACGATAGAGTAGGAGACAACGTGCATCTAGTTTGGTTTGTTTTATACCTTACAGACCTGGTGTCAGTTTACAGACTGTGTCTTCTGGGCAGCCAGACTAGAGCACAAAGGAAGGAAGGAAACTTTTAGAATGTCTACTACATAAAGAAGTTCCTGACAGTGTTGGGTGCCAATCCTGCGAGGTATAAATACCTCCAATCTTTCTAAAAATAAACAAATAGAAGCTCAGGGAGGGGGGATCGTTTCATCAAACTCATGTAGTCCTAAGCAGTGAATGGGGGGGGGGGTCTCACATGTCTTCAACAATACCAAGTGAGTTCTGGGGAGAGCCTCACAGGGAATCACGGCCAATGCCCGTCTGCAGAGGGGAGTCATGCGTGTGACCTGGAGAGGTCCTCTCCACAGTCAGGGCATCAGTTTCCTCCTCTGGGAGATGAGGACGTGAGGGGGTGAATGAGAGGACGGATATGGAAAGGCTCTGTGAAGTCTCAGGAGCTGCATAGGTGAAGATATGAAACGGGATGTGGGAGGGTGGTGGTAAAATACCAGATAAAAACAAAATCCGCAAGTACGTAATTACTAGTGGATTTATATTAGCGTTTATGCAGAAAAAGGACTTGACGCCAACAATACCAGGACATCTGAAAACTGAAAAGGCTGGGCAGGACAATTTGATGAATCATAACAGTAGCAGTCTACAGCAACAGCCAGACGAGCACAGCTTCCTGCTGACTGGCCAAATGTTTGGTAGTGTGGTGGTTAAGACCAATGACTCCCAGCTGGGAAGTCTGGGTTCGAATCCCTGTTCTGCCACCTACTGGCTATGTCACTGTGGGCAAGCCCCCTTACTTCTCTGGGCCTCTGCCCCCCTGTAGATGGGGATGTTCCAGGTACCCAAGCCTTGGGGTTGATGGGGGGATTTTGAGCACGAACACATGAATGTTACTGTCCATTGGGAGCCGGTCTCATGTCCGATTTTTTGTTAAGCAGCTTTCTGTCACGTCAGGCTATACTTCAGTGAAGGTACTCAGTGCAGGGGACTCTGGTCCCGCTCCTCGGGAAACTTCCTTAGAACCTAAACTTGAAGGAATTCAGTTGAACCATATGAAACTGCTGTTCTGTAGGCCAAATATGGGGGGAAATCAGCAGTTTCATCCATTTCAACCTAATACATATGGGCAAACAAATC
>CM052899.1:140211333-140307047 GCA_028534135.1 Potos flavus | reverse complement strand
GCAACAGCCCAATTATCCCCATTTTACAGATGACGAAGCAGAGTTCAAGGGGTTGAGGGATTTGCGCAGAGTCATGCAGTTTTAAGTCTCCTTTGCTCGACATAGTGGTGCCTGGCAGGGCCGAAGAGATGGCCCCCGTCTCAGCTACAAAGTATTATGTGAGTTATTTCAGGTAAAGCGGCATTTTGTGAGCTCTCCATACGCTACTGAATACCGTTACTATTAGTAGTATGTCAGGAAGCGGTTCAGACTTTACGGAGAGGATTTGGGTCCTACCAGCCTCTTCACAACATGGTGCCTGCCTCTCTTTCCAGCTGCACCTCTGGCCACAGACCCTCTTGAGCCCTGCCTGTTCCCCCAAAGGGCATTGCTGCTGCAGTCCTGTTTGCTGCCTCCCCGCCTCCCTTTCCTGGAACGCTGTTTTCTTCTTTGACAAGCAAATACAACTGGTCTATCACACTTTGCTTGATCCCTCCACACTGGGAAGAGCAGTTCGTTGCCCCTGAGACCACAGCCTCCCCTCTGTTCTTTCACCAGCCCTCAGACCCGATCTGTTTGTGTCTCCGTCTGCCTGCTGCACCATGAGGGCTCCGAGGGCTGAGCCCCGGGTCTCCTCGTTCAGCCTGGAGCCTGGCAGGTGCCTGGCATCGAACAGGAACTCAACAAAGCTTGCAGAACTGGATTGACTTGGGTGGGCTTGGCTTGGTTCATAGGAAATTTGGCCCCAAATCCTGGTTTGGGTGCCCGACCATAGGAAATTGGAAAACTGACAATACTGTCCTACTGATGAGAATAGTATAAACCTTGAGAATCTTGAAAATGCGCTCTTAATAAAGGATGGTTAGAATGCCAGTTTAGATACGTACCCACATGTAACTGATGCAGACAGAACCTAATCTAGTAAGAGAGAGGTGAATTTACTTTCTGAGGATTGAGTCTCCTATCCTGCTGTAATTTAAGCTTTAAGGCTTCTCACATGGTATAAACATCCCTCTATTAATTGAAAACATTACTTGTTAACATTGGTTAACATATACATCTCAATTTCAAAGCGTTTTATAGTCTGTACTATACGTGGAAAATATTTTCCAATGGGCATGTGGCTAACTTCTCATATTATTTCAGGATCAGTGCTTGGTAGAATTTCTTAAAAGATAAATTAAAAAAAAAAAGATAAATTCAAGAGAACTTTTGTTTTTTCAAAGGAAACAGGGAGGACACTGTTGGAAAAAGACCAAGCTCCCTCTCTTGTGGAGGAGAAAAACCAAGGCCCAGAAGGTTAGTTGACTTCCCTAAATCACAGAGCCTTCAGGCAGAGGCAACGTCTTGGGGAAGGGCCTGAGTTAGAGATCTTGGAGAAGGTGTGGCATGAGGCGGGGGTGGGGGCGGGGATGGTCAGGGCGCGATGGGCCATCAGAAGGGGTTTGGATTGCAGTCCAAGTTCAATGGGCAGCAGTTGAAGGGTTTCACACAGTGAAATGCTCGGATCTGATCCATGTTTTCTAATATAAAGACCAAACTTCTGCCAGAAGGATAAAGAGCAGCTGGAGGCTTTCGCCGTGGTTCAAGTGTGAGATGATAGGACCCAGGTGAAGGTGTGTCAGTGGAGTTGGAAACATGGCAATGGGGGTGAAGTATATTTTAGGATCGGAATCAAGAGGACTTGTTATGGGAGATAAGGAAGAAGGAAGGATCAAGGGTGACCATTATGTTCTTGGCTTGGGTGGATGGGGTTCTATTTAGGAGATGGGCACCAGGAATTCAGTTTGGGATGCATAGTAAAGTCAGGTTTGAAATGGAAACAGTGTAACAGATGTGAATTGCAGGGTGTCTGGCACAGAGGAAGCCTGGTGACAGTGACATTGATCACAGGCATTTTCACTGCCACACCAGTGGGGTTGCTAAGGCCAAGGAGAAAAGAGGTTTGTATTGTAAATGATGATGTAGTTTGTACACGGGCTCGTTGACCACATAGTGGGTGACAGACCCATTTATTGGTATACTGATGCAAATGTCCTGAATGGTCAGTATAAATTGGCATTCATAGGAACGACATTGACTTTGGTGATTCTCCTAGATGACTAGTCTGAGACCCGCTCTAGGTTATAGTTATTAATGATGATCTGAAGCTTGTACAGAACGTGTTACTGAATTCTCCCACTCTTCCAAAGTAAAGAGCTTTAACTTGTAATAGACAGCTTATCAGTATAGATACTGGCATTCCTGTTTTGATAGCTTCTTGTTTGGACGTTCGTTATCCATTCTCTGAAAATGGATACATTTACAGCATAGTTCAAAAATGTCTTTCCCTGTCAGTAGAAACTGCACATCATTTTAAGAGAACATGCCTTTAGTTTGTTTTCCAGTATCTTGATTTTTGGCCAGCTGTGTGCTCTGACACTCCTCTACTGCTCTCTGCTGTTCAAAATTATTCAGCAACCAGCTAACTGCGTGCATAGCCGTCCACTGGGGCAGAAGTAGGAAACTTTATTCTCTATCTATACTTTATCTGGTTTATTTTAGGGAGACTTACATGACAGAAATAGTCAAAATAATGATCCATGTGGGGCAACAAATGTTTTTAAGACAATCCATTTTCAAGGATTTCCATTGGGCACTATTTAGGATCGTGGTTCCCTGTTCTCTCTTAAAGAAGGTATTTTTATTGAGTTCCAGCGTGAACTCCTTGATCCCTTGCTTTATTATAAAGGCTTTTGAGAATGTTATGGTTCAACCTATACAAGGTATTCTTTCAATGCCTTTAACATAAGTCCTGGATGCTTGCCAGACAAGAGTCTACAAAAGTTCACAGAAAGCAAAGGGCATGATAACTCTGGCTAGCCACTTAAGGGCATCACATCCTCTAAAACTAGGCATCACATCCTATAAAACTATATTAAGAGCATCACATCCTATAAAACTAAATTCAAATGTTCAATATGTGCCCTTGTCATTTTCAATGCCTACAGAATTAGTTTCAAAGGTAGATACAACTAAAATCACAGTATAGCAGAGATTTGCGATAAGTCATATTTATGACCCTTCTTTTGGTTTACATGCCCTAAATGGGAGAAAAGCCATATTTTAAAGCAGCAAAAATAATTTTAAAATCATGGTTGTATGTGTGAGTGCACAAACGCTCAGAAGAGATGTATTCAGTTTAGTAGAGACTTATCTCAAATACCAAGATCTATATTAAACTGCTTGAAAGACCTACATTTTCTGAATGATTGCTATTTTTCTTTCTCTACAAGATAAAGTGGCTTCTAGAGGGTCTGTTCTCAGTTCCCGAAACCGAGGGCTCCTTTCAATAATTTGTCGATTGTAATTTATAGAACTAACCCACTTAACACCTGGAAACCCATCTACATTGTGAAGGTGGTGACCTCTGCTGGGAAAATTCAAGAGGAACCAAATCCTCTCCTTTTCTCTGGTTTGGTTCCAGTGCCTGGAACATGGAAAAAAACAACATTTCTTCAGGAATGAACCTGGCACGCTAGCCTGCTACTAAATCGCCCTTATTAAGACTGATAGTCCATCTCATCTTATCTCTCCTGGAGAGATCTCTCTCCTTTGTTGGACATCTGCTTTCCTAAGAGAAAGTCCCTCCCCAGATATGGACACCACCTAGCTTGGAGACTGCATAAATAGGGTAATTAGTTTACCACTGCTTTGCAAAGCGGCTGGAGGGCCTTGTGGTGCATGAAGGACGGCAAGCAGGGGCCCTTGGAAAGCATTTCTTAGGCCTACTCATTGTTGCCTCACCAGGGCCCCAAGCAGGAAGCCAGTGAAATACATTGTAACCATGACCCCAGTTGGTGAGTTCCTTCAAAGGGACTTTTGTAAAACTCTTCCTTTGGGAGAGGCAGAAGCTGTGTAGGATATATTCATATTGAAACAAAAGGAACGCGTACAAAATTAAAACACAGACATAGCTAGTTGAAGAATTTGAGTGTTGGCTTGTCTCTAAGAGCACCCTTTGGGGCTGCTTTATAAAATGATGACCTCGGCACTGTGCCACGAAGCCACTGTTGTCAAGGG
This sequence comes from Potos flavus, assembly GCA_028534135.1. Classification (NCBI taxonomy): domain Eukaryota; kingdom Metazoa; phylum Chordata; class Mammalia; order Carnivora; family Procyonidae; genus Potos; species Potos flavus. The sequence goes on along the minus strand of CM052899.1, from coordinate 140,303,006 downwards.
CGCCCTGCAAACCTGCTAGGAGGGTCCCAACCGCTTTTCGTTCTTTATCGGGGAAACAAAAGAGCCGCAAGGTGATTGTCACTGGAATCCAATGCTTTCCAATGGGACTAGCCTCAAAAGAGCTTGCAAAGATTTAAGCTGCTCTGAAATCAGGGTTCTTCGGGAGCACATATGAACTAAAAGTGACCATCATGTGATAGGTGAATGGGAAATTGCTTACGATGACTGAACAGGTCTAAGTAGTCCTTGCTGTGGAATCATCAGTGATAAATCCTTAGGTCAGCAGAGGCTTAACACGGTCTAGCCTCTGCTATAGGGGGAGAATGGCTCAGAGAACCATGTACGATGGGTCATCCCGGGTTCCAAGGACTGACTTTCGAGTCCTCTTTTCCTCATGCGCTGTCTTGGACTTTCCAAAGTTGCTTTAATGAAACATAGCTGGATTTAGTACTCTTGCCAACCCTGTAGAAGATGGGAAAAATGATTTTGCCTACTTGCCTACATCGTTTATAAGCCAAAGTGTGAATGAACTATCAAAACCTTCTGAAACTTATTAAGGTGAATTCTGTCACCAGAAACACATTTTATAGCTTCTTAAAAAAGCTATGGGGAATTTTCAGCAGGACACGAGTATTTAAAAACACAGCTTGCTCAGTTAATTGGGAGCCGTACAGCTAAGCCTCAGACAATTTAAGTTTTAAAATTTCTCTTGGGGTTTTAAGGGTATTGATCATAACATGCTTATTTAATATTGTTCGACTGTGTGACTGCTCCGTCGCATTAGGGGTAATCCTTGCCCTGCTCCTACCCAGCTCTGGAGGCCTGGCCGTAATATTCAGAATGTGTTTGTGAAAACACAAGAACATATTCAGCATTCCTCCGAGTATGGTTTTAGGACTCTCTACTGCAGCAAAGTTGCTTTAGTTATTTCCAATAAAGATTTATTTCATTTGGCATGATACTTAGCTCCATATTTTATTAATTAAGCCTTATGCTTCATCCGAAATACAAAAATAGAAGCCTTTCAAGTTACTGAGGATCCCAAACGCATTTATAATGAAATGCTAATACGGTCTTTGTGACTTTGGGGATTTTGGTGTTGATAAATTTGAGGGTGTTTTGGAGTGGCGTCTAATGCCTTATAAAATCGTGGCGGTTTTAGTCTATTAAGAAATCACACCCCCAAAGGTGTCTGAAAAACTTCCTTTAGAAGATTTCAAAATGCCAGATGCAAATAGCTTTGCACTAAAACAGTAAGAACACAAACATCAAGTGAGTTTTGACTTTTTTTTTTTTAGAAGACTTTATGATTTTAGAAGACCCAAATATCTGATTGAAATTCTAGGTCAGAATTAGTTAGCAGGTTAATGTTGAGTTAGGTTTTAAAGAAGTTTCTCCAAATATGCAACAGATGACACTCTGCAATTCCAGCTATGTTCACCCATTCTAGAACAAAGCCCTAAACACACTTGGGAATTTCCAATCAGATCAGAAAGACACCGGAGAGAGCCGGCTGGGGCTGGGATTTTTTAAAATGCCAAAACAACTGCCAAGAAATAATTTCTCCTTAGACACTGAGTGGGCCGAAGTGGCGTACGATCCCTCTCGACATTCTGCTTCTGTTCTTGTCCCTGCCTGACATCAGGGGAGGAGCACAGGGAGGCTAGCTTGCTCTGGCTCCTCCTTGGATTGGGTAGGTATCTGAGGCTGGAGGCTGAACCCAATCTCTTCCCTCCAGAGCTGACCCTCTTTGATCCTGGAGGACATACCACCTTTTCCTGTCCTCCTCCTTCCCTGGGCAGTTTAGAGGGGAAAAATTACAAAGTTTTCTTGAAGTTGCTGATCCCATGTAAGGTTTTTTTAAATTTCTTGTACCTTCCACTTTGTGTCTCAAGGGAATGACTGGAATCTAATTTTGCCATTTGGCGGCTATTAATTTGATGGGTCAAGTCCAAGTAGGACTCGGAGTTTGTGATATGATTTAAGGAGTATTCTCCCAGCAACTGGTGCGTACTGGGTACTGCAGGGAATGCAAACACAAGTAAGTCTCCATTCCTCATTGCAAGAAGCATAGGATCTGGTTGTGGGATTAGAGATGTATCTAATCTAAGTTTTACAATTTCTAAACTACAAGGTGGAATTCAGTATTAGTGATGCGAGGTTAAGAAAAGTCTGAACCAGGGGCACCTGGATGGCTCAGTTGGTTAAATGACTGCCTTCAGCTCTGGTCATGATCCCAGGGTCCTGGGATCGAGTCCCACATCAGGCTCCCTGCTTGACAGGGAGCCTGCTTCTCTCTCTTCCACTCTCCCTGCTTGTGCTCTCTCTCTGTCAAATAAATAAGTAAAATCTTAAAAAAAAAAAAAAAAAAGTCTGAACCAGATGAAATTGTCAACATGTGAACATCCAAAAAATTTATAAAATCAGTTTCATTGGCTTAACCTCGTAGTTGGTGAGAATTTAGAGCTTGACACATAATGCTTTATAACTTAGATGCAAACTCACAATAGTTTGAAGTGATTTTAAAATGAATGAGTGCATCACTCCCTTTCTCCCTTCATTATATTAGGATGTGTTTTTCTAAAATACAGATGAGCTAACTCATTTTCAACGGCCATCCCTTTCTTCGCAAACGTTCTCCTCTTCAAGACAACCCTTTTTGAGATCCTGTTCTGCTTTTTCTTGAGATCCCCAGAGCACAGGTTTCTATAGGATTTCCCTTTGTTTTGTTTTGTTGGGGTTTTTTTGAAGTAAAGTTGACACACAGCTTGACATCGGTTTCAGGTGTGATAGCAATTCACCGTGAGGCCACGATCGCCACAGGCGTAGCCGCTGTCACCACACAATGCTATTACAGTACCATGGACTATATTCCCCGTGCTGTCCTACAGGACTTCTCTTTAAGGAGAACTCATGGGGCAGTGGGCCATCCCATCTGAGAAGGGGGAACCTGTCCCACTGGGGACTGGCCATCTGCCAATATCATCAGAGCCTCCTGTAAATTGGAATAAATGTAAGTTCTTCACCGAACTAACTCCAAGCAGTAGTATTTCTGCTCGGATTTCCTTACCTCCATCTTTTCATTTACCTGAATTATCCTTCATGGTTTTTACATTGTGAACTGAGGAGGTGAGGGCTCACGGCTACCTGTTCTTATCAAAATAAAAAATAAGCACCACAACGCAATTAATTGCCTCTCATCAAACCGGCCAACGGGAATAGCAAGAATGGCATTTCCACATACAGAGAAAAGCGCAGACAAGAGTCGCCAGTGATGTGGGTGTCTCAAAAGACCCCACCAAAGTGCATATAAGAGAACAAGCAGGCTGAGACATTGACCGTGACCAGACAGCATCATGCTGGCTTTCTACAGTGTCCGGATGGTGAGGACTTTCCTCGCCCGCCCTCCTCTCCTGTGGCTCTGAACTCTAACCTTGCAGGGGGTGAAAACTGCTGGTTTATCAGCTCTGGGAGGGGGAGAGGAAGGAGGAGGGGAGGAGGGAGAACAGGGGGGAGAGGAAGGAGAAGGAGGAAAGGGAGGAGGAGGAGAGAAAGAAAATAAGGTGGGGAGGGAGGAGGAGGAGGAGCCTCGAAGGAGGGAAGAGAGGCAGCGAGTCACATGGCCCTTCTTCAGCTGTGGCAGGGAGAAGTGGGAGACAGAAAATGCCTTAAGGTGACTGCAGGCATGAAGTTGTGACTATTACATGGGGTTGGACATACCAATGACTACATTAAGATTGCATTTCCTAAGGGTGACCAGAAAAGTTATGAACTTGTTCAAATGTTCACTCAGGGATAGGGGAAGAACTAGACCCCTACTGAATAAAGGAACACTGGGAAACAAAATGGGTTGCTTTATGGTTGGACTTGATGAGCCACGTTTATCCAGCATACTAGTTGCAAACATACTGTAGGAGGCTGTGTGTCCTGGGGCTCTAGAAAGGATTCAAGTTCAGACCATCACGTCCAGGAGGGTATGGCTGCTGCTAATTCTCAGGTTTTCTAACATCAAACAACCAGTCTTCTATCTGTGTAACACTTATTTTTATAGTTTGATTTCCACTTATCTCATTACCTTAAAGTGCATATTAAAATAGCTTATGAGAGACACCAAGCCTCCATTTTAATAGCAGTTCGTGAAGTCTGTGGCTGAATTTACTCCATTTCTGGACTGATTTCCATTATAGACTCACTGACCCAGAGACAAGAAGGGAATATATTTCCCTTCACCATATAACAAATTGACACCAGCATGCTTTTTTCATGTGATTATTTTTTCTCTTCCTTGATTTAATTTTGCTACCCTATTCCCCCTCCCTTTCTGCAAATGCAATGATGCCTTTTCTTGACTCTAAAGATGTATATTGCTGTCTTCTCTTGCATGAAAATAATAGCTAAAATTTGTTGACTATCTACTTGTTCCAGATGCTTTATATAGTTTATCTCTAGCGGTTACAATAATCCTGGTGAAAAAGTAGCAGTAGCTCCATTTTGCAGAAGGAGGAAATGGAACCTCGGAGAGGCCAGTTTATAAAGCTCACACATCAGGGAGCCGGACTCTCACCTGAGCGTGTCTAATCCCTCGGCCCATTTGCTTCTGAAGGATGAACAGAGTGGGCAGGCCTTGTAAGAATGGACCAGGGAACTAGTTCTGCAAATGACTTATGGATTATTTGGTTAGTCCTTTAATCTTTTTCAGTGAAATAAAAACCACACTACATCCATCTATTTAGCTTAAAGGATTATGATATGAGACAGATATGCCATTACTGATCAAGCATACTAAGGATAGGTGATGTGGATAGTCTTTGTAACACAGTCGGACTTCCGTCTTGTCTTCATCCATACTATACTTTCCTTTACAGTATTATTATCATATCATATTATTATTTCTGTATTTGACATGCTATAACTTAGAAGTTCGACTTATGATAAAAACACTCTAGAAGTTTCCTTAGTGTCTCCATTTCAAATATAATGCCAAAAAAAAAAAAAAAAAAGGTGTGGGAGGGGATCAAACCACCGTGGAATGTTTATAGTAGTGACTTCAGAGGAGCTCAGAAATTTCTTTATTTTTTATTTTTTGGAGCTCAGAAATTTCTATCAGGCAAAACTTTTGCTCCTTTGTTTACATAAAATAGACATAATCTAATGTATGTTTTCCATTTCTGCACTGAATTATCTTCACCCCGAGTTTCTTTTTCCATTTCTTTTATTCCGCCTTCTTCCCAACATGCCTCATGCATTTTGTTTTTTTGAACTTCAGCCTTTTCTGTCGGTTGACAATGACCTCTCCTTCCCTGTGTGCTCCTTTCCCCTCACCCCCCGGGTGCACCCCGCCTGCCCTCTCTGCTTGTGTGTTTCCGGTCCAGCTGTTCGCCTCCCTTTATGTCCTACTTCTTTGACTCTCCTCCGCTGCCCTCACTGTTAACGTTCTGGCATCTCTTCCCGTCTCTCCCTCCCGCTCATCCCTCATGCCTCCTTCAACATCTCCCCATTATTGCTTCATTTATAAATAGTCTCCAAGTAATCTATCGTCCATCCGTGCTCTCAGATAATCTCTTGACACAGCTCACAGACAGTAGTTACGGGCAGCAGGAAAATTTACCACGCTCATTTATTATCCCCTTGGAAGGAGTGCTGAAGCAGGGGTTGAAACTGAGAGAAACATCCTACCTGATTCAGCAGCTCCTGAAGAAGGAACTGGCAACAGTTCATCAGAAAGCCATCTTCTTACGTCTAAGGATGACCACAAACATGTTTCTAAAGAGACAAAGCTGCTGCAAAAAGACAGGAGGCGCAGTGTGAATAGGGATCCCCGCACACCCCACGTTTTTTGTTAGCCTTGTTTTACCATGACAATGAACTTGGTGTTGTGCACCTACAAGGTTCCGCCCTTGTTTTAACTACTTCAGGTGAATTGTTTAACTCAGGGCTCTGCAAGCGGGTTGTGCGGTCTGCGGACCGTCTTACGGGGTCCCGCAGAGCGGGGAGCTGAGGCTGCTTGTCAAACCACAGGGAGAGACTCTCATGATGCCATTTTTCAGACGAAGGAAAATGAGACTCAGAGGAGTGAAGCACCTTGAGCAAGTGGAGGAACCATGTCAATTTGACAAATGTAGACACCAACCCTTATAGACAATTCCCTTCCTAAAGTGTCAGCAAACTGAGGGCAGGCACCGTGTCCGCCTTGCTCCCCTTCGTGGCTGCTAGTTTTAGAATGTATGAAAAAATCAAGGCTACAAGTCATGAAGCACCCAAAGGATTGCTTTTTCCAACAAGGGAGACATACAGTGATATTGAGGGAAAAGCCCACTGTTTTAACCCTTAAGCATTACGTCCTCCTTCCCTTCCAACAGAACAGGGCTGAGGTGGGGGAGCAGGCAGGGGTGCAGGGAGAGCGTGGGAGAGCCTGGACACACCTACATGACCATGAGGCAGAGGCGCCTGCAGGTAAGCCAAGCAAGGCCGGCCCCTGGTGTGCAGAATCAGGACATCACACTGATGAGGGGCAGAGAGTGGGCTGGAGGAAGGAGGAAGGTTCAGTAGGGGGTCCTGGAGGGCATCTGGGCAGACTGAGTAGATCTGGCCTGCAGGAAGCTTGTTTACCGGCAATACTGGGGGCTCAGGAGGTTGGCGGTTGATATCCAGCGTGCATGGGGAGACCTAAGTTAACAACAATGGCAACCGTGCATTAATACTTATGTGTCAGGCTCTGTGTGTTATAGGTGTTCTCTCATTTCACCCCCACGAAAACCTCCGAGGTGGCTACTATGATCCCTCTAATTTCAAAGTATGGAAATTGAGGCTAGGTAAGCTGTCCAGGTTGTAAGAATAGCAAAAGGCAGATTCTAGATTCATTCCCAGATCTGTTGATTTCCAAATCCACATTCTTGCCCCTCTACCTTAGGAGGAGAGACTGGGGTTCAAGGGGAGACCCTCGGGGATCGGGGGTCAAGGGAGAGCCCCTACCACCAAGACAACTAGGGAGAGGATGGAAGGTTCCGGAGCCTGGAGGATGAGGAAGATCACATAGGTTTTTGAGGAAGGACTCAGCTTTGGTGAATAACACTGGCACGGAGATGGGACCTGGGCTCAGGTCAGGCAAAGGAAGCAGAACACTGGAAACAGACTAAGAGCCTGCTTACCACCACCCCACATCTGCACAGAACCAGCCTCAAGGTGATTTGGCATCGCCTCCTCCCCCCAGCTGCCCTCCGAGGGAGGCACCTGTAATTCTCTCTGGTTCCGGAACCCGGGGTGGTGTGGTAGCTGTGGAAATGAGAGCCTTGCGCAGACAGGAAATCAGGCTGGCATTAAAACCGTTGAGTTCAGATTGTTCTATCTGCCAACATGTGACCTGAAGGTATCTTAAATCCTTTTGGAATGAGGTAGGATACAAACTTAAAAAAATGTACATGTCTATCCCCAAGCAGCCTTAAAAAGTATGTGTGTGTTTTTCTTTTTTTTTTTTTTTAATTTTTTTTATTTATTTGACATAGAGAGAGAAATCACAAGTAGGCAGAGAGGCAGGCAGAGAGAGAAGGGGAAGCAGGCTCCCTGCTGAGCAGAGAGCCTGATGCGGGGTTCGATCCCAGGACCCTGAGATCATGACCTGAGCCGAAGGCAGAGGCCTTAACCCACTAAGCCACCCAGGCGCCCCTGTGTGTGTGTTTTTCTTATGTATTTTTTTCTTTAATCAAATATTTTATTTACATGCTGCAACTAAATCATCAAAATACTTTCAGTGGCTCAGTAGGATGTATGTCTAAAAGCAGCTCTATGTTTTGGCCTTAAGTGTGTTTATAGGCTCCATGTAATTTTTTACATATGCTGTTTCTCTCCTCAAAATGACTGCTTCCAGAACCGAAGGAACAAGCATAGCGGCGAAGGGCTGGGATCCACCAGTTGTTTGGTGAAAACAAAATGCTATGCCGTTTTAACGAAGACAGGTACTTTTTTTTTTTTTTTCTTGACACCGAAATTATTCATAGACTGCTTCGTACTGACAGAGAAAGAACTGTACCTCAGAAACAGAGCGGGGACAGAAGGAAGTCTGGGAGAGAAGTGGGATTGTCAAAAAGACGATGAGTGGTCCAAACCGTGGGTCTGCTGGCCGCGCCGTGGTGCGGGAGCCGGGGGTACCGATGTGCCCTGCCCCCCTCTCCCCTCATCTGTCTCCCTGTCCTGAGGCTGGCCCGACTTGAGACAACTGAGTTTGGAGCGGGTGCTCTCGGAGGCCACTCCCGACCTGGGGGGGGGGGTGGCGGGGGGAGCACCCTCAGGCAGGTGACTCCCCTGAATGGCCCTGGGGGGCGGCGGATTACCACAGGATGTACCAGAAAGCCCGGTATTCTGGACACATTTTGGATGGACTGTGACCAAAGTCTGAGGATCCCTACTTGTTCTTCACATTGCCTTGCCACTTTACTTTTCGGCAAAGCCCTAGCATTTCGCTGCCCCTGGCCACCCTGAAATGATGGAGGGGAGGTGGCAAGAATAGGGGACTCAGGGCCAGAGAACTGGGTTCTACTTCTGGCCCTGCTGGTAGTGACCTTGGATGAGGTGATTAAACTCTCTGGCCACAGAGTCCTTAGCTGGCAGAGGTGGAGGATGGGCTGCAAGGCCCAGGGTTCAGTAAGGAACTTAGAGGTGATGCGGCCCGTGCGACTCAGAGACCCAGCTTGAGAGCCCAGTAAGCGGGGAGCAGCCACGCGCTCCCCCAGAGCCTCGGGCGGCGGGGCCTGCGCTCTGTCTCCACAGCTCTTCCCCCCCTCCGCCCCACTCTCCCAACACACATGCCCCCCCAGGGGAGTCCTGTCTGCTTGTGAGACTCTGCAGAGCCATGCACATTGACATCCTTTTTGCCCTCACTGTTGACAATGCAAAGGAACCCACCTCATTAACACTAGTAAAGAATGGGAGGATCTGCATATTATCAGAAAGCATATTTATCCTTGTCATCGACATTTTAAAAAACCTTTACAATTATCTACTGTGTTAATGATCCTGCCAACATCTGTTGCTGGAGAAGGGATTAACTTACCCCTAAATAATCTCTATTGTAAGAGAGGAAGCAAACGGATGCCACATAGAGTGACTGTTGTGTTTCCCGTGTCTCCCTTCTAGATGCTTCTTAAAAGCAAAAAGCAAGATCGGATCACTGCTGTTCGAGAAGCACTTGTGTAGTTAGCATCGCGTCTGGTCTCAGTAAAATGGGCAGAGAAATAAAGGTCACGGATAATCCCCAAACCTTTCATCTCCTTCAGCCTTTCCCAACAAACCTTTGTTGAAAGCTGCCCTGTACTGCCTTCTTTGAGGGACGGACATCTCTCTTGACTCCATCTCCGAAGGAACGGGCAGAGAGGGCGAGCCAGAGGGGAGAGGGACAAAGCAGAAGCCTGAGGTGGAAAGGGTAGACAAAAGTCGGATTCCCACTGCTGCCCGGTCTCTCCCCCACACACTGCCGGAGGTGCAAACGAGACACGGGGCCCCTGGGGGCACGCCGACATTCCTTAGGACCCACTGTCTCCTGGAGCTGGAGCAAAAAGGTCTTGGGGCCCTGATGTGCGGACGGTCACAGGGCGATGAGAGAAGACTCCCCTGAGGGGCACCGGGGCCTGCTTCCCGTTTCCTGTGCGGCCCGGACCGGAAACACATTGGAGCGATTTTCTCTTTTAAAAACGCTGTTTTATGTTTCGGCTTTCAAGATGTCCCAGTTTCTGCATCACAGCATCTTCACATACCAGCTCAATGTGTTTTATGTTCATCTGGAGAGAGCTCTCCTCCCTTCCCCTTCTAAGGACTAGAAGGGGACATGCTGGTTTAGGGATCAGCAGCTACAGGAGTGGATGGGGTTTGGGGAGAACAAAATGAAATTCTGGTGAATTTGACCCATCTCAGCTCAGAAAACCAGAACCCACTGAATTATTTATGATTCTCCTGACCTCACAGAAATGCAGATCGTGGTTCTTGCCAAGAACAAATTAGGCCTGTCTGCATCTGTTAGTCTTCCCAATCAAGCGACTGCCTCGTGTGAGGAAGGAGAAAGGTCAGCGGCCAGGACAAAGGATCAGTCCAAGAGAAGGGGAAGATAAGGCTGCATTCCAGAGCTTCTACTGGAAAACCTACTCTTTAGAAGCACAATCAGATCTCTTTTCAAAACCTAGCACAAGCACAGGGTTGCATTTGTGTCTAAAACATCAGAATAGCAGTGCCACTGGGGACATTGCGAATGTTTAACTTTTATCTTGTTTCAGGGGCATGCATAACTTCAGGCCAAGTACTGACTGGGCTTGGCTTAGGGGACTGTGACCTTCTTCCCCCAAACCAAGGACCTCTCTATGTTGCAGCACTGGAGACATTTAGGACTGGATCTCTCTGAGCTCACTCAAACTTTTCCCTTGTGCCCTTGCCTGTGTATTGTTATTGTTGGCTCCAGAGGAGCTTTTGAAGAGAGCTCCAGGCTCCCCTCCTCCCACCCAACCCCCAAGACAGGGGCCCCCTGGAGTGGGATCAAGGAATAAAAGAGCTTTGGGAAAACACGGGTGGGCCCTGGTGGTAGGGGCAATTGGAACTTTCCATGGTAAAAAAATAAAAAGACAAAAAGCCTTTTGTGGTGTGTTCTCCGGTCTTTCCCAGAAGCAGGTGTGGAGACAAGCCTCCTGCTTCTGTGGGGCCCACTTTGGAGCAGAACCAGGAGGAGGAGGTCTGGAGTGGACCACGCAGGCAGGAGCCCTGTAGCCTTCAGAGAATCGCTCTCTGATACCACTTTCTCATTTTCCTCCTGGCCTTGGGAATGGAGAAATGTAGAAAAGGCTAAGCCCAGGGTTTTGGTCTGGGGAAAAGACACCGCTTCACTTTCCTAGGAAATAGGCCTTAAGCAGAAAGAGACCCAGAGATTCCTGTATGGTATAACAGGGTCACCAGTGTAGATGGTCAGATAAGAAATTGTAGCCAAAGTCCAACTCTTGCAGGAGGAGAATGCCTTTGCCTAGAGGATTTTCTATGCCTGGATTCCTGGGAGCTCTTGGATTCTGAGATCTGGGATGCTGGTAAATTCTGATAAATTCTCTTTGTAAGAGAGACATAACTAAAAGTCAAGGTGATATCTTGGCTTGACTATTAATCAAGAGCAGCAATAAATGGGACACCCCGGTGGCTCAGTCAGTTGAGTGTCTGACTCTTGATTTCAGCTCAGGTCATAATCTCAGGGTTGTGGGATTGAGCCCCGTGTTGGGCTCTGCACTCAGCAGGGAGTCTGCTTGAGATTCTCTCTCTCTCTCTCTCCTCCTCCCCTGACTCATGCTCTCTCTCTCTAAAATAAATAAAATCTTTTAAAAAGTAGCAATAAATAACGTTATTTTTCCGAAATTCTTCCTTATTAGATGATGTAATCCTTTCAAACACTCGGCAAAATATTGGTATAAATCCAAGGGACTTTTGAGTTGATGAAATTCAATTTCTTCATTTTAGGGCTAAATCAATTTAGGATCCAGAGAGATTATCTAGCCAGGTCACACTGTTAGTAGTGAAACTGGGACTCGTGTACAAAGAAAGCTACGCTTATTAGCAAAGGCTGGGATCATCAGAAAGCACTGAACACCAAAGAGGTAAAGTCTTAGCAATCATTCATCAGATACTGAGTCAGAGCCTCCTATGGTGCCAGGCACTGCGGGGCTGCCGTGTGGAGTCCGCCAGACATGGCCTCTGCCCTCGCAGGAGAGAGAAAGTATTACTACTTTCAAGATAGAACATTACAAAATGTTACCAAACAATGGGAAAATGGCAGCAAGGCTAGTTGTAGTTCAAGAAAGAATCAATTTATCGGCAGGGTGTCCCTCTGAGCACTTCACATCATGAGAAAGTTGTAGTTACTAGGCTGAAGTCACACTCAGCTGCTGGAGGCTCTCTGTGATCGAGATTAAATCCCTCTCCTTTGTTTGCAAATGCTTTTCCCATATTCATAAACATCAAAGGGAATATCCATTTCAAAAGAGCTAGCTCAGCTTTCCTAGGGACTACCACTCCATCCTCAATCAAGGAAATAATGGTTGATGGGAGCCACCCTTCTCCATAGCCAGGAATCTCTTTCTGGCTGGATCCCACAAAACGACCACAGATGCTCAGTCATCAAGTCACAAATGTGCTGTGCATTTATCTTTGATTCCGCAATAACTGAAAATCTAGATGTTTTGAAAGTACTACTTGAGGGACACCTGGGTGGCTCAGTTGGTTAAGCATCTGTCGTTGGCTCAGGTCATGATCCCCAAGTCCTGGGACCCAGCCCCACATCAGGCTCCCTGCTCAGCAGGATATCTGCTTCTCCCTCTCCCTTTGCCTTTCTCCCCCACTCATGCGCTCTCTTGATGTCTCGCTCTCTCAAATAAATAAATAAATAAATAAATAAAATCTTTAAAAAAAAGTACTACTTGATTATGTAATTGATCATTGACTAATGTTTTAGAATACTATTTGAAATATTTGAAACACTGAAAAAATAAAAAATAGTAATAAATAATATAAAAATAAAATTAAAAACAACAACAACATCGGATGATCTTTCTAAATTGACAAGAACATTGGCAAGTAAAATCCCTGGGACCTGCTGAATCGACAAGGACTACATGTAATTAGCATCTCAATCACCCATGCCCTCGACCTTTGTTTATACTGTTTGTTTTGAATCCCTTATTTCAAAGACAAAGGAAAATCCAGTCTACTACTAGTAAGAATTACCACAGTCTCAAAATTAATAGATTATGAATTAACTCATTTGTATTCTATTTAGCAATTCTTATCCAGTTGCAGGATAATTCTGTTCCTCCTGCCCAGAGGCAGAGCATTAATAAAATGGCTGGGTCAGGAAGGAATTGAAGGAATTGGGGGAGGTCTCTTCATGAGATGGGGCCGTTATTTTTCTTTGCTTTGGTTTCTACCTTGATGAAGTATTTGTAAAAACAAATAGAACTAAGACTTACATTCCATATTCAACACAGCTGACTTCACATATAGATGTGTGTCTGATAGTCCCAGAACATTTTTCTGGGTCCTAGATCCTGAAAGCAGGGGGACACGATGCTTTAATGTGGAAGAGGTCATTTCCCCTACTAACTCCTCACCATGTACTAGCACTTGTGCTCTGTTCCTATTCAAATGGAAGGTGGGAGGCCTTAGGGTAAACTCTTCACTGTCTGCCCCTTGCTTACCCACTCAGCCTTACCTCTCACTGCTCTCTGCCCTGCATTCAAGCCGTGGCCAGCTTTGAGCTTTGTCCCCTCGGAGGGTCTTTGCTATGCTATTTCCACTACCCAGAACATTCTTTTCTTTCTGCTCTACATCTGGCTAACTCCTACTTACCCATCGAGTTCAGTTTCGATGTCGCTTCTTCCAGGAAGCCTTCCATGGACCCCAGGTCTTATTAAACTTTGATTACGGCTGAACCCACTGGAAAGATCTTAACCAGAGTTTGTACCAACTGTTCCCATAGATACTGTGCTAAGCAAGTACAACTGTTAATTAATGGTGTGCCACCTAGACCACCAGTCGCTGATTTTGACTCACTCTGTGTGGAAGCCCCAAGTGCCAGGGCTGTGTGGGAAACCGCGCACCATTATCCTTTTTCTTGAGAGGAGAACTGACATTTCGCAGGGCAGGCAAACCAACAGAGAGTAGAAAGAGATTCTATTTTTTAAAGTCTGGCATAGTCAGATGCCAGGAAAATGAAAAAGCCTCCTTTTCTCTCTGCAAAGTACGTCCCAGTTTGCATACTGATCTGGCTGAGGATAACTGGCTTATATGTTTTCATTTGTCCCCCTCACCCCAGGTGTTAGGCTGGATTTCCCTTGTCCATCCCATCTGGCTTTCACTGTGTGAAGCCTAAGCCAAAGCCTTTAGTAGAAATGTTATGATGAACTTGGCATTTGGGTGATAAAGGGGAGCCTTAAAGTAATATTGCAGTAGCTTTTGCCTCCAAGCCCCTCGCACATATAGCAAAAGAAAACTATTTTACAGAAAGCATCAGAAATGCAAGTGAGGTCTCTTGATCTATTTTATTGCCATCTAAAATGGGAAGAGTCTCCATGTCATATTCTCATCCTTTTGACCTTCAGCTTTATACTTCCTGTATCTTTCTAGAACTCTTAGGTTAACGGTGCCTTTCTGAAATCATCTGAAAGCCATCTGCTGCTGATGGATCAGTGTGACTCAGTCAGGTCACCATGGACAGTCAGAAAAGTTATCAAAGATGAATTCCTCACTGTCCTCTCTGGTCCCTGCTGGGCTGTTCCAGGCAGCGAGGATATGGCAGCCTGTGAGCTTCCGGGACACTACAAACTCGACTTTGATCAGCCTGTCATAGTCTGTTTACCTGTGTGTTCTACATAAGCAAGAGCTCCTTAGGGACTGCACTTTTCACATCTCTGTTCTTTCCCTCAGCAGCAAGCCCCCAGCACAGTGCTTGGATCTAGCAGAGCCTCTGGGAATGCTGGGAATGCTGGGGGGTTGGGGGATGGGACCTCCAAATGCACCTGCTTTTATGGGGTGCCCCCTGTAATCCCAGTGTGAGGAGAGCTCGGGATGGGAAAGGCCAGAAGAGGCCCATACCTGCACGGCCTATTAGGCAGTCGGGTGATAAACACTTGAGTTCTATCAGGGGTCCCAGACAGATTTTGCCTCCAATATTTAAAAAAAATCAAAAGATTTCATATACAAATAGGGATTTCCTTCTTCTTTTGAGACATTAGATCTTGCATCATGGGGCCCAATTGTGGCTTGGCGGCCATCGGCTAGAGCTGAACAGCGGTGACCCCTTCAGATGGGACACAGTCCCTGACTCCCCACACTACCTGTGTGGCCTCTGAGGCATCTGAGTGAGCGCTATTCGACTGTAGGCCAGCTTAGAGGCCTGGCTGGACTGTGCACAGGGGGGCAGGGGGGACTGGAAGCCGAAGCCTGAGTCCTGGAGTTCCCAGGATATGGTACGGAGCATGACGACACCCAGAACTCCGGCCTGTCTTCCGGGTCAACCTGGTCCCGGCCATCTGCATCCTTGGAGTCACGCTGGTGGATTCATGCCAGCAGAGGGAAGGAATGGTCCCCTCAAGGGAAGGGCAGCTGGTTATTGTAGGGCCGGTACACTAACACAGTATATGCACATAGTAACCACTCAACATCGCTTTCTTGAATGATATATCCCTGCTCATGTGCTAAAATAGATCAAATATGCACATTGAATCCTATTCTCATTCATTGTTATACAAGAGAGATGCTTCTACATTGGGGCAATTATCTCTAAGATTTACTAAAATCGCACACAGGATGACTGAGAAGAATTCGAGGCTCTATTCTGAAGAAGTAGTACTTCTCTTTGAGTCGCGTGGCTGTGGGCCCAAGAAGTCAAAGTGGATAAATTCGAAAAAGAAAAGTTCTACTTTTAATGAGGCCCCAAGAATCCAATCAGGCTGGTCCTCTTATGTGAGCACTCAGTAGCTCTATACTGCTTCCAGAGTAAGGCCCTTACTTTGATGTATAAGGCCTATTGTGACAGTCGCACCTCCTGTCTCTTTCTTTCTCTCTTGCACACATGCATGCACACACATGCATGCACACACACAAGTGCGCGTGCAAAGACCACGTTGCCACTTGGCAACATGTAGTGCCCCGAATGTGCCGTGTCCTCCACCACCCCCATGCCCTGTGCACATGGACAACTGTACTCAATCATCAAGAACCCCCCGCCCCCGGCCAGGAGACCACTGCTGACTTCAAGGGCAGAGGTAGGTGGTCCTGGGCTCTGGGGCGCTTTGTCCGTCTCTTGTTCTGGCCTTGGTGCCCCTGAGGACAGGGCTGTGGTCTTATCTTCTTAAATTCTGCACTGCTCAGCATCTTGCTTAGACCACAGAGGGAATTTCGTACATATTTATTATATGAATAAACTTTGAAATGTCATTAAAGTTCTAAAAGGAAAAAGGGAAACATGAAAATAATCCTCCATCCCAAGACGAAGATTCTCCATCTTCTTATTTCCTATGCCTGTAAGTGGACTGGAACCCCTAAACTGCATTTCAATCCAAAGGCTGAAGTGGTCTAATAACCTACTCTGTGTCCGTTATACATATTTTTAAAAAGCATCCTCGGGTGATCTATACCATAGTTGCACCTACTGCCTAGCTATGGTATAATATCACAAATATACGTCATATGAGACATTATATAATAGAACAGCCACACTCCCTGCCTCCTCAGTTGACAGATAAGGAAACCGAAGCTTCAAGAACCTATTTTAGGTCACACAGCTAATTGATGGCAGAACTGAGACTAGAATTGAGCCTATTCAGCATTGATCTAGAAGGATCTAGAGTTCTTCCGGCACTTCAGTCATTAATTCTCACGTATTGCACTAAATGCTATGACATTGGCTGCTTTCACCATAAAAAACAAACAAAACCACTACCACCATCACCAATGACAACAACTAGCATTTTTGATACTCCTCCAATATAATCTTGCAATACAGTAATCAAAGCTAACTGCAATGGTGTGGTATGGTGTGGTTTCCTCCTTAAGGACTAAGTTTGCTGAAGGGCTGTTTGATGTTCATGCTCTTTTTGTGGGGAGGGAGCACAAGGTAACCGTAGAGAACCACAGGTATCTCCCTCGAAGGGCAGCTCTACAGTGATCATTTATGTGAGTATATTGTTGACTCTTCTACCAAGACAGTCAAGAGAGTACACAGCAGAATGGAAATTAACCCTAAGTACCTACTTTCCTGCCTTTTACTGAATGCTTGTCCATTGTTTTATCCTCTTTCTCTGTTTATTTGGGTTAATTACATGGTTTGCTTGATTTGCAATGGAGAAAAAAGATGAAAAATTGACTTTTATTTACTCGTAAGTGGGGTTTCTACCATGCTGCACTAAGACCAGGCTTACCTTTATTATAACAATTAAACCAGTTATCCAGATGAAGGGTAAACTAGTTAGATTGTTCTTTTGGTAATTTAATCTTTTTTTAATAGTAGAAAAGGTACGTAGGATAATACAAAAGGGTGAAATGTAGTTAAAATGTGAACACCCCCATTGACTTTAAATTCCTATGTATTTATATATTGAGGAGTACGTGTATGTAGGTATATTCACAGAGGGAAGAGAGCTAACTAAGAGTTGCTGAGCACCAAGCAGTGTGCTACATACTTGACATACAAGGTCTCATTTAATCTTCATAGTAAATTTATGAGAAATGCATTATTTATTTTTTAAATTAACAAATAATGTATTATTTGCCCCAGGGATACAGGTCTGTATGAGAAATGCATTATTAAGCCATTCTATCAATGAGAAAACTGACGGTCTAAGAGTTTTGTAACTGGCCCAAGTTCACATAAGTAGTAGGCCGTGAAGCTAATACTTGAATCTAGGGGGTCTAACCCTGAAGTTAGCGTTCTTTCGGCTACCTGCTATCGGGTGGTGTTGCAGTCAAGGAGACCATGACTAATCTGCCAGCCAGTCTGGCTGCCAAGAGGGAAGGAAGGAGAGGCAGAGGAAGGCCAGCATGGTATGGTACAACAAAGGAAGCACATCAGAGCAGAGCCAGGCACTAAGGGGAAGATGGCAAAGCTTGAGGGCAGTAAAACGAGTATTGACTCCCCCTTTCTCTCCGTAAATGTGTAATTCATATGTAGCTGGATGGCCAAGTCAAGCAGGGAACCAAAGGGGAGGACTTGTCAGAAAAGTCAGATTTGCCTGCCAGCTTAGACGGTCTGGAGGGGATGCAACAACGAGACAGCACCAACACTATCTATCAGACAGAGCAAGAGACAGTGTAACTCTTCCTCCTGTCACTAGCAATAACCGCTCTTATGATTGGTAGTTCCGCCATTGCCAAGCATGCATTTTTTCAACATCTGATTCAATTGATCTTACATTTCTTGAGCACTTTCTATGGCCTTCATTTGGTTCTAGACAATAGGTCTAAGGGCATAGGCAAAGAAAAGACAATCCCTGCCTTCTGGACTTCAAGATCTGTAAACAAATAGGTCCCTTAACTATATCTTGAGATCTCGAAGGACAGAGACCTTGCCTCTCTCCCTCGCATCCCTCCCTCCTTCATACCATACGCCAGGCATTGTTCTTGGTGCTGGGAGCACAGCGACAAGCAGAAGAGAAAGATCTCTGCTCTTACGAGGCTCACGATCCAGAGCCGTGCTGTCCGACAGAGCAGTCACTGGTCACGTGTAACTATTTACGCATTTAGTTCCTCAGCTGTGCTAGTCACACATCCGGGCACAATAGCCACATAGGTCAAGCGGCTACCCTAGTGGATAGTGCAGACATAGAACATTCCCATCACCACCAAGAGATCTATTAGATAGCGCTGTTCTAGAATCCCATTTGTGGCTGGATCTTTAGAATCTAGCACTGTGCCTTGGCATATAATAGGTGCTCTCAAACAGGCATTAAATGTTAAAGCAATAAGCACAGCAATCAAGGTATGAGCCAGGATAGGAATAGCATAGAGGAGGAAAGATTTTACATAATGGGATGGGGACAAGAAATACCTCCCAGAAGAGAGAGGCATCAGAGATGGGATTTGAAATACATTAGTTTTGACATACATTTGGTCAACAAAGGTGGCTTGCCACAATTCTAATGGGAGAGTGGAAGAGAATTCCTTTCAAAGTTAAATGCCGCCTTTAATGATAGCACTGGTCAACAGCTTCTCGGACAGGCAGGGCTGAAATGTGGGGGAAGAGAGAGGGGGCACAATAACAGCTTTCAAACTCCTGAGGAATCCTCATTAGGAGGAAGCAAACAGAAAGCATGCCCTCCTTATTTTAGGAAATAAACAGTTTGCAGTAAATGCCTGAAATAGTCCTGGTTCTTAAGTATTACTATGCTCTTCAAAATGAATGTTCTGTGAGGCCTCCCTTTTAATCAGCAAATATGCTAGTCAGAGCCTTCTATAAAAAGAAGCAGTACTTAGGTGTCCATTCCTTAGCCACAAAAGGAAACTGAATAACAACACACACACGATACGCGGTCAGTGATGGAGACCTCTGGGGTCTGATTCAGACTCGCTCCGCTCTAGAGCTGTCCGATCCAGTGGGTATCCCAGCTCCCCGAGAACCAGAAGATTGGAGAGTGCAGAAAGAGATGTAAACAAGCACTGTGCAGAGGCCTGGTCAGCCGACCGTGCAGAGGCCCGGTAGGTTACCAAGGTCTGCTTACAGAGAAGCATGAGGCTAAACCTGGTTATGTCTTACCTACAGGTGACCTGGTGGCTGGCCAGACCCCCACTGTCCTTGTCATCCAAATAAGTCCCATCACTAACACTTCGCATAGCTCTTATTAAATGCCAGGTGTTAATTCATTTATTCCCTACAACAGCCCTACAGGATAGGTACTATTAGGCTTCCTTTTGACAGATGGGGGGATTAAGGCACAGAGAGGGTATGCAACTTGCTCAAGATCACGCAACTAACCAGTAAGGGGTAGAGCTGGCGTTTGAGGGCACAGGTCATATGCGAAGTGTGGTTGGAGACAGGAAGGCCAAAGTGGGGGCATGGTAGTAAGAAGGTTCCACACTTGCTTAAACTTTTGGGGGCATCCCAGAAACTTTTCAGGGTGACTCCTCTTCCTGATACCCCAGAGCACCCCTGGAAGTGAGAAGGGCAGAGAGCCAGGGACACTGCTCAATGTTGGGGGTATTTTCAGGGTTCAAGTATCTTCCCCCCCGAAAGCTCCCTGCTCTTAGGAGATGGGGATTTCTACTCTTAACTTTTATTATGACTCCACTCCCCAAATCCGTAGAGGCCAGTGCAAGAGATATTGGAAAGATCTTCAAATTCTGTACTTTTCCATGAAGCCCCAAGGGGAGGGAACAAGCGTGACCCCCCACAGTTGGCCTCTGCTGATGGGAAAGTCCCTGGCTTGCCTGCCCAAGGTCAGGCATCTGACCCCACTCAACAAGGACCAAGAGCCCCAAGTCTTGCCCAACTCTGGGCCCCCAACCACCTATGGCTTTTCTTACTCATGAGGAAGAGTTCGTGAGGCCCCCCTCTCCTTGTACATTAAAATGAAGAGACAGCTGCAAGCATGATAGGCTCTTCGGGTTCCTTGTTGGCAGGTATGTCCATTACACAATTATAAATACACCAGCCCCCTGTCTTCAGAAAGAGGATTCATTTTCTTTTTCTTTTTTTTTTTTTAAAGATTTTATTTATTTATTTAACAGAGAGAGACACAGTGAGAGAGGGAACACAAGTAGGGACAGAGGGAGAGGGAGAAGCAGGCTCCCCGCCGAGCAGGGAGCCCGATGCGGGGCTCGATCCCAGGACCCTGGGATCATGACCCGAGCCAAAGGCAGACACTTAACGACCGAGCCACCCAGGTGCCCCAGGATTCATTTTCTTAAATTGGCATCTATTTCTTTAAGTCCTTTGGTCCCATAAGGATAGGTCAAACTATAATAAGAAGTAATAATAAAACTTGCAATTAAAGAGACCCAAAGAGTATCACGTTGAAAAAAATAAGACTTACGTGCTCTTTGCATGACTGAAGCCAGCTTTTTAGCAGTGTTTTATACTGACATCCAAATTCTACTGAAACTTTCCAGATTTTGTGTGCATTCACAAACGTAGAAGGCATCATCCTGCACAAGGCCTTACCCCACAGTGACCGCTGCCTCTGAAGAAGCACTTCTGTGTGCCATGTACGCCACCACCCACTCCAGGAGGAGAGAGGAATAAAGAGGGGCCCAGAGCTCTGTGTGCTTCTGACAAAACCTTTCCCTTCCCCTACACCTGCCTCTCCTTCAACATGCACAGACTCAGCACAACAATCTGCCTTGGAGATCATCAGGACTAAGCCCAACATGTCCTGTGCTCCTTGTCACGTCGGTCACCCGAGGCTCCCGGGCATTCCTCATCACTCCTGCTCTCGAGAGCTCTGCAGATCCCTCCTTGGCCTCCATTTCCCCCTGACCAACTTCCAAATCCCTGTGTCTCCTGGAACCCATGTCCATTAGCATTAGTGTTAATAGATCCTTTATATTCTCAACTTCTTTGAAACCTCCCTTTGCCTTCTTGCTCTCCCCTCCCCGACAGCTCTCTTAAGTAGGGGCTGCTTTCTCTCCCAGGAGCTTCACGCCGCCTGGCCTGGAGGTGAGGTCCACAGTCCTTAGTCCTAGCAATCCTGCCATCAGCAGCTCTACTGGAGGAATGGGATTGACTTCACTTGTTCGGCTTTATGGGCAGACTGCTTTAAGGGACTGGACCCAATCCATGTGCAAGGATGCCTGCCATGTCCTTGCTGAATTACCTTGTTTAGCTAACTTAGTGGACTTAAGCAAGTTGTTTTCTCCAAATTCACAGGTTTTTATCAAGTACAATCTACTCTGTGTTAAGTGATCTGAGAAGCTTGAAATATATATAGATGCTACCATCCTCAAACTTATCTACCTGGGGAAACAGGAGTTGGTGTGGGATAATGACTAAGGGCATGTAAGTGGTTTTCAAAAGCCCACATATAAAGATTGCTCTCATGCAGTCATTGGGAAGGAACATAAATGCAGGACCAGGCTGGGTGCAGACCCCTACCCAAACAGGGTCGCTCCTACTTACCTCTGGCCCACTCTTGCAATGGCCCATTGGTCCTAAGAGCCAGATAGTCCATTTTTTCAAGAGACACTAGAAATGCAGATTTTAAAGTGAAATCTGAATTTTATTTTATTTTTTGTTATTATTATTTTTTTTATTTTAAGTAGACTCCACGCCCAATACGGGGCTCAAACTCACGACCCTGAGATCAAGAGTTACACACTCCACCAACTGAGGGAGGCAGGTGCCTGGAAATCTGAATTTTAGATAATCGATAATTCAAAAAAATTTAAAAACACTGTGAAAGGTAGCTTAGTGGTGTGTTAAGAGCATGGATTCTGGAGCTAGATTCAAATCTTAGCTCCAGAATTCACTATGGGTGTGTCCTGGGTCTGCTGGCAAACTTTCCTGTGTCAGCATCTGCATTTGTAAAATGGACATAACTGCACCCACCTCCTAACTCTACAACCCGCCTGACAGTGTCTGGAAGCACTCTATGAAAGTTTGAGAACTGCCTAAGTGTAACCGGCCTTCTTGCACACCTGCGAAAGATCAGCTCTAAGCAAGACGAGCCTCAGTCTTAATGCATTGAAGTCAATATACAGGAGAGAATTTTAGGTGCTTAGAAATAGGGCAGAGTGTAAGATGTCCCATCTCAAGAGGAGATTCGTGTGGGATGGGGAGGGTTCCCGAAGGTGGACCTGAGCTGGGCTCTACCGGACCGTGCTCCTGGCTGGCCAGCAACGAGACAGAGAAGGTCACAGGCAGGTGGGTGTTTCAGGAAACACTCAAACTGGGCAATGTGAGGAGAGTTTAATAAAAGGGCTATTTACAAGGATGTGGGCAGGGCTTGAGGAAATGAACCCATGGAGGTAGAGCAGCACTCCAGGGCTGGTCATGACAGGGGCCAGGCCCAGGCCTGAAGAGGCAAGGGAAGGAAGCAGGGAACATGAGAACGGAACGCTATGGGAGGCTGGCCTGGCAGGAGGCGAGGCGATGAATACCCAAACCTCGTCTCCTCCTAAGATCTCCAGCTGATGCTTCTTCAGTAGCCGGTGCCAACCAGAAGCCAGTGGTGCTGAAGCCCACTGACACAGGCCATAGGGGATGTCCCTCCCCCAACTCCTTCCCCATCCCCGCACAAAGCAGAGTGAAGAGTGAGAACAGCTAGCACAATGGGAAAGATGAAGCCAAAGGAACAGAGGCTAAAATGTGTTAGAGAACAAGAAAGCTACTCAAGCCTTAGTTTTTCTATCATATTCTTTTGCTGTCCCTAAAGTCCAGTAAATAACAGGAAAACATTTTACAGTGTTGGAAGGACATGGTGGCTATAAACACGTGCTTGGGGAGGTGGAGAAGTGAGAGAGAGGAGGAGAAAGTCAACCAGTGGCTCAGGGGATGGGGAGGGGGATGTATAAAGCACTTTTCAAAATAGTGAAAGGTTTCTAGAGAAAGAAAAAAACACACACACATGTCTACAAAACTGTTGAACTTGAATGCTTAGCCAGGTTTTTGGAGACAAGCTATAGAAAGCAGACAATATTGTCTTCATGGACGTGACCTTGAAATTTAAAGAATGGAAACTGACTGACCAAAAAGCCCCAGCGAAGTGTTTCTCAATTGTCTATAATTAAAAAAAAAAAAAAATCACGCAGAACTATCTGCTTGGTTCAGCCAAAACTTCAATAAGTTCAAGGAAACTTATCCTTTCCTTAAGGATAAATCTCTGAGAGCTTTTAATATCAAATGCAAATGGCAAATCTCCTGGAGGAAGATACGGTATGCAGAGATTTCCAAGCTTACCTGATGAAAGAACACCTTTCCTACAGCAAGCAGCTTGCGGGTCAGGTGTGCTGCTGAACACACTTGGGAATGTGGATCACAAAAGAAGAAACTGGGGTCCGAAGAAGGGAAATGTCATGCTCAAGGTTTCCCCACTAATTGGGTCTCTGGTTGTAGCAATACTAAGATGCTGTGTTGACCTTATGCGTAACCTTCTTTTATAGCCATAACTCATGTCACCTCCACTTAGATGGAAAGGTCTCCTCCTCTGTTTTGTCTTTTCCTAATAAGGCATGTGTCCTCTTCTGCCATCACCTCTTGCTCCCCTTTATCATTTTAATTGCATTTCTCTGAACTTTGTCCCATCCTAAACTGTCTTTCTTGAGGAACAAGGTCAGGAACATCATACATACTCCAGGTAGGAGCACATGATGAGTCTGTCCACATGTTCAGCCTGGTTTCCTGTAACTTTGCCAAGGACCCAACATGCCCTTGGCCCTCTGGCCTACAGGAGCCCTGTGTTCACTGTGCTTTCCGGGGCTACACTGATAGCTCGAAGCATGCCATCTTCTAAGTCAAGGGCTTATGTTTCATTTCCTGCCCTAGATTAGGCTAGAGATCATCTATCCTATCTCAGATCTCCCACAGTGTCCAGCCTCCCACATGACCGCTGGCTCCCCAAAAGTCTTGCATTTGCTTTTCTGAGTTGATATTTTAGAAGTTTCTTCCCTAATTATTATTCGGCTCTGGCCCCAAAGAAAACACATTTACTGCATGTCTATAGCTTTGTAGGCTCTTCTTGATATTTATCCCTGATAGCTAACTTTGGAATTATGCCAAATCTACAATTCCTTTCTTTAAATGACTTAAAAATATTTTCTATGAAAAATGTTTTCTATAAGCTGTTTCTTATGGCCTTGTACTACTTCTAGATATGACAAAGGTTTATGTCCAGTTGGCAGACAGCCTTTAAAACAAATGGCTTTTACAAAATAGCAAAGATGCTGGCAATGAAAAGAACAGCCAAGCAAATGGGTTTATGCTTTTAACTGAGTAAGATATAGAATTGTTGAATCATTATATTTTACACTTGAAACTAATATGACACTGTATGTTAATTACACTTGAATTAAAAAAACCAGGTTTGTGCTTTTAGACACCGATGCACTGAGTTCTGCTGAATGTCAAGGCTGAATTGGGGAGTGCAGCTACCTCTTACACTACAGCAATGAGGACAGAACATTCTTGGCTGAAAGCCCTGTCATTGTGGGCAAGTTGCCTTTGAATTAGACTTCCCAGTACCTGGCATGATTCTGGGCTCAGAGCAGATGCTCAATAAACATTTTTTAAAGGAACAAATGATTGAATAAAGGAAGGAATAAATGAACAAAGAGACATTCTGGAAAAGAAATGTCTTAGGCACGGTATGGGTCTCAGCAGCCAAGCATAAGTTCTCAGTACCCTTTGTTCTTTTTCTCATTCCTTGAAATCCAGCCTCTCCAACACATCCTTTGTACTCTGAGACATTCCTCAGATCCCCACACAGCAAGAGGCGATCTAGTCAGTCACATCTTTAGATAATGAAAATTTTAAACTTCCAAGGAGAATTAAGGCTATAAAACCATTAGCGGCAAACCCTTCAGAAGGCCTTTCGGAACTAAAGGTGACATTTGTGTCTATAGAAAAGCACTCGATTCAAACACTGTTCTAAAGCAGCACATATGTCAAATTTTATACTGTACATTTGGATTCTATTTTTCCCTCTAAAAAAGGCACAAAGATAGCAAAATATTATGTTTGCCAATTCATAGAACAGTTGTTACTATTCTGTACCTACTTCTATGAGGACATTGTAATGGAGCCGTTTTCGTAATAGAAACTTCATTCTAAATCTCTGTGCACCTTATGAATTTCACCCCATCTTAGCTTTTTTCCCCCAAAGAAGTCACTCAGGTTCCTTTAATAACACCAGTAACTAGCCCCAGCCTTCCACAGCTGCAGAGGTTTACCGTCCTGGGAGATCGTCAACGTTACAACTCATGCTTCCAACCAAAACAGTGACAGAGTCGACACGATTTATGGGGGAGAAGGACTGATTCAGGACTAGCACACTACCGAGCAAATATTAAACAGCAACGAGGAACTTTTAATATGCAGTGCTCTCTCTGTTCATAACAAAAACAAGCCAGAAACAATTTCCTGTGCTACAGTTTAGTGAAAAGGAAACTTGTCTTTAAGGTTCCTTGTCGTGTGTTGTACACATTTCAGCGAAGCCGCCTTCACCGATGAGAGGCACTGGCTCCTTCAAGGACTCCATCCTTTCCATTTCAACTGGAAGCCAGCTGTACCTCTCAACGGTTACGAGAACACCTATGCAGGAGGGCAACGCTGGGCTGGAAGACACCTACACCTCACCATGGAAAGCGTCAAGTTTCTTTATCTCAGCTAAAGTTTGTCCACAGTGAATTGTCAAAGACAACCTAAAGTTCCCTGACGCTTTCTGGGCATTATTCTCTCTCCCTCTCTGGAGATATAAATAAACACATGATATACTATGAATTGGGGGCTGAAATAGACATTGATTTGGAGAAACAGAAAGGTTCTGAAAAGATAAATCTATGGATTTTCCATTAAGAATAAATAATTTTGAAAACCCAGGTGTAGACTTTTTTTTACTCCCTTAATGATCTAACTCCTCCTGGATGATTTGAGAACACCCCCATATGTCCCAACTCTCTGCCCCCGAATTTCCAAAAACAACAGTAAAAGAGATCCTGGCAGAAGCCAAAGGGTCACCGGATCCTAAATGGCTTTCAGGCCCAAGTCTGCACCTTCAGCCATGAGAAAGGCAGAGCTGTGTTATGAGTCACCCCTTGACAAGAGGTTCCAGACCATAAAAATGAACGACTGCATATTTAGTGCTAGGAACTGCATCACTTATAAATCTCGAGGGGGCAAATTTGAAATTGGGAAATACTGGTATACCTTATTAGTCTAAAATCACATACACACATGCATGCACGAGCACACACACGGGCACACGCACGCATACACAGCAAAGGTTGGGGGGGGTGGGTAGAAGCAGAGTCTGCTCTGTAAGCCTGGCCATGCGTGTTGTCCTCTGTGACGTGCTACATAATTCCAGAGCAACCCAGGGCCATTCGTCTGGCCTGGGGGCCACTCCGATAGACTTTTTGAGACAATTCTTAAAACAGAGTCCAAAAAGTATGTTCTTTGTCTCTCTTTGTGTCTTTGTTCGCACAGGACAAAATTTGTACCAGCTTCGTTTTCGTAGCTTTCCAGAAGGGATGAACTAGCGCCTTTCTGCACGAGCACGTTTCCAGCCAGTCAGCACAATACCCAACTGCATTTATGGAGTTAATTGACATCTATTAATTTTGCTCAGATTCTCTCTCCTCCTTCCACCTCCCTATCCCTTGCTTTTTTTTTTTTTTTTCTGTTTTAAAGAGAGAAAGCTAATGAAAACCATGTTTATGTGCTCGAAGGCACAGAGGAAATTCATTACTCTGAGGACTAGCACACTCCACAAGTGAAATGAAAGTAATCTTATTTATGACAGGAAGGGACCCAAGCTAGACTGAACCGCACCACACTCAGACTGTTTGGTAGAAAAGACTCTGCAGAGCTCCCGCACCAATTCCAAATGGCAGCCTCACGGAAAATAAACACATTGGCAGCCCTGTGCTTGGAAACTCTTAGGAGCCCCAGAAACACAGCCATCTAATAGAGATGAGAAAAGAAACCTGTTTAGAATAGACCATTCTTCCTTCACACTCTCCGGTACCTTCCTGGGACTCCATATTACTAAATTTCAAAAGACACTTCCCCAAGTCATTAGTCCACGACATTTATCAAGTACTGGCCTATAAATACAGCTAGGCTAGTTTCATGGCCTAATTCCCTTATTATAAGGGTTTTTCACTGTAGGTTCATGGGCCATTTCCCATGTAAATAAATAATGGAACTGTTTAAATGACATGTTTTCACAATAAATGTCCACTTGTGCCCTGGCACACAATTCCCTCTTTCCTTCTTGAAAATCCCACTAATAGTAAGTATACTTCTCATGTAACTATTGCATTTTTTGCCCTATATGTTTTTTTCCCTCATTCAGTTAGTCAACCAAAATCACTTAGGTCTTGTGTATTAGATAGGAGCTACTGGAGGGTGAGTCTCTTCTAAACTACTCATGAGTACAAAATCTTAATAAACATTGTGTGGATTTTTGGCAGGAATACGATGGTTTTTCTAGTATTTACGGTGTGGCTTCCTAGAACAACTTTTGCTGGAAGGTCCTCTGAGATCATCAGGCCCAACCCCTTGTTTATGGATGAAGAAAGAGGCTCAAGGGTAAATTCTTTTTATTTAAAAAAAACATACTTTCCAATCCTTTAAGCAACTTCCCCTGTTTACCATTGAAGGAAAAGGATATTATTGCTTGGATTCTATGCAGGGAGGGATTTTATATTTCCCTCATCTATATGAGAAGGGCTTATCTCTTTTTCCAGCATAAAATAAAAAGGGTCAACTAAAAAACATTTGGTCTTCTGAAGTCATACGCAGAGATCCAACACCGGAGAGCCATTGGGAGTTCATCAATCAACTATTTGGATCAATACGTCTTTATCGAGCCTTGTGCCTAACAAGTGGTAGGAGAAAAGCAAGGCACACACTCTTTCGCACGTGGCTCTGGGTCGTGCGGGGAGGCGGATGGGTAAACCTGTGAATGTGTTTACATTACGGTGGGGTAGGTGCTCTGAGGCAGGAGTACGGAGCGCTGTGAGAGAAGGGAGGCTTCTCCAGGAGGAAGGGGAGAGTTACTCTGAAAATAGTAGCAGCGACTTTTCCAGGCAGAAGGAACAACTTTTATAAAAGCCTGGAAAAGAAAGGCTCAAGAGTTTTTGGGGAGTCAATGTTAGTGGTCCACACTGATGGAGGTAAGAAAGGGATGATAGAGCCACACCCCAAATCCAAGCGTTCCTTACTTGCCTCGCCCAAGTTGCATGTTTTCAAGTGTGGCATGTAACCTTATTTGCCTATTTCCCCTGTAATCTCAGACTCGATTCTCTGTTTGCCTTCGCAATACACAGAGGTGTTTCCAGTTATCTTTACAAAGGCCCTAATTCAATCCATCCAGCATTTACCAAGCACCTCCCACGCACCACTCTCCCCACTGTGCTCCGTCGTGGGGAGAGCCCTTCATGTGCACGTCATTCGATCAGAGCACGGCTCGCCCTGCAGAAGGGCTCCTTGGCCTTCCCTTGAGGTCTAGGGAGCCCAGGCTCTGAAATCGTAGCACAATGCCAAACACAGAGTAGGAAATCAACAAATGTTTGTGAATGATGCCTGTGTTTGGTGGAACCTAGTTCAATTCTCAAAATATAGTTAAGTGCACCAAAAAAAAAAAAAAAAGTGTTTCTTGCATAGCATGTTTCAGTGCAAATGGCAAGTGGACAATCAAAAAATGGTTAGGGGTCCCTGTTCTCTGCCAACTACATAACTCAGCACTCCCTGCTATTAGGGTACATGGCACAGCTTTTTGCTCTGAGCCTATAGCATCCACTAGAAAATTTTACTGGTGTAGTACCATACCGGGTGGCAGATGTTTTGAATAAAAAGTAGACATTACAAGCTAATGATTTAGCAAAACAAACCCAAAGCCAGCAATCCAGGAGGGAGAACAGGAACTATGTCAAAATGTCCAGCATTATTATAGGGTCTACTCTTTGCTACCTCAGTTTTTCATTAAGCAAAACTCACTATATTTAAGACAATTTTCAAAGAGTAAGTACACAAAAACACAGTAATAAAGACTAACCATATACTCAGATGGTCAGGACGCAGACCAAGATTATGGATTTTATGGCTCTGATCCACTATGGTTGGTCCTTAAACACCTATCATTCACTCGGTGTTTACTGAGGACCTACTATGTGCCAGGCACGGTACTGAGCCCTGGGAATACAGAGGTGAGGAACATAACAGCTCCGCCTTGAGGGAATTTAGAACCTAGTAAGGGATATAGAAAAGTAAATTCAAAAAATTGCAACTAACCCAGCCTTTGGAGGAAGCAGCAGGAGAGTCAGAGCAGGCTTCCCAGGAGTCAAACGCGTGTTGTCAATCCTCGGGCAGTTCAGATAAGACTTTGAAAATGGATCAGCACATGTTTTCCATCACTACTAGAAAAATAACTCAAGTCAGTGTGCTCACTAACACTGGCTTATCTTCCAAGATGGTAATGCGGCCCTGCGTGTTCTCAGAAGCTTTGTAGTCTGACTACTTCATCAAATAATATACTCATTAAAATACCTTTGCCTTTAAAAATGCATTGAATTTGGGGGAGGTGGGGAAATAAAGAGCAATGTGGTAAACAGTTTTGGGAGTCTTTCATCTTCTCCTGTAGTAACTCATTCAGGCCACACAGAGGCACTCTGGGCTAAAGAATGAGGGGGCTTTTCTTCCCCACTGTACATGCTTTCCCTTCTCTAGGAGGGGCCTTCAGAGAGCAACGCGCACTCAGGGAGCATCAAGGAGGATCAGCGGCGCTGGTAGGAAGTCACACGTTTGTCCAGCACCGAGTACAGATGTTTTTGACTGCAGGGCCAAAATAAATCTTATTTGCGCAGGAAGAATTAAATGAAGGTGGAGCCTGTTTCTTAAGAGAGGGGTTTTCTATTATTAGAAATAGCCATTTTTCAAAAAAAAAAAAAAAAAAGAAATAGCCATTTTTCCACCCAGTCACCTCTGGGGTAGGAGGGGACTAAATATATAATGAACAAAATTAACATGTTAAACAATAACGACAACAAAACCCCTTATAAAATAAAACCAAGCTCTCGGGATAGTGAGAACATTTTTGAAAAGGACGCACAGTTGGAAGAAGCTTTGATGATAGTCTCTTTGGTGCTGCTTTTGGACGATCCTGTTCAAACAGGAATCTTCCTTATTAACCTTCATCCTGAGCCAGTCAATAATCCAATATTTGTGATACTATAGTCAGTTGTCATGGAAATAAATTTAATGCTGCAAATTCAGCTCTTTGGTTACCATTCTGGATCATACAGGAGCAGAAAGCAAGAAAATCCTATCTGCCCTGAGCTAACATTTTCATTTCTTGGGGGTCAAGCAGTTTCAGAAATATTGGATAACTGTACACTGTGATAACACGAATCCTTAAAGAGTATTCAAATCTTTATGTAGACTTTCAAAACTCCAGTGCTTCACTCTACAGAATTTTTGTCTAGCAAAAACTCCTGAGGTCTTTAGCCATGAGTGAGTATTCTAAATTTTCTTTGAACCAGACAAAATAAACGAATTGTGTTAGAAATGAGTAAGAGATTCTAATTAGAAGATCGCTGAATGAAAACATATACTTGTTACTTTTTGAAACATTTAGTTTTAAACTGGGTTTGTGTGGATTTTTTTTTTTTTTTAAATGTCTTAGGGAACCTGAAAAACCACGAACTTTTCCCAAGATGATATTTCAGGACATTAAAAAATGATCAAAATCTTATCCGCCCTCCTGCTTCCATTCCCATTCCCTAAAAGAGAAAAGAAGCAAAAGTTCTTGCATAATATTCGTATTTGGGTGGACACCATTGACTAATTATATAACACAATAGACTATTTTCTGTTTCCTAAAAATAAGAAGGGCGATTATCCAGGGGTAGGGGTGGTTATGGCACCACATGGACCATACTTCACCCACTGGAAATAAATATGGAAAACATTTCAATCACATATAAAAAAAAAAAAAGCAAGGAGAGAGAGGATGGATAAAAACTAGTTCATTAAAGACATGCTGTGTAAACCAGTTAGGGTCCATCAGAGTCAGGACTTGGAAGTACCTGACATTGGTAAGATTAAGTTCTTTTAAAATTAATTTTTGGGAAAAACCCAGGGCATTGTGTTGTAGAATAAAAAGCCCCGGGCTGAGAATCAGGAGACAGGATTTGAGGTCAGCTCCGCGACATGTGAGTGCTGTGCCCTGGGTAGGTCACTTTATCTCGCCGGTGGGTTTTCTCTGCAAAACGAAGGGCTCAGACTACTTGACTTCTGCGGCCCTTTCTAGCTCAATCAGTCCAGGACGTTAGTTCTTCTAACCAAACTCTCAGTGTTGTAACGTACCCTGATTGGCAAAGACAATTGGCCAAAGCCGCAGGGGGAAGGCTGGAGAGGCAGCTGGCTGAAGGAAAATTTGAAAACAATTCTCCCCCCACAAAAATTTATACAACCGGTCCTTTACTCAAGTTATCAGTAATCGTGGTGCTCATGGCCATATCAATTCTTATTCCTCCTACATTTCTCCATTCAGTCTTCTGCCCTCCCCAACCGGAACTTCAAACTTTCTCCTTTCCTCAACCCTCCAGGCTTCCTCCCTCAGCCCCGCCGCTGGCTGGGGGCCTGACTTCCTGCGTGACCGAGAAGTTGAAGCCGTCATCAGGGCCTTCGGCGGGCGCCCACCTCCCACCTTGCAAGCTTGCACCTGTGCCCACAGAACGCTGGCTTTCCTCCTGCTTTGGTGAATAAACCACCTCAGCTGCCAACAAAAACTGAAGTCAAATCGTGTCACTTCTCCACTCGAAACCCTCTGGCTCATGCGGAGCCGAAGCCAAGGTCTCTAGGAAGGCTGACTAGGTCCTCCTTGCTCTGCACTCTGTTCTCTCTCCTCCTGCCCCCACTCGCTCATTCCAGCCTTCTGGCTCTTGTGCCTGGAATGGACCAAGCAAGCTGCTGCTTCAGGGCCTTTGCACTTGCAAGTTCCCCTACCTGGTATGGCATCCCCCAAATATCAAAAAGGCTCACCACCTTAAGGGCTCCCTTTAGGTCTGCTCAAATGTCTCCTTTCCAGGGAGGCCTCTCCTGACCATCCCCTATACAATGGCATACCCCGATCCTACTCGGTGCCCTCCCTGCTCCCCTTCCTGCTCTCTTTTTCTCCAAAGCTATAATCAGCATGTGACATGCTCTGTATTTGTTTACCATCTTCCCACACCGGAATGTAAGCTCTGTGAGGGCAGAGATTGGTTGGATTTACTCACTGTTCTAATCCCAGGGAGTCTAAGAGGGCCAGGCCCTCACATTCATTGAATGGTTTAATTGATTTACGGGACACTGTTAAGCATTTAAGGAAAAACTGGCGAAATTTTGACACTGTTACAGAACGAACCAAGCATTGAAAACTAAAATGAACTATTATAGATCTGTTGTTCATAGATGACTAAAATGGAAAACGAAATAAGTAGGACATGCACACCTACAGAAATGTAGGTCTAAATCTTACTCCACTCTGACAGTGCTCCAAAATAACATGAGAGGCAAAACCAGGCGAAAACGCAATGCTCCTGACAAGCATTGTTCCTGACGGCAATAATCCAATGTTCTCACACTTCAGAGGCCAATTTCCTTCTGGTGATTTCTCCCCAATTCATCCTGAGTGGACAGAATCACTCAAGTCAGAGTGATTTATATTCAGTCAATCAATTCTTTGTTAGCAGGAAAACTCCACTGGGCCCATGAAGTGCAGTTTTCACGCTTCTAGTCTCCTTTTTTGCTAGACAGACATTTCTGGGGGAAGACTCCCAGTGTATTGACTCTGCAGGCCAGACACAAGCCTCCCATAGGATGCTTAGGACATATAAGTATAACAAAACTCCTACCAGCCTGACTTTGCTCATTAAGAACTATGTGCTCGTGCTGGACGTGGCTCAGACTGTCTCTGTCTGCTCTTATTAGGCTTTAGTCTAATGGCAGCCATATTGAGGCTCGTTGTAACAGCCTCTCACTGTATATACTCAAGATGGCCAGTTAGTAAGCAGGGCAGCTTATAAAGCTACAGATATGATAGTCCCGTGGAATGTTCCAGCTCTCACTTGATGAGTAACGAATACTACTCAAAGCAGAAACGATTTTAGTCAGACAGACGCTCTCATACCCAGATGATACAAATAAACTGCAGCAAATTTCCTGGGGTGCAGTGTGACTCATGTTCGCCAGGAGTCTTAAAAAGAATTGTGCCCTTTGACCCAGTAATTCCATTTCTGTGACTTTAGCCTAAGGAAGTAATCAAAGATAAGGACAAAGATTTATGCACAAGGATGTTCAAAATCTGGAAACAACTGAAGTGTCCAAAAATAGGAAATGCTTCAATAAATAATAGTAGCTCTTAAAATATAATGCAACTATTAAAGAGGAATTTTTGAAAATAGCTTGATAAGTACTCCTGTTATCAAGGTTAATTTGTATTTAAACTTTATTTATATAGGTATATGTATATTTATATAGACACATGCCTGTGAATTGAAAGAAACTTACCAAAATATTTACGGTGATTATCTCTGGTGATAGGATTAAAGTTGATTTAAAATGTTTGGCTTCAGAGCTTTCTACCATAAACAGATATTTCTTAATTTTGTGAAAAATATCATTGGGCTGACGATTGAGTGACATCACAAGGAGAAGAAATAAGGAGCAAAAATCCCACTTGGATTTAAAGAGATGGGAGAACCCTGGTGCTTGTAAAAGCTTGTGATCATGTCCGTGTTGCTGAAACTCTCATTCTCTCAGACACATCACTCTTGTAGAAAATCACCTCCGAACAGGCTCCCAAATGAACAAGATACAAAGGTAGGGAGCTCTGCCATCAGCCGCCCGCCTCCCTTCTTCCCGGCGGGTTCTCTGGTGGTCACTCACTGATTTAATTTAGATTAATATGGTAGGTCTTGGGTGGCTACTCTGCTTTGGATCCCAAGCAATGCTAATTATTATCATAAAGGACAAGCAACTAGGGATGTTTAAAGTTCAGGCGCAGAGGCTGCCGTCTACATTTCTGCCATTTGGCTGACCAAATTACAAGAGTCTGGTGAGTCAATATGAAAGATTCCAAACACAAAGGTCAACGCTGGGCTCCTGACCTGCCTGACCCCACCTCAGAGCCAAGAATTGCAAGGCAGTTTTTCCTCCCACGCCAAAACCATTAGCAACCAGCTCGTCTTGGTTGATCCTTTTCTCTTACAACTATTTTTGAATAGCTAATCGTTTTTCTGGGGCCCACACACTAAATTAGCCTGTCATTTCATGACTTTTCTTCACTGTAAAGGCCTTGAATGTGTTTGTGACAGTACTGTACTTGCTAGTGTTAATTCACATTAATTAAATGCTATTCTCTTTCAAATCAGGATATGGCCCCACTAAACACACATATCGTCTAGAGGGGATGGGAAAAGCCAGTTTATACTACACGTCTCTACAGTTAATGGGTCACTGATGCAGAACTAAATAATAGACAAGCTATCCAGAGCCCTGTCCAGTCACTTTTTAGAAATAATTTTCAGAGAGCCTGAAGACGCACAGGACAGACACAGGGGGAAGTTAGGAAACTGTCAGTGTCTACCCAGTCAGCCACCAACTCCTAGTGATTTCCGGCCAAATCGCTCTGGTGTTTGGATCGCCCAGTCCTCCCTCACTACGCTATGCCAGGGTCAAGGTTTCTGAAGAGAGGAATTCAGATCTGAGGAGGAGACCTCTTCCCCTTCCTCCTGGGCAGGAGGGGTGTGGGCCACTGCCATGTCTGGCCCATAAAGAGCTCCTGGACGTGGCCAGCGTAAGCAGGCATTGAAGAAGATGGAGTCTGGGTGTCTAGGTTATTATTCAGGTGAGGGCCGGCCATGAATACTTGTCTCTGCCCTTCAAGGATGAAAAGCTGGTGTGGAGGGGTCTTCAGCCAGGGTGGAAGGTTTGGCTGATGTTTGAGTCGAAATTTTGTCCCAGACATTCCTCTTTCCAGAATTGCTCTTGCACCCCACCCCCGCCCCCATCATCTTTCCCTAAACTCGAAGCCACCATTAACATGATAGATTGAAAAAGCCTTCTAGGGACGCCTGGGTGGCTCAGTCTCTTAAGCATCTGCCTTTGGCTCAGGTCATGATCCCAGGGTCCTGGGATCAAGTCCTGCATTGGGCTCCCTGCTCAGTGGGGAGTCTGCTTCTCTCTCTCCCTCTGCCTGCTCCTCCCCCTGCTTGTGTGAGTACACACTCTCTCTCTCTGACAAATAAATAAAATCTTTAAAAAAAAAAAGCCTTCTCTTGTTTTAGAAACAATTTCTACCACAGCTAACATCTGTATCACTTAGGTGATGGAATACTAGTAATGTGAAACTTCCAATTAAAGGAGAAACCCATTTTAGAGCCACAAGCATGAACTTATTGGGCCATTTAATTGATGGACCTGTCACGTGTATAAGAT
Source organism: Potos flavus (assembly GCA_028534135.1). Lineage (NCBI taxonomy): Eukaryota > Metazoa > Chordata > Mammalia > Carnivora > Procyonidae > Potos > Potos flavus. The sequence goes on along the minus strand of CM052899.1, from coordinate 140,267,365 downwards.
CAATTTTAAATTCTATCAAACACTTTCAAATATCCTGTTGGTTTTCGACAATAAAAACTTTCAGTTGTTCTTAAAAATTGTCTTTAAAAGGATATCTGGGCTGCCCGGGTGGCTCAGTCAGTTAAGCATTTGCCTTAGGCTCATGTCATGATCCTGGGGTCCTGGGTTTGAGCCCCGTGTCTGACTCCCTGCTCGATGCGGAGTCTGCTTCTCCCTCTCCCTCTGCCCTCCCCGCCCCCTGCCACCCCCCCACACTGATGTTCTTTCACTCTCTTTCTCTCATAAATAAATAAAATGTTCAAAAAAATTAAAAAAAGGATATCTGAAAACCACAACACTGAACTTCTATTCCTAACTTTTTATAAAAGGGAAAAAGGTTTTAACTAATTCATTTTTTATAATGGCAACTTTGACCATATTTTATTCCTACAGATTCAGTTGAAAACTAACAGAGATTACTCATTTTTTTTTTCCAAACTTGCGAATTACTCCCTGAATGGAAACACACTGTATGGTATGAACTTTAAAGGATACAGCGCCTGTTCTCCTTTGAAGAGTTTACAGTCTAGTGGGAGAGAGAGAAATACAAATAAATAATGGTGACACAATGCAGGATGAAATAAGTCCTCCAGGGGCGCGTGGTGGGGGGTGAGGGTGTTGGGAACAGCTCCTCCGAGAAGGTGACACTGGAGACCTGTCAGAGTCTGAAGATATGGGGGAGAGGAAAAGAAGAGAGATGGTGGGGAAACGCGTTTCAGGCCTTTTTGACTAGACTTTTCCTTTCCAGTAAATTTCTTTTATATACCTCAGTGAAATCTCACTTTGCTCACGGAGAGTAAACAGTGCTGACAGATGAAGAAGGTAGTTGTCATTCTGTAGTGCCTCCAGCCTGGGCCCTAGAGACCGTAAGACAGAACCCAGGTGACACTCTGTGACGACTGGTGCCAAGTCGGCAGATGGAGACCATTACTGGGCCAGTTCTAATCCAGTGACTGGAGGCCAGCATCCCAACGTGAAAAACGAGGCGGGGCCACAGGTCCACGGAGCGTGGAGCATGATGGTTAACGCCACTGGGGGCGTCGTCAAGTGATTTGTGGTGCTGTTGGAAGCCTTTCTACTGTTGTTTCTTGCTCTTTAAGTTTGGGGGGGGTAGGAAACATATTCTCTCTGGTAGGTTGGGAAAGGAGGTTGGAAGCAAAATGATGTCAAATGCAAGTTAACTATTGAGAGATGCATATAAAAGGGGACAGGCATTAAAACATGTTATTTTCTCTTCCTGGGGCCTGAATTTCGGAAATTGATAGTGACGAGGCATAAGAACACAGGATCTTTCCGTCTTCTCTACCTATAAGGCAGCCCTGAAAATATGCGTGAGCTGACCCAACCAGGGCCTCTGAGGCTCTTAGAGGTGGACATTAAATCAGCCAGCAAATCTAAGAAGCCCCGCGTTCTGATTATTTCTCCCAATCTGCTTGGTTTTCTGAGAAATGGGCATGTCTGCATCCCTAGTGTTACAAAGAGCTGCTTTTCTTTTTTCCATCCAGCAAAGTGGAGGTCAGAAAGTAGAGGGAAAATACCTAATTGGGAGAATGGTGTATTTGAGAAAGGTTAGGCGTTAGAGCGGAGAGAACTTGGTTTGGAATCCCGGTTCTGTGTGACTTTGGCAAGTTTCAACTTTTTCCTGATCTCTAAAGGGGGGATTAATTCCTGCCAAACTACCTCACAGGGTAATTTAGAGATCAAATTAGAAATGAGATAATACTTAAGAGACTGATTGGTCAGCTAGAAAAAAATGCAAGTCAAGATTTTCTACTTAACATTAAGCAACAACAGCAAAATAATAATTATAAACTACGTGTGCGGAGATGTTGACATTTTTACTCTGCTTGATCCTTTGTGCCTGGCATGGTGCCTGGCACGAAGTTGCAGTGCAAGAATTATTTATTGTATAAGTGCAAAAATGGGGCCAGGTAAATGTATAGATTAAGCGGAGCTTAATACCCAAAAGGGTAAAGAAAGACACATTAAACTTCTTTAGTACATCGTAGGAAACTGATTTAATTTACGGTGCATGTGGGCAGTTGTGTCTTCTGGAGACCTTTGTGCATAGAGAGCCCAGATAAGTATTAAGACTCACGGGTACGTGGGTCTAAATGTAGAATTAGATGCCGGGGAGGAAAAAACCTTTCCTGTGATACTACATCTAATTTTAAACAGCTAGTTCACTTCCCTATTTCCCTTCCCTCCCTCCCTCCCTCCCTCCCTGCCTGCCTGCCTGCCTGCCTTCCTTCCTTTCTTCCTTCTAAAGATTTTATTTATTTGAGAGACACAGAGAGAGAGAGAGAGAGAGCAAGTGCACAAGTGGGGGGAGAGGGAGAAGCAGACTCTCTGCTGAGCTAGGAGCCCTACACAGGGCTCCATCCCAGGACTCTGGGAACTCGAACTGAGCTAAAGGCAGATGCTTAACCGACTGAGCCACCCGGCGTCCCCCATTCCTTCTTTCTGACTTGAACTGTCTCCCCCAAAGATGAGTATTGCTGAGATGAGAAACTGAAATCTGAAGCCGTGTCTCCTGTTCACTGAACTCCTGACTCTAACGGTACCCTGGGAACATCAGGACGTCAGCTCCCCAGAGCACACTTCAGGAAAAGGAATCACAGACCCATGTGAACCTGGCCTTGAAAATGATGGTGGGGCCACAGGCCGTTGCAGGAATCCATGAGACGTAGCCCTCGCTGAGAAGGTGGAGTCTGGGTGGGCAGAATGCTGTGACCTCCGTCCCCTCGTCCAAATTCTAACTGACCTGAGTTCTCTCTCTTCTTTGGCTGCTAGGAAGCTCTACACCAAATCTAGACCAATATCAACGATACAGGACCCTGTGGCTTTTCTCTGATGTTTTATAACTGTATCAATGATTTCTTTTATCTTACCTTCCGTTTCATTTTATTTTTGACTCTTATTTTCTTTTTGCCCTGGCCTCATCACTGTTTTTATAGCCTGTGTCTCTGGAAACCACTCTGGATCTCTTTTGGGGTGCTGTTAGTAAATGCTACTCCAGGTGCCGATCCAGAGTGACGCCTGAGGAATGTGAACCCGAGGTGCGTGCGCTCTGTCACCCCTGGCTGTGGCACGCTCTCGCCAAGTGAAGTTAGTCACTCAAGGGCAAACTGCATCCCCAACATGGAGAACATGTCTGTTTGGATGGGAGGCTGTAGGTGGTGGGGCAAAGCCCTGCTGACAAGTCAGAGTTCTAGAGGTGTGGTCCCCTCGCCCCCCGTGAATCTGAGGCTGACTTGGAATGTAAACTCCACAGTCAGCAGCAGCTCTGCTCTTGGGCATGTGGAAACGACCAACCAATGGAAACCTCCCGTTTTCAAGATGTCTGCCTTCATTAAATACTTGTGGCAGTGTTTCTAAGACCATAATGGTCAGTCTTAACCTTCACAAGGAAACCTGAAGATCTGAAGATTCATTATGTCCCCAGTATAAAGGACTCTGGGCTAAATTTTGGCGCCAGAAGAGTTCTCTGGAGTGGTGATGGCCGGCTCAGTTTTCTTATTCAGCTCAAACAGGCTAACACACACTGAAAACCAAAGGCTTTTCATCCAGCATATTCCAGGGTAACGGGATTTAAAGCCCTGTTTAAAAAAAAAGCATGATTGACTTGGAGGACTATGGCTCAGAAAAAGATGGAGGAAGGGAGGAAGCTTGAGGAAAAGTGACCTAAAGTAGCCAATTAATAGATATTTGATGAATAAAAGTTTAAATGAATAAATGGTAGGCTGAGACACCATCAGTTCTTTATAAACTCTTAGTTCACCTGTTTTGGAGACTGGCTATCTCCTGCCAAACTGGGACAATTACTTTCTGTCAAAATTTTATAAATTTTGTTATAAAAATAAAATATTCCATTTTCCCCCAGTAATCACTGATAGTGTTTTTATTACAAGGTGATTTTTTAATGCCTACAGTCATCTCCCTTTCCTGTAGTCACTCCAGGTAAGGCTCTTAGCTGACCTGGGGAGTTATGTTACCGCAGAAAGGTTCCAGTATCCCCCTGTTTCTGTTCTGTCCCCACTTCAACAGTCACACAGTGGCCCAGATTATCCCAAACCCAAGAAGTTTGAAGAAGGCAGTCCTTGTAACCCAGAGGCATTAATACGGCTTCTAAAATTGTGGGTTTTTTCCTCCCCTCTCAGAATATCCACTTAGACTCTGGATCTGCTACATTGGGTCCACTGGTTACACTCTAACTCATCTATTCATGGCCCAATGGAGCACGTGTGATCGAGCCATCCTGTGAGCATCTCCATCGCCCTGCTGTGTTTGCTCTGCTGAAAGCTGCAATGATGATAGTTAGGAGTCAGAGGAATGGAATGAAAAGGAGAAGGGGGGTAGAACAGCAGGGAAGGTGGCTTAGCCCTTCTGGGTGGCCACCTCTGAAATAGGAATCTATACTTGCTCGTATAAACAACACGCTAAGTTTTTCAAATTCTCAAATCACATTTATACCCTTAAAAATATCTTTATTTCCAAGTTGTCCTGGATGAGATACAGATGGGGCTATCTATTTTAAAACAAAATTAGAAAATCAACACTAGAGCAAACATTTTTGTTAATCCACGAGCAAACATTTTTTAGTTTAATTGATGCCAAACGACATTGATACTTCCAAACCCAGAAATACATCAAAGAAAATGGAATATTCTCTGTGCTGCTGATAGCAAATGCTTAGGAAGTACAATGTAGAGATCACTTTTCCGAGAGAAAAACAGTTCCTTCCAACCTCCAGTGTTTCAGTCAAAGCACAGGTTTGCACTTCCAAAGCCTTCGCAGCACGTCCTATGGGGCTATCGCACCTCCCATCCCCCTCCTGATATGCCCAAGGTCATCATATTTCCATTATAAATGCTAAAGACTCACGTATTAAAAAAAAAGAATTTAAAAAAGCTACTCAGTCCCTGCAGGAGAAACTACATACTGTGAGCTCTTTGAAGACAAGGACCGTGCCTTCTCACTCCCCTCTGATGGCCCATAAGGCTTGCAGTGCTTCCCCCTCCCCTAGGAGACGAAGAATTTGTTCACTGGACTATGATTATTGAGTTCATGGATTTAATTTTTAAACAAAAGTTTGTCAGAATCTCACCTTGGTTAGATACAAGTGTAAAACGCATTTGATTTGCATAAGGACAATTCCATATATTAAAAGTTTCAAGAAATTTTTTTACTTAGACTGAATTATGTTCTCAACACCTACTTGAATTAACAAGGAGGGTATAAACTTCTAAAGTTTTTCATTTTCTTCTTTCTTCTTCTCAGAAAAACTCCATAAAATTTTCCCAAAAAGCTATCACCACTAAAATAACCTCCCCCCCCACTTCATTCTTGTGTTAAATTGTTACACTAGGAGTTTTTTCCCCTATTGCTTAAGTTGTACTTCAGTTCCCCTAAGAGATACTGGGGATGCTCTGTTTTCAGGAGTAGAATATTCTCCTTGTAAAGGACCTTCCGAGAACATGCAGTCCAGGTCCTTCATTTACAGAAGAGGAAAACTTGCCTAATTCTGTCAATTCAAGGTGTAACTGAAGTTCCACCAGGGCGGGAGCTAATACTGTGTTTCCAACGTCTCACACAATGCCTGGCCCCCAGTAGACATTCAATAGATACTTGTTGGATAAACAGATGACTTAATAGGAGCTAAAGATGCCATATCTGAGTTCCCTAACCAGTCCTTCGACAGCACCTTGGCCAAGCCACAAGCCCAGGTTTGCAGAGATACACTAAGTGGGAAATAGGTGTATCAGGGCCCATGCTTGGAGACGGGCGTTCCCAGGGCTGAATTAATCTCCTGCTCTCCTGCGGTGGTGGGTACCAGGATGCAGTTATATTGAGAACCCTACAAATCCATACTGGCTTGCCATTGTATTGCTATTTCTTAAGCTCTAATTTCTAGGCAGTCATTCTAGGAGCCAGATTCTTCTGGTTGTCTGAACCACTCCATAACTTCCAGGCAACCAGAGCAGTGACAACAGCTTCTTCACGGACACTGAGATAGGGTGTGGTCTGCGGCAATAGAAGCTTAATAAGATACAAACTTTCTGACTCAAACCATGAAAGAAAGGAAAGAAAGAAAGAAAGAAAAGAAAGAAAAGAAAGAAAGAAAGAAAGAAAGAAAGAAAGAAAGAAAGAAAGAAAGAAAGAAAGAAAGAAAGAAAGAAAGAAAGAAAAAAGCCAGGACTAGAGAATGACAAATTCTAAAATTGAAAATGGTTATTAAACTCTTCCAGATTTTCCCTACTTTCTCCTAAAGTGTGAAGTTATAACTGCTCTGACCAAATGAGATGTGAACGCTTTACTCTTTTGAAACAGCAGCATTATTAACTGTCACTCTAAGGACCGGACCGAATCGGTATACACCCACATACTAGATGCTCTTGAGTTCCCATTGACTAGAGCTGCAGTGAGTGGGCCTGTCTCTAATGGAGCCAGCCTCATCCAGAACCATGCACTTGTTTGCCTGGAGTGCTCCAAACTTGAGAGCTCTGCAAACACATCCCAGCCTACCCAGTTCCCCTCCCCCTTCCTGGCTGCCTTTGTCTGCTCCTTCTTGGGGCCACTCCATTGTCACTCAGGCCCACACTCTCCTTCAAGACTGTCTGAGGTACTGTTTGTGCAGTTATTCACAGGGAAGAACTGGTCCAGCTCGGCAGTGTCCTGACAGTGACCTTGGTAAAAATGGGCGAGGCTGGCCAGCGTGGGTTTCCTGACAGGCTTGGATAAGGTGATTAGAGAGATCCCTCTCAGCCCCCACGTCTACAATCCCAAGTACTCTTTGCATTCATCACTTTGGTAGTTCTTTAAATTCTTTACCTGGAAATCTGGGGATTTGTAGAAGAGTATGAGTAATGAATATATGCATACTTAATGAAAAATAAGTAAATTTTTGTGCTAATTCAGAATCCCTTATTATTTCTAAGATAGACTTTGTTTGGGGGGTTAATTAGACAAAGATGGTCACTATTTTATTTTATTGGTAAAAAAGAAAATATCAGTGCACCGTGGTAAAACTCGGTTTTGTAGAATTCTTTGTGAATCGTCCTTTATTGCTTATATGTTCTGCAGATATGTATTCCCAGCCCAACTAAATTACCAGGGAGAAACTGTCATATTCCTTCCTGACATGGCTCAGTGCCACCTATTTGATATGGATGGAAGGAAAAAAGGGAGAGCGGGATAAAGGAAGGGAAAAAGAAGGAGAAGAAAGATCTTCCTTAGGGTTCTGAGTTTTCCCTGGTCAAGCATTTAATGGGTTAAGTATATAGAGGGAGCGCCTGCCTGGTCTTTTTAAATTTGCTAAAGAATTTTTTTTTTTTTTTTAATTTCTCTACCACAGTGTTAGTTCACAGGGCTTTTGAGGGTTAAGTAGGCCAGCATATAGTAAGCTAGTAATCCAAAGAGGAGAGATAGATGGGAAGGGATTGTTTTCTGAACCATTTCACTGATAAAGGCATGTTATGGATATTTTATACCTTGCTTTAGGATCCTGTTGGTTGAAACAAACAAACAAACAAAAATCAGTTTCTAATACTCTGTGCCAATACAAGGAGAAAGTCAAGTTTTAGTAATAAAAAGATTCTATTATTTTGAGTTTACACAAATATCAAATGTTTTTGAGCTATAAAATTTTCCTTCTGATGTGTGGTGTGTATGTGTGTGTGCACATGTGTATTTGAGTGTAAGGGGGAATCATTTTGGAATTTCACACCTTCCCTATTAGGAAGAATCTGAAAGTTTTAGCACCAATCTTCATCTTTGGAAAAATCCCACTAAAAATATTTAAACCAAAGGGTGCACACATTATTTCTCATTAACTTCGTTCTCCCCCATGCCCAACTCTGCCTTAAACAATGCAAGCATTTAATGACCTGAGTTTAACTATAAGATGTGTTCACTTTGACTTCATTAAGCTATAAACAAATGCATAGTCTAAATGGGGTTTGGTAGCTTCATTTCTCAGAATGGACTCAGAAGCAGCAATATGGCAGATCTTTAAAATGCATAACTTTGGAATAGAATAAAGTGTCTAAAAATATAACCACATACATAGGATCATTTGATTTTGGTAAATGTGCAAGACAGTTCAATGGACAAAGGTTAATTTTTTCAATGAATGGTGCTGAAACTATTGGACATTCTTAAGTAAAAAGATGAACCTCAATATCTTGCCTCTTATATGAAAACTAACTCTACATGGATCAAAGATCTGAATGTAAGAGATAAAACTATAAAACTTTTGGAAGAAAAAAAAGGAGAAAAGCACTGAGGTCTTAGGTTAGGCCAAGATTTAGATATGACAACGAAATCAAAATCCATTTAAAAAAGATAAATTGGACCTCATCAAAATATAAAGTTTCTGATCTGCGAAAAGACACAGCTTGCAAAGACAAATATGATCGGGGAGAAATATTTGCAAAACACATCTGATAAAGAACTTGGATCCAGAAAATACAAAGGATGCTTAAAACTCAATAAGAAAATAATCCAATGAGAAAATGGGAAAAGACTTGAACAGACCCTTTACCTAAGAAGATACATGAATGGCAAATAAATATATGAAAAGATACCCAATATTATTAGTCACTAGGGAAATGCAAATTCAGACCACAATGAGACCCCACCACACACCTATGGGAATGGTTCAAAAAACAAAAAAGCTGACAATACCACATACTGGTGAGAGTATGCAAAACTAGAAGGCTCACACATTGCTGGTGGGAATGCAAAATGGTACAGGCACTTTGGAAACAATCTGGCAGTTTCTTATAAAGTTAAACATACACTTTTCATGTGACCCAGTAATCTCACTCTTGGACATTTACCCAAATGAAATTAAAGCTTACATTAACACAAAAACCTATACATGAATATTTATAGTAGCTTTTTTCATAATTTCAAAAACTGGAAACAACCCAAATGTCCTTCAGCTGCTGAAGGGATAAAGGAACTGGCACCTCCACACAACGGAAGACTATTCAGCAATAAACACAAATGAACTACAGGTACAAACAGGAACACTGATAGATACAGACACATTATGCAAGTGCAAGAAACCATATTCAAAGGGCTACATGCTGCATGATTCCATTTTTATGCTATTCTAGAAATACTAAGATTACAGGAACAGAAAATAGCTTGGTGATTGCCAAGGGCTGGTGGTGGGGGAAGGGGTTGACCACAAAGGAACAGTATAGTGAAAGTGTTAGAGTGATGAACTCTGCATTTCCATTGCCGTGGTAGTTACATGACTGCATTCACTTGTCAAAACTCATAGAACTTTATACGCTTTTGCATACAGTGAATTTTCCTGTATGTAAATTAGAAAGTAAATTAACAATATCTCATGTAAATGTCCATCAACAGAGGATTGTTCAAATAAATTATGGGCCACTTTCCAAAGGAATAAAATATTTCTGTTAAAAAAGAATAAGACAGATTTGTACATAATAGCAAGAAAACATGTATAAAAGAGAAAAATAAGTTGTAGAAGTACAGGCATATGGTGAATTCAATCCTTTTTAATAAATATATGCATGTGTATGTTAGTAACTCAACAGAAAAAAAAATACGGAGAAATAGTCTCCAAAAAAGTAACAGAAAGATATTTTGAAAGGTTGGATGATAAAGGACTTTCATTTTCTATGATTTCCATTTATTATAATAATGTATGGAGTTTTTAAACAAATAGACATTTTTCATAATGCAAAATTATAAAGATATAAAATCTGATGTCTTGAGCTGAAGATATGCATGTTATTTCTCATAAAAGCACAGAATTTAAGTGAGTTTTCTGCCAGGCACTTAAAAACAGGTTTTAGCAGTATTTGAAATGGAAGCTCTACTCTGAATTTCGAGTCAGATTTGAAGGTTAGATTGGCAAGTTCCCTTTGAGTCAGCATTTGTGTTGTTAATCAGCAACTGTTCCCCAGGTTTCAAAGAACATTTTATGTAACCAAATGAAAAAGGCAAACCAATTCAAGATATATCCTATGAGCGCTGGTGCATGGAAAATCAAAGGTTTTTACAGTCTCCAAACCTTAGAACTTTTAAACATTTAATGTTCTCTCAGATATAAAGTTGTCTTTTCACAGAAAAATGTCTAATCACTTTAACACTACATCTATCTGTTACAGGCCAGAGAGAACTCACTCTGGCCAAGCAAGACAAGAAAATCTATGATAAACATGAGAACAATCCAACAATGAACAGTGTCACAGTTCAACCAAACCCTGGGATCTTGGATATTTTCTTGGAACGTACCGCTTCCATGGAAGCCAGGATATGGAAGTTTTTATTACGATTGCATTCAGTGAAAATAAAATGGCGGTACTGCAAAATTTTTTAAGAGTGTTGGCCAATGTTGGGCTTTAAGTGCAATATTTTTTGAAAATGTTAATCGGAAGCATAAATTGACTCTTCAAGAGTCACACAGTTCCCAGAATTTTCCTTAATAAGAACAGCATGTTGAAGAGATAATTCTGAAAAGAAAAATGAATCCAAGTCTAGAAAAATTCCTGCTTTCTGATTTACCGAGCTATTTATTGGGATTCACTAGAATCCAATAAAAGAACTCTATAGATACAATTGTGGTTGCTCCCCCCAACTCCCAACTTTGCTTCCCCTGTCCTGCCCAGGGCTGGCAAATCTTTTCATGAGTCTGAGAATTCCACTGACGAGGGAGTCTGCCAAAATGGAGTCACCTTTCCTTGGATCACCCTCAACTGTAAAGGCAACTGGATTTTTTTTGGATACAACTTTTCAGATTGATAACTGGGCTCCTGTATATTTCCTTACAGATGTTTACAGAAGAGCTTGTTTTAAATAGCTTCCATTTTAATACAGTTTGGTTTTAATGAATATGGATTTGAACGGAGAAATCATGCTTTATGTCTGAAGCCTCTGAAACTTCTCCATTATGATTTTTACTCAAAGTACAAAAGGATAGGGGAAGAGAACATCGAAAACACCCAGTTGTTATTAGAAAGAAAAATTATACTATTTTAATACTGACAAAATATTCCTTCAAACAATTTGCATTCTGCTATTTCCTTCTATGAGCACCATGTTTCTCTCTCATTCCACTATAGATGTTAGTTTGGTTGCTCTAGTCTACACTCCTCAGAATTCTGAAAAGCTCATCTATGCTTTCACATTCCATTTCATTAAAGAGGAAGAGAAACTAATTGATTCTTCCTTGGTTGAGAATCCATTTGGAATCAGAAATTTGTTTTCAGGCCATGGTCTAAAACATATACCATAGGTGTTCAATAAACATTCGTTCTCCCTCTCTGTCTCACCCTTAGCTCTTGACTCTCTCAGTTCCAATCCAGGTTGCATATCTAATTACCAGATCTATCAAAATAAGAGCCTTAAAACATCAATTTCATCCAGCAACTGCCTTGGTCAATACTTTCCAGTGGCTCCCAACTGCCCATAAAATGTATTCTGAACTTCTCTTCCTGGCATTCAAGGCCCTCTGTAATCTGACTCCAAGCTGACTTTAGCCCATTTTTAAGACGTATTTCTAGTAGACCAGCATTCTCACTAATTCCTGTCTTTTTTTTTTTTTTTTCTGCCTTTAAATGGCAGGTCCTAAGCAAATCCTTCACTGTCCTTGAGTTAAAGCATGTGTTTTGCCTGAGGACTGACTACCCTACTCTTCCCTCTGTGAGGTAGGAACAGCTGCCATGTAGTGGGTGCCTCCTGCACCAATCATGCACTTCCCATACATTAACTCATTTCGTCATCCTAACAACTTGTAAAGAAGGCATTCTGATCTCTCTTTTATAGACAAGGAAGTTGGAGCTCAGTGATACTGGCTTAAGACCATGTTGCTGTTATAGAATGATGAAAACAAGATTCTCTCTTAAGACTATCTGATTCTAGAGCCACTTCTCTTTCCCTGTCTCTGTGTTGCTTTCATTTATCTCTTCTGCTTAGAACCTCATCCAGATTTATCTTGGCATCACTTATTTGATGCTTAATCTCATTCTGTGTTGAGTTGCTAATTAGATGTTCACTTGTGCTTATCTTCCCAATGTGGCTGTTAAAGGACAGTGACCTCACCTTACTAACAAACCATCTCCATCAGCATCTAGCATAGTGCTATGGATACAGAACAAGGATACAGTGGGTGAACATGGCCTGAAATCCTACATATATACTCCATTTTGAACTGGATTCTCCCTTGGCTTCCTATTTCTGTTAATAGCACTCTTTGCTGGGGCGCCTGTGTGGCTCAGTCGATTGAGTGTCTGACTTGTGATTTTGGCTGGGGTTGTGGTCTTGTGGGTTATGGGATTGAGCCCCACATCAGGCTCCATGCTTGGCAGGGAGTCTGCTTGAGATTCTCTCTCTCCGTCTCTTTCTGCCCCTCTTCCTGTTCGCGTGCACATATGCTCTAAAATAAATAAATAAATCTTTAAAAAATAGCACTCTTTGCTGAGTTACTCTTTATATAGACCTTTCAATCCTTAGCCCATGTACCTACCGGAGAGTTTGACTCACAAAGGATATTATGAGAGAGATGAGCTTTACTCTAATATCAATTTTCTAGAATTAATAAAGAATGAATATACAGAGTTAGGTAAATCATCTTTAGGATTTTTCTTTATAAACAGTCCACACTGGAATTTGATATTTTTTTCTCTAATTATACCTCAATTTCAGAATATGGGGTTCTTTCAAACTGAAATTTAATTTTCCACAATGCAATAAAAATAAAGTAATTTGAGACTTAAAACGTTTCATTATGGAAGCTTGCTAGTGTGAAAAACGGAAAGCACATAGTTTAGTATAGCTACTTTGCTCTGACTACTTTGGCTGAAAATTTTTTAAAAATGCTCTAAATCGTATTGTTTCTTGGCCTTTGGGCTAAGATCAAGTGCACAATGCTCTAAATTGTGCAAAGGTAAATATCTCTGTTCTTTGAGTTTCTTGCCTTTTCTGCAAACCACAGCTACATTAAGTCCTTCCTACACTTCTTGCACATTCCAGCATTGCCAACAAGCACCGTGCTTTTTAAATGGCTCATATCTTACTGATGAACTTTGTCAAGGATCTTTACCAAGAGTGAAGATAACTGATTTTGAAAACAGAGGTTAAGATTTTAAACTTGTTGATATGAGAATGACTGAATGAGATAAAACCCTTGCCGAACCTAAATATTTGCTCAGGTTTGGCATATTTATTCATCTCCCTTATTTGGTGAAAAGAGAGAGAGAGAACCACAAGGGGACTGTTTCATCTATAAATCTGCTACTAGACATACGCTGTGTGCATTTTCATAAAGACTTTTATTATGTGATCCTTAAGCAGCATATCCATGCCAGCTGGTGGGCTGGAATATAAAACACATCTCTCAGAAGAAGCTATTATTGGGTCAATAATATGCTAATTAAAAGGGCTTGTGCAGCCATCTGTGGGATCCCCAATAGTAGAGGTTTGTTTCTAGAACCCTCGGCATCGCTGCATCTTATGCTGTCTCTAATAGTTTTACTAATGCCTGACATTCTCACTGATGATGATGAGAACAAAAGTGTTGGTGAGCCTAGTGGATCCTAAGCTATGTTTACACATAATAGAGATTTGCAATCATTGCACCCAACTTGGTAAACTACAAGAGTTTCCAGGGAGTCAGGTTACTTTAACGCTAATTCTATGCAGAATATATTAATACCACATAACATTTACCTATTTACAACACTTGAGCACAGTAAAACAGCACTTAGGTTAGGAGATGAGACGTTGGTGTAAATAACTAAGGAATAAATTGTGCACCTTCGGCCAGCACTTTGAGCACTATAAGAATTTCATTTTGCAATAATAAGTACTGGGTGAAGATGAGAAGAACAAAGAATGAGACACGTTGTCTCTGACTTTGAAAATGGAAGAGGCCACTTTGTACATGGGTTGATTCTACATAGCTCTTGAGAAATGCATAAATTGTTGCTTCAAAAAGCATGCTTAACTATTTCTATGGTAATAAAATTTTTTGGAACTGGTGGTGCCAGAATGTTTAAGTTTTATTCTTGTCAAGTATTCCATAGTATAGCTCTATTTCCCTGGCCTTACCAGCTCTTCATTTCTGTCACTCACTGCCCTCAAGAGTTTCCTTCTTTCTGTATTTGTCCTCTTTCGATATTAACAGCACGGAGCACAGAACACTCCACTTTGCTAACGTAAGCTGAGGGACACAAAGACTATGTCAAAAAGATAAAATCTCTCAAATATACATAGAGTTAATCCCTGTCTTATAGGTCTAATTAAGGCAGACTTTTCTCAGCAGAGCCGTGTAGTGCTTCTGATGGTTTCTAGGCCCTTTGGTAATTGATAACCTTGACATGGTTTACTAAGCTGGTCTTGGTGGGACTGTTAGAGGATTTTCTCTGGTTCTCTAATACACCATGGAAGTAGAATGGCCATCAGTTCCCCAAGTGCACAAAATCACTGCTCTCGTTTCAACAACCGGATATTAGTAGACATGTATCTACTTCTATGTAGATAGTATAAGGCTTCTCCAAACACAACAACAACAACAGCAACACACCAGCAACAAAGATGCTCCCCCCCACCGCCCAACAGTGAAGATCTGAGAACACTGGGCTCTGATTCCCACATGGCCAGGATCAGCTAGAGCTGAGCAGGAGTGCCGTCCCCACGGCATGACTCAGGTCTCCTGATGACATTTCATTATCTCTCTGGTCCCTGCAAACATTTGACTTTGTAATCTCTGTAGAATTTTGGGTAAGACACATTGCACAAGGCCTTACACTCTTACGATTTCCGTATTTGCATAAATCAAACCAAACTTGGCTTTTGCCTAGATATATGACTAATTTTAGGATGCCACTGGACGCATAAATGTGTTTGAGAGCTGATGGGGATAGAGCAGAGGAAAAGGCACAAGGTAGACTGAGAAGCCGACTTCTTGTCTTGGTTCTGTCAGTCTCGTTTCTAGGCCTCAGTTTTTAAGAAGTCCTTAAGTATCTGATTTATGTCATTAAAAAAATAGAAAGTCCAGAAAAACCAAGATGCATACTTACACGTACCACATGTTAACTGGAGTTCACCAAAGCACAAATATTTGCCACATAGATAATAGATTTAGTCCTAATGTTTAGTTGAAGAGTGTATATATATATATATATATATATATATATATATATATATATATATATATAGTTTGCTTGCCTGTGTGTATCAGTGTTTTGGCAATATTTTTGCAATTTTAGCAGAAATTGTTGCTTTTCAATAGTATCTACATGCTCTTCTACATTTCCTAGCCTCCCTTGAGTTAGGTTGGCTACATGACTTATTCTGACCAAAATTAGTGAAGGTTATTTGTGTAATTTCTTAGCTAATATAGTTAAGGGTATGTGTTCCTTCTTCACTTTCTGTCTCCCTTGCTCCCCACTCCTTCTACCTCATTTGCCTGCTTCAAGTATAAGTTGGCAGAGCCTCATGATGGCAGTACTTGGGTTTCTAAGTCATTAATTAGAAGAAAGGTGCCTGACCATGTCAGATTTTGATGTGAGTGAGAAATAAGCTTCTGTTACAGTAAGCCACAGCAATTTCAGGATTCATTGGTTATCACAGTGTAATTTCGCTTTTAATATAATAACTAACACAAGATAGAGAGGTAAATTGTCTGCCAAAGCTGACAGAAGACTGCGACTGTCATCTATAATCCATAATTTCAAATTGTTGTATTCATCAAAATGCCTTAATTCATTATAAGCATCATATTAAGCTTCTATTAGACTTATGAATTCTTAAAGGCCTCATTGCTGTTACTGATAATTTTTGTAATATATTCATGTTTAAGATTATAAAGTGTACTAATAAGACACTAATCGATTCTGTTTCAGGTATTAGGGTTCCATGCAAAATTTGTGTGGAATAAAAAGGATTCCATTTCTAGAAGTATTGGGAAATCACTAGACTAGATGATATGAAAAGTTCTTTAAAATAATAAAACTCAGTAACGAGTTCCATATTACCCTTGACCCAACAAAAGGAAAACCACTGCCTTGAAGCCACAAAAAAGCAGAAACCATTTCTGTGAAATTCATGCACTTTCATTGATTTCACATCCCACAGGTATAATAGATAAGAATTCCCAGGAGCTGCAGGAAATCCTAAAAGAATGGATGAATCCTCTTACTTCTTAATTCGGTTTTTACAGAAGGAACACGAGGCTATGAATAATGGGACTCACAATAACGTGTGAGGCTAAAACATGGATTTAGAATATGTGGCCACACTTCCACGGCTCAACTCCATGTGTCAGGATTTTAATATTGTCTGTATTAGTTATCTATTTCTGAGTAATAAACTACCTCAACATTCAAAGGCTTAAATAATAACAAATCTTTTATCGCACAGTTTCCGGGGTCAAGAATTCAGGAGTGGCTTAGCTGGGGAGTTCTGGTTCTAGAGATTCTGCTTCCAAGATAGCATATTCACACTGCTGGCAAATTGGTGCCGAGGACCTCCCTCATGACTGACTGTCCTCATGATGTCATGGCTTCCCCAACGGAAAGCAAGGTGGAAGTCATAATATTTTTTTACGACCTGGCTTCAGAAATCACACTCTGTCATTTCTACAATATCCTATTAGCTACACAGGTCTGCCTTCTCAGTGTGGGAGAAGCCTATACAAGAGTGTGGATACCCGGAAGTGGGAATCACTGGGCACCATTTGAAGGCTGGCTACCACATGGTTTTCATTAAAGAGGAAAAGCCTTATCATAACAAAGATGTAGAGACAGTGTTCAAGTTGTATTTATCAGTAAGGAGTGAAATGTCTCTCCAAACATGTTCATCTTAATGCTTTTCAAGAAATGTCATATTTTAAGGAAACCACTGGAGAATTTTGTTGGCCTCCAAACAATAGACTTTCTACTGGAACATATATAGTTAAAAGGAACCAGAAACATCTTGTTGACATAGTAAGTCTGTTATTAATCTTCTTATGTACTGATATCCAATTAAAACAAAGAAACTTTTCAGCTTGACTGAACACATTATGTACTTTGCTGTTCTCATTCCAACAGGAAAAAAAAAAAAAAGGCAGTACATACTGAATTTCCTAGAGATTCAAACTTTAAGGCGGGAGCTAAATATCACAATAAATAAATAAAATAATGTGTCCAAGAAAGTATATATGGAAAAGTTCTAGTATAAGACAAAACATTCTTTGGGGGGAAAAACATATTCAAAGTAGTTACCTCTTTATTTTTTTCCCAACCAATTTTTTTTCAGCTGAATATTACCATTTTGTCATAATTTCATCCATTTGTGCAGATATTAGGTTTCCAAACACAAGAACCTAATGGAACTCCAGAATCAATCTGAGCTGACCATCTTTCTTAGAGCAGCTTCCTGCAGCCTCTTCTTAGGACTACATGATTGCTATCCAAATGCTATTTCTGGTTTGTCTTAGAGCAAGGTTGGGGTGAATCTTCACAACTGGAGGTATTAGGACTTATCCTGTCCTTTGGGACAGAGAAACCAGAGAGCACCTGGACTTCATCACGGGGCCACAGGCGGTACTTCTGAAAATAAATACCCCTCACCATTTCTGACCGTGGCAGTGGACTTAGTTATCCACAGAAACCCATTTTTATTATAAATTAATCAACTGACTTCCTATTAAAGAAACAGGGCTGAGAGGGAAGGGCACTAGGAAGATATCTCTGTAAAGTTCTGCTTCAAGATGCTGAGGCCAAGAGCAGATCAGATGGAACCAGGAAAGGCACTGTGGGGAAATCAGATGAAGCGCACACCAGTGAGGAGGGAGGGAAAAGTGATGGCTTCAAGCCAAAAAGAGGCTGAAAACAGATGGCAGAAAATTAAAGCATCTGATTAGGCTGGAGATCTTAGGTGGCTGTCAACTAACAAATATAAATGAATTAGAGCGACTTGGCATATAAGAAATAGTGTTGAGAGAAGAAACCAGTCGTGCTTAAACTCTAAATAATTGTTGACCATATTGTGTGAAATTTCATGCATTCATAAATAAAGATTAATTACACTGAAGAAATATAAAGTGGAAAAAAATAATAATTATCTGGAAGAGAATTCCTAGATGATTTTAACAACACAGGGGTTAGGCAGAGGGAAGATGTGAAAGTGTACTAGAGATATTATCTTGTTGAATAAAGAAAGTAATCTGTAAAACAATATTACTTTTAATTTTGTTCCATTTTTATATGTACAGAGTATATAAATATACACGGCAGAGAAAAAAACTTTGTTAGGACACAGGCCAGATTTTTGAAGTGGTAACTGAGAATCGCTTCTCGGCCTTTTGGCTAAGATCGAGTGAAGTGGTAACTGAGAGAACATTTGTGTACTTCCATATTATTTAAATTAAAAAAAATTAAAACATACATACTCTTTAAAGGTTAGCATTTCTGCCCATGGGTCCTGTCCCTATGCTTTAATAAAAACAGCTTTTGGCACCCCCCCCCCAAATTAAGTAAAAAGCAAATTTCCCCAAATATATTTTTAAAGTATGGAATCTCTTATTTTTTGACATTGATATTCTGATTATATGCTTCCTGCATTTTGTAAGTAAAACATGTCACAGTTAATGTCAGACACTGTGGCTGCCCTGGGGTCCACTGTGATCTCCCTTCAAGAAAGAAGTGCCCTTTGAGCTACAAGGAGTGCAGTTAATGGGCAGCATTCCTGTTACCTCATTGGCAACCTCCCTGGTCTGAGCCAAAGCCAAGGACATTCCTCTTGGGCAGCACCAACCAATGACTGAGAATGGTGCAGGCATGATCATCTAGGGCCTGCCCATTTCCTTCTAGAAATCTTCTCTGACAGGCAATCTTTGCTCCCAAACATCCCCTTGGGTTGGTCTCACCTTTGACAGACCTGCATTATGGTTTGAGGCTCTCCCTCCTTAGACTTGCTTCCCCTTCTTTCCTTTCAGTTTTCAGATCTACATACTAGTCAAAGACTTTCCCTGCTCCTTCCTGCTCCCTCCTTTTTTTTTTTTTTTGAAGAAAATTAAGGAAAAAACTTTTATAGTCTGAAGTAGAAAACAGTTTTTTAAGCAGGACTACAAAAATCAAATCCGTAAAAAAAAAAAAATGATGAACTTGACAACAGTAAATAATACAAACTTATGTATAAGTAGACACCATAAGCAAAGCCATATGTAACATTGTAACATTCAAGTATGAATATGTATAATATATAAAGAGTTTTTAACACTCAATAATACAAACAATCCCACAGAACAATTGACATTTCATAGAGGAGGAAATAAAAATGGAAATAAACATCTGGAAAAGATGTTTTATTTCAGTAGTAATGTGGGAATGTAGTAAAGACAGTAATAGTGATGAACATTTATTGAATACTTAGGTCCTAGGTATTGTTCTAGGTGTTATAGATTTTAATTCACTTCATTTTGGCAATTACTGTCTAAAGTAGGTAATATAATTCTCCCTAGTTTATAAATAAGAAAAATGAGTCACAGAAGAGTTAGATAACTTGCCTTGTGTCAAAAGCTGGGATTTGCACCCACATACTGTGACTTCAACAGCCACACACTTAACTATTATGATTCACAAAAAGTTGCTAATAACCGAGGGAAACAGATATTCTATTAGTAGAATTCTAACCTGGTAGAGTCGTCTTCTTTTTTTTTTTTAGACATTTTTTTCCTTTTTTTAAGTTTTTATTTAAATTCTTCTTAGTTAACATGTAGTGTAATATTAGTTCATGTGTGTAATTTAGTGATTCAACACTTCCATACACAAGTTGCTCACCACAATAAATGAATTCCTTAATCCCTATCAACTATTTAACCCATCTCTTGACCTACCTCCCTTCTGGTAATCATCGGTTTGTTCTCTACACGTAAGAGTCTGTTTCTTGGTTTGCTTCTCTCATTTTCCCCCTTTGCTCATTTGTTTTGTTTCTTAAATTCCACTTAATTTTTTTTTTTAACCTGGGGAATTCTTTTTTTTAATTAACATATAATGTGTTGTTTCATCCCTCCTCTCTTTATCTTTTAAAGTGATTACCCCCTACCCCACAAGGCTCTTGCACTTCTAACTCTGTCTCAGCACCTACTTCCTCGAGGATCCACTCAACAGAGACATCTTTTGGGGTTCTACACACTTTTTCTGAGAACTCCTCTCTCCACCCCTACCCCATAATCCCTTGCCAAGCTTTCTTTTTACCATACAGCTTTGTCTTGACCTTATTGTCGGTGTTAGGAGCAGACACAGAATCCAAGCTACGACAGTCACAATAGCAACCTATAACAAATTCTTCCTGGCTTCTTTATGTTGTGTATGCTAGCTCAAGTAGATTTCTATTACTTATAACCATACTTCTTGACTAACATATTCAACAATTAGGTCTCTCATTTCTAGAATACTTGTGCACTATTTTTTATAGAGGTTCCTGAAAAGCAAGCTGAAAAGTATGTATAAAAAATATTGTTTCCTCCGTCATTTCCATCATAAAATGACAAGTTTATGTCTTTAAGAGCTTTGATCCCAAGAAATGAGAGTAGTACCATGTTGGAGAATGAGCACTGATTTTGAGTCCGAAGACCCAGTTTTGAATTCCAGCTTTGCCACTGACTGGTTTTGCGATACTTGTCAAGCCACTTCACATTTCTGGGGCTTGGTTTTGTGATTTAAAAAACAGGGTGATTTTAGACTAACTTATTGCTGAGGTCCTTTTTCCAACTTCGTAATTCCATAATGCACCTAGCATGGTTTCTCTGGAGACTATGAGAGTGTTTGGCATGTGATATGTGCTCAACGTATTTTCTGAATTGAACAAACTAATAAGTAAGAACTGCAAGGACTATTTTTTGAGGCTTTTTGAGACTAAGAACTATTTTTGAGCCTTTAGAAGCAAGTAAATGAAATGTTTAATCATGTGGGCAAAAGGAGTATGATTTGTTTTTCTTTCTTTTTTAAATTTGTTCATAGTTTCTAGGACTTTGCTTTCTTGTCCTCCAGCCCAAGCCTCATCATCCAGTATTTTAGCTCTTCTTGCAAGCACCCTCATCCCTGTCACCACCTTTTCCTGCTAAATCTGAACTTGAGTTAAGTCCCTTCTCCTCTCCTCCTGGTGCTATATCAGGTTTGTTGAGCAAGTGACATAGAAAGTACCATGCAATAATAATATATATTATACCTACTTGTTCATTGTCTGTGTCCCCCAGTTAGAATGTATCTCCACCAGGGCATGGATATTTGTTTTGTTCACTGCTGCATCTACAGTGCTTATAACAGTGCTCTGCACTTAGTAGGTCCTTAATTAATATTTGTTGATTGAATAAGTGAATGATTGAATAAATGAATGAATGAATGAATAGTAATTCTACATATGTTTTTGTCTTTCAGAAAGCTATTTAGGGTGGAGATTTAAATATGAAAACTTTGGTATAGTGAGTACCAGGAGAAGGGCATTTGTAATTTTAAATAGGGCAGGACCATTCCAGCAAAGACCTGAAACAAGTAAGGCAAAGAGCCATTCTTTCACTTACTAAAGTCCCAGTTCCTATTTTTAGCTTCAACATAGTTGAGAACAACATCAAGTGCAAAGGCCCTGAGGCAGGAGCAGTCCTGGTCCTTTTGAGGGACAATATGGGGGTCTATGTAGCTAAACTGAAGTGAGCAAGGTAAGACTAGAAGGCGAGGTCATACGGAACATAGCAGGGGCCTGTAGGCTATGGGGAGACTGGCTTTTACTTAGTGAGGTGAGAAGCTGCTATAGGATCTTTTGTGTAGAGGAATGACATGGTCTGAATTATGTTTTTTTTGTTTTTTTTTAATTTTCTTTTAAACATTTCACTTAATGTGAGAGAGAGAGAGGGCATGAGCGGGGGTTAGGGGCAGAGGGAGAGGGAGAAGCAGACTCTCCTGCTGAGCAGGGAGTCCAACGTGGGGCTCGATCCTAGGACTCCGGAATCATGACCTGAGCTGAAGGCAGACGCCCAACTGACTAAGCCACCCAGGCGCCCCTGAATTATGTTTTTAAAAGACAATTTAGGCTTCTGTGCTAAGGAAAGATGACACAGGAGCAAAGGCAGGAGCAGGGAGACCAGTTTGGAGATAATACCATTATTCCTGTTAGACAAATGTTCTACAGTCATTCCAAAGCCATTTAGCCACTATGTCCTTCCCATGCTGGGTGACTTCCCTTTTCTTTCCTTCTTAACACCTAGTTGGGAATCTTGATGCCTAGGTGTCTAATGCAGAAACCTTTTTTTTTTACAACTCATGGCAGAGCCTGTTGACCTTCCCCTTCAGCACCTTTGGAAGCTGTCGCTTTTTCTCCATCTCACAGCAACGGCTCAGCTCGTTTATCACTAGGGCCAGTATCCTCCTGACAGGAACCTAGTTTCCAGTCTCGCTCCCTCCCAACTAATTTTTCTCAGACCCAAATGCAATCACGTTTGTCATCAGCTTCTCTGGTTCCCCACAGAAGTCTCTTCTCCTTGGCAGGGCACACAAGGCTGTTCCCCCAGTAGCTTCTGCCCAGCCATTCGGGTTTGGCCCTCACCATGGCACTCGTGTGTCCCATCGTCCAGCATCAGTGGAAGCTTTTCAAAATACCCTCCCTGCTGAAACTGCGATTCTGAAGGTCTTCAATTTCATTTCCCCTCCTTCCCTTTCCTCCTCCTCCTTTTGAACGTTACAAAGTTCCCTCCAAGACCTGGTATAGCCAGGGTTGGAGTGAGCAATATTTCACATTATATGCTCACAAATCTGACCCCATCCTCAACGGGGAGTCCTTTAGGAGGCCAGAATATTTCTTATGGCCACGTTATTTCATTTTTGTCAGCACATAAGTTGTATCCACCTACCTCCCCACGCCAACTTCCACCTCCGCTCCCTACAAAGGAAAACCTGCCTTGGGTCTAGATCAGCTGTATTAACTTAGAGCCCATCTAGTATGAAACTATGCTCCTAAGGCTAAGCAAAGCTGCTGCAGTAGAAAATTCAACCAGCAAGCCTGCCATCTGAAGCTGGCGACAGTAGCAGGAGGTGGCAAAGCATATGCCCTGTACATGAGAGCGAGTGGTGAGTGTCACAAATAGGTTCCCTGGAGAAGCATTCGGGCACATCTACAGCATGTTACTCTCTCCTTTGCACCAGATTTTACTAATATTGTTGCCTTGACGGCACGCACCCTCCTGGAATTCATTCGGATTTGTTTCACAGTGTGGCTTTTTAGTTCTTAGTAGTCAGTGAGGTGCAGTAGTGGTATTTGCTTTCCTAGCCCCATTAGTATGGTATGGGCACTCAACTTATCAGTGCGATTTGTGTTTTTCTTGTCTGCTATGTACTAGCATTTCATGGCCGATATATTTATTAGATATGTAATTGAGCTTTAGAAGTACAATTTTGAGGGTTGGTAATGTATTACCATATAGCCAGAACTTAGGATTTCATACATTATGCAGATATACATGTATGAATGAAATAATATCTTTGTTCACTCTCTGAATAATAAAACATACCTGAAATTTTATTTTCCCCCAAATTTCCTTGTAAAATTAGATTGCATCATATACATGAACATATCTTATATTCTGCCAAATAAGCTATTTTTTCTTTGTGCGCCTGCACATACTACCTGGCATATATAGAGCAGGTAGTCAAAATGCTTATTGAATGAATAAACAAATTAGTCTATCTATTAATTATTTATGTAATTTTACAAATAAAAATTAGTCAATGGTTATTTCAACTTAAGTTCCTATCCACTAAGAAAAACTAATATACCTTGAAATGCTCTTCAGAGACTAATTTTCTCATTGTTTTAATTTAATTTCTTAAAATATAAAGGTTTACTATCCATGGATTAAAAAAATCATAGCTTTGTAGAGCTGGCAAGTCTCCCAGAGATCATTTAGTAATCACTCCATTTTAAAGATGAGAAAACTAGGCAGCAGCTCTTTCTGCTCACGGGTCCTGTCCCTGTGCTTTAATAAAATCACCTTTTTGCACCAAAATAAATTAATAAATAAAATTTAAAAAAAAGATGAGAAAACTAAAGATCAGAGAGGTCACTTAACTACCCAAGGCCACATAGCTACTAAGGGGTAGAAGTGGGACCAGAATTCAGCTCTCCAGATTTTCCACTCAGTTTTTACTTCTATTCTATGGTTGAAAAATACATACCTAAAAAATCTTCTCACAGGGTGCCTGGGTGGCTCAGTGGGTTAAAGCCTCTGCCTTCGGCTCAGGTCATGATCTCAGGGTCCTGGGATCGAGCCCCGCATTGGGCTCTCTGCTCAGCAGGGAGCCTGCTTCCCTCTGTCTCTCTGCCTGCCTCTCTGCCTACTTGTGATCTCTCTCTCTGTCAAATAAATAAATAAAATCTTAAAAAAAAAAAAATCTTCTCAGAACAAATTTTCATTCCTTATAATAATAGAGTCAGCAGTGGCAAAGATGATACTAAACTATATACCATTTTTAAAGAGCGTACGTTTTCTTGTAATATCTAGAAGATTTCTAAATAAGAATATGGAAATAATATTTTATTTTAGTTTTAAAGATTTACTTATTTGAGAGAGAGAGAGAGCATGAGCGTGAGGAGGGGGAGTGGGAGAGGGAGAGAATGTCGGGCAGACTCCCCGCTGAGTGTGGGGCCTGCTGCGGGGCTCCACCTCATGACCTTGAGATCATAACGTGAGTCCAAATTAAGAGTCTAAGAGTCGGACGTTTAACTGACTGTGCCCCTGGAAAATTACATTTTAAAAGGAACTATAACGTTCTGGTTATTATGGTACCTGACACTTCTGCTTCGGCAACGTAATATGTGCCTGTAATTATGTGTATGACAATTATTCCCCAAGTTTTTATTTCTTTTAATATTTCATATTCAGCAAATATTTGTTGAATGCCCACTATACTTCAAGAATTGTTCTCGGACTTGAAGATAGTGAATTTTTTAAAAAGCCAAATTTCGGGATGCCTGGGTGGCTCAGTTGGTTAAGCAGCTGCCTTCGGCTCAGGTCATGATCCCAGAGTCCTGGGATCGAGTCCCACATCGGGCTCCTTGCTCGGCAGGGAGCCTGCTTCTCCCTCTGCCTCTGCCTGCTACTCTTCCTGCTTGTGCTCTCTCTCTCTCTCTCTGACAAATAAATAAATAAAATCTTAAAAAAAAAAAAAAGTAATTTAAAAAATAAATAAATAAATAAAAAGCCAAATTTCCTTTTCCCATGGAGCTTATTTTTCAGTGCATTTTACAAAGTAAGACCCGCCCAATATGAATGTATCATTACACCTCTTCCCTGTTATTCTCAGAAGAGTAAAAACACGATGGTCTCTTCTAAGCATTTTCTTTATAGGTTATGTTTCCTCCCAACCCCTTAATCATCTGCTCCCCACCATGTCCCCTCATTTGTTCACACGCATACACACCCCCCCAGTGCACACATGCATTATACATATGCACACACTCACACCAGGGGACTGATATTTACACCTTCTCACAATTTTGAAATTGAGAATGACTAAAACCTTCTCCTACCTTTAGACTTTGGGGCTGTACTTAGGTTGTTAATATCCAAAAAAAAAAAAAGCCACTGAAAGACATTTCTTTCTTCCCAAGGACCTCGTGGAATGTTTTGCTATTTTGTTTCCTTAGAGAAATGAGGTTGAAATTTTCTCTGAAATGGGCATCTCAGGATGGGGAATCTCCTGGATTTAAACCGATACTATCTTACAGGTGTCTGATTCTGAAAATGTGACAGCTTGAATGTCCAGCCCTGACGGGCCTCCTGCTCTGAATGACCCCATTCAAGGAAGTACACACACTGGCTGGTGATTACTCAATGTGGGCCAGGCATGCAGCCAGTGCACAAGACCCAGGGCTTTGGGGGCAAAGTGGCTTGAGATTATTCCAATTAAATAGTCTAATTAAAACTTAGTGGCTTACTTTAACCTTTGTGGTGTTGTCTTGACCTAAAAAAAAATAAAATAAAATAAACCATCATAATAATCTTGGGGACCACCTTGAGCTTGCAGAGTGAACCAGATGAACAGTTGAATGAGAATTAGAGTACATGTCCCAGGGGCACTTGGCTGGCTCAGTCAGTAAAGCATGCAACTCCTGATCTCGAGGTTGTGAGTTCAAGTCCTACATTGAGCATAGAGCTTACTGAAAAAAAAAATAATAGACTACATGTCCCAAAGAATGAGCCCAAAGCAGTAGGGTATCTGGTTTTATCCCGGTTCAGTTTGTTTAGCCCAAGAGACTTCACATGTTCATTTCCATGTGGAAACGGACAAATTTCAACTTTGGTGAATCTGAAATTTACCAGTGAGGGCAAAAACACATCCATACTTTCAAGAACATCTGCCCAGCATTGCTATTAGAAATCTTATGCCACAGAACTCTGTCTGGCACACCCACATTCTTTTTCTTTTTTTTTTTTTAAGATTTTATTTATTTATTTGATAGAGCACACGAGCCTTGCATGAGTGGGGAGGGGGGGGGATTGGGGCAGAGGAAGAGGGAGAAGCAGACTCCCTGCTGAATGCTGAGCTCTGAGGCAGAGCTCAACCCCAGAAACCCAGGATCATGACCTCAGCCAAAGGCTGATGCTTAACCGACTGAGCCACCCAGGTGCCACCCCCATAATCTCGATGTAGGGAGATGAGGAGGAGGAACGGACAGTGACCTGGGTGTAGATTACTGGTAGTAATAACAACAAACACTCACACAGTGCATATATGTGTGCCACGCATGTGCCACGCACTCTTCATATCCTGCGTTCACTTATTTAATCCTCAGGACAGCCTGAAGTGGTAGGTGTCTGGAGGTGAAGTACCTTGTGCAAGCTCACGCAGGAAAACTGGGATTGAAATCCAGTCAGTCTGGCTTCCTAGTACTCTAAACCACTACATGTCACTGCCATTAGCCACCCCCACCCTTGCCATGTTGTTCCCAAGTGACAGAATGACATACAAGAGTAAACAGAGAGGCACAGGGCACGGCGAGTGGAAGGAATGTGTCATTTGGAATCGGGGGCCTTGCCTGGCTGGGCCTTGCACCCCGCCATCTAATCTGAGTCTGAGTTTATCTTTGTCAAATTTCTGATAATGGTATCTGCTCTACTTCATGTCAGAAAATTATATAAAAGAGTTTAGGAGAAAGGGCATTAAAATGTTTCTTTAGAAAAGCAGGATATGAAACGGTCCATGAAACTGCGTAAAAATGCACAAGCAAAATCTGTCTTTCAGGGGAGGGATTACAGGTTCTTTTGTTGTTGTTGTTTTTGAGTTTATTTTAGGTCATTCTAATTTTTTTCTCGTAGCTTTTCAGCATTTAAAAAATTTCTTCAATTAACATTTATTCATTCATATGTTCTTTGATTCAGCCAACAAGTATTTATTTACTTTGCTATAGACCAGAAGACACTGTTTTGAGGTTAAAAACGAAAAAAAGAAAAAAGAAAAAAAACAACAGAAGTTATTTTGATAGGTGCACACAAGACCACAAATACTCTCATGTGTGTACACGAAAGTAAAAATGTCATATGATGGAGTCGAGGGAATTTTTCCCTTTAAAGCTCTGTCTTTAATAATGTTTCAATGTTCACTTTTGAAATCAGAAAAAGTCTCAAAGTCTTAAAAACAACTCTGAGTACTTAAGAGAAACAAGTCCTTATGGGGGATAGCTTTTCCCCAGTAACACTGGAGAAGTAATGTGTTGCTCGGACATTTTCAAAATGGCCCACAGAGAAATCACTGGCCCGGCTTTCTACCAGCTTCAGATTAAGTGGCGGCAAACCTCGTCGGCAACAGTTGGGCTAAATAGCTGACATGATTAACTGAATCAACCAGACACTAGAGGCCATGAGGGATATTTCAAGATGACAAAGAGCTCAGAATTGGATTAGATTATTCTACTTCAATAATACAGATAACATCTCCATGTCTGGAACTGAAAATTACAGACCTCCCATTGGAGCCTGATAGTTTTACATACAGTGGTGGGAGGCTTGAAGGAAGAACAGAAACCAGGAAAAAGCCGCACAGATAGTGCTCCTGATGGTCAACACCATCTCTGGCCTCACTCCAGTCCATTCTCCACAGAGGCCGGTGTTTTATAAAACGCAGATATGATCGTGTTATTCCGAGGCTGAAAATCCTTCAGTGGCTTCCTACTGCTTTATTTCCCCAACTGTTTTCTTTCCATGGCCCACAAGGCCCTGAATCATCTGGCTCCTATATCCCCATTCTCTCTGGGCTTTACCCATGCCTCCCTCAGTTCCTGGAACTGCCAGAGCCCCCTTCTTGTTCCCTTGGAAACCTGTCCATTCTTTTCTCTCTCTTCACTTCCTGTCATCTGCCAGGTGGGCCCTTACCTGCCTCCTCCGTGGAGGGGCCCTCTCCGAACTCTTCTCGACTAGGGCACGTCTCTTCCAGTATGTGCTCTCTCATAACATCAGGCTATTTTCCGTCACAGCCCTTATTACAATGTTATAATTAAATACCCACTTGTGTGATTGTTTTATTTCTGTCTGTCTCTAGGTTAAACCACTAGCCCCACGGAGCAGAAACCACCGGCCATCCTGCTCCCCAGTGGATTCCCAGAGCCTGGCACAGGGCGGTACTCATGACACTTAGTGACTGAAAGGATGAAGAAATGGAATTTACAAAAAGCGACAAAATTTTAGCACATTTTATATCCCTGTAGCGGACTGGCTAGGTGCCAACTTCTTGTATCTTGTCTTCCTGGCATTCCAGGGCATTTCTCAGCCTCCCTTCCTGCTAGCCGGGTTCTGGGGGCCTGTGACCATGCTCCGGCTGCTGGACGTGTGCAGACGGGATGGGTTGCCCCTTTCCGGACTAGCAACACCACACCCCATGCCATCTTCTGGAGCATTCTTTTCCCCAGCAGTGCGGCTGGAAGCTACAGACTCTGAGGCTCTGAGGAGGCATCTAGGGGAAGGAGGCCAGGTCTCTGGGTCACTTCTCGGATGAGGGTTATCACCACTATACTGGGCCTGGCTTGGGTGAGAACATGAATCCTTAGCTTATGGCACTTTGATTTGGGTTTTTACATTTTTTAAATTTTTTTTAAAAATTGGTTTCACTTGAGTATAGCTGACACGGTGTTATATTAGCTTCAGGTGTACAACACAGTGGTTCAGCTTCTTTAGATATTACGTTTGCTCACCGGAGGCCTAGCTACCACCTGTCATCAGACAGTGCTATTACAATACCACTGACTGCGTCCTCTAATGAATAAGTCATGGGAATGGGTTTGGGCTTGTTTGTTTGTTTTTAAATTACAGTGGTAAGGGTTAATTACGCTGATGAATACAATTGCCTATGTCACTAAATTGTTTCTCAGTCACTAAAGAGTTTCTCAGAGGAAAGCTCATGACACCGAAGTGGACTAGTGATGTATCAGAGTGTCCTCCCCTCTAAAGTTATGATCCTGATCTTTCCACCTTGGAAAGAAGATTTCAATTAAAGAAGAGAGTAAGAATCTTTAAACTAGTGCTGCTGAGCACTTGCCCTCATGTCCAAGTCAAAGGAAGGCAGTTCGGGAAGTCTAGGATGCAAGAAAGAAAAAAGCATACAGAAGAGAACTAAACATGTTGGAAATGAGATGAGGCAATCAAAGAACAGTGACTGGTCCCTCTATTACAGTTAATTTTCCTATGGGGCCTAGATCTACAGGTCAGGTAGATATTTGGCAGTAGGCCCCTTTCTTTCTATGAAAGTGCCCCAGTGAATCTAATTATTTAATCTAATTATTTAAAAAATGAAAAACAGATCGCATCACTCCCCTTCTTAAATCCTTCTTAAAGGCTTTACATTGCCTTTATAATAAAATCCAAGATCCTTACAGGACCACAAGCTCTCACATGACTGGGTCACTGTCTATACCTCCCGCTCCAAGTTTGTCGACTTTTCCCCCTTCCCTCTTCATGTCTAAAAGCTTTCTTTTAGATTCTGGGACTTTGAGGGCTTCTTCCCACCTTAGGGCCTTTGCATATGCTGTTCCCCCTCCTTTCTCCTAGCTAACTCCTGTTCATCCTTCAGTTCTCGGATCAACTGCCATTTCTTTAAGAAAGGGCTTTCCGACCCTCCACATTAGGGCAGAATCTTAACCGATTGCTCATTAGAAACTTCTTGTCACATGTCTTACTGTGACACAAGTCTTACCATGTCTGGAACATAGTAAGTTCTCAATAATCGGTTGTTAATGGATGAGGTGGAAGGTCATAGGAGGCAATAAAGAGTAAAAAGAAAATAAAGACCTTACATTATGAACTGGAACACCTTTGAGCCAATGGTCATTTGAGATGTTTAAGGTCTTAGTGGGGAAGGAGTTCATTGTTGGTCCCCTTTCAGGTAATTTTTGGACAACCACGGGAAAAAATCGCTAGTCACTAGTGACTGCGGAGCCATTTCCATACAAGGCAACACTGTACAGCATTCAAAAAGGAACAGGCAACTGCTATGGGCAATAGCCTGGATGGTTCTCAAGGACACAGAGCTGAATAAGAGAAGCCAGACACATACTGTGTGAATCCAGTTACACAAAGTTCAGCAGCAGCCACACTAATGTATGGTGGTCAAGGCCCGAACGGTGGTTACCTCTCGGGGGACCGAGGGAAAGACCTATGAGGCCGCTGCTGGAAATGCTGTATGTACTGGCAGGTGCACACACATGCGAAATTCATTAGGCCAGACTTCCGGCTCATGCACTCTACTGTATGCAAGTGGTGCCTGAATGAGAAGAAAACAGGCAGTTGACTGCTGAAAACCCCACCTGGGCTCTACCACCCTCTCTGGGACCAGGTCTACATTCCTCAGGAAGAGATACAAAGCTCTTTGTCGTCTCGCCCTCCTCCACCAGACGCTCTTGTCTCAGTCCCAGTGCTCCACATGGTTCTCTTGAAACTCCCTAAATGTCCCATGCGGCTGCTCACTGGCAGACTTCTGCCTCTGCGTTCCCCTGCCGAGAGAGGAGTCAGCCGGCTGTCTACCTGCTACCCTCCTAGTCTTCCGAAAATAGCTCCCCCTTCTCCCTGGCTTTCCTGGGGCTGAGTCAGGAGCATCTGCTCCTTGGTCCCCTGAGTATTTTTCTGCTCTCCTATAAGTTCTGACAAATTACCATTTTGTATTTTAGTTGACTTTCTATGTATCTACTGACCCACTAAATTGAAGTTCCTCGAGGGCAAGAATCATGTGTTCATCAGTTCTGGTCCCTACCTCCCGGCAAGTTGCCTGTCACACAGAAGATTACCCGGTAAGTGTTTGTTGAACTTGAACTGAAAAATACAACGGTCATGCATCTTTGCTAATGGGTAGCAAAGAACACGAGGACGTTTAACCAATGTTATTTCAGAGAAACGTAAGCCTTTTAGAGTAGACGAAGCCAGAGATGGGTGGAGTCACAGATCACAATGAATAGCCTGGTCATCAAAAATGAGGCCTTTTGTTTAAGTCCAACATTAAAAAGTGAAACTTAACAGATTAAAGGGAGGGAAGTGGCAATGATGATAATTTAGGGGTTTGTGTTTGTGGGTGTAGGGCATGGGTTGAGGTCAGGATATTCAGAGTCATAGCAGCAATAATACCTAATTACCGTATGCCCCATTTATTGAACACTTATTATCTACTAGGCACGTTGCATTCATTATCTGATTTAATCTTTGAAGCAACCCCTTGAAGGTCTGCTACTCATCTCTATTTTATGTATCAGGAAGCTGATGGTCCAAGATGTTAATGTCCACAGCTGGAGACCGACCCTTGGGAAAGAATGCCTGGTAGTCCCAGAGGTCTGGAAAGTAGCCTAAAAATAGGCTCCTTACAAAACCACATATGAAGCTGGGTGGCAATTTCCTGTAAGGTATTCATCTCAATACCTACTAGGATAAAACAGAACCGCCCTAGAAGAACCCACAAAAAGACATATCTTGTGTCTTTGGCTAAAGACAAAATGGCTATCGATGTCTCCATGCCAAAAAGAAAAAGAGAGAGAGAGAGAGAGAGAGAGAGAGAGAGAGGAAAAAGAAAACACCAGGATTCAACAGAATCTTCTGTCAGACACGTGGGTCTTGCAACAAGCCACAACAAACTATGCCAAATGCCCCAGCAAGTCGAATGCCATCTGCTTTATTTTGGGGAAATGTCGGGTACAGTATATTTAGTGTGGTTTCCTGGGGTTCTGGGGATCGGAGCATGTGCCCCTTTGCTTGGCTGGCTACGGTGCAAATGACTTCTCCAGCCAGAGCAGACCACCATCAGGAGAACCACCAGACTTAGAGACACTTAATGTGGTTCACTCTGAGTCCTGGTACTTAACGAAAAAGAAACGGTAATAAAGTACCCCCAAATGAACATGTGTATCCCTGGCACCTTTATCGAATTATGTTGCCAGATTTTTTGTGTTATTCTTCAAGGTACCTTCCAAAACCAACATTTCCAGGGTGTCCTGCTACTCTGTAATATAGCTAAAAGAAATTTTTTTTTCAGGTCATAAGGGAAGGCAAACAGACACATTTTTTACATTGACAGGCCTAGAAAAATAACAATGCGCAGCCTGTATTACACAAAGGGGCCTTGTATTTTTACAGCTAAGCTGCATTAAAATACAACCAGTGGGCCTAGACTAAATCAATTTCATGACCTCAGGTGAGGACCCAGGGGATGTCCATTCTTAGGGCAAATCCCGAGCATTCAGCCTCAGCCACAGTATAGATTGGACCCCATCGACGACTCTAAAATGTTAACGTGAAATGTATTTTTTGGCCTCAGAGAAATGACAGCTTTGGACTTGAGTAAAGGGAAAAGAGCAGATTTTATAGAAAAATGCTGATTCTGTTTTATCCACAACAGGGCTGATATTTAATATTTTTTCCTAAATCTTATTCAATTAAATTGCACAATCCCACATGAAATGCAATTTGAACACTAACAAGTAGTGGGAACTAGCACAACTCCCTCCTAGAGATAGGATCTCCCACAATATACAGCGTGTTTCTAATTGTTCAGCTCTCTAGTAAAGAACTCTTGTTAGCCACTAATAATTCACATTTCAATACATCCCTCTGTCTCCTTTAGTTCTAGATCCTCGCCTATATTGGAACACAGTGAGGAAAGGAGAAGAGGAATTAAAGCAGAAGTAAAGCTCGTTAAAGCAGGGACACGGCATGTGCCATTCAAGGCCGAGAGGGATGGTACTAGAGGCCTCTCGTTAGTTTCCCAAAGCGGTAGGGCATAAAAATGACGTCATATATACCTAGTGCTGTGTTTGCAGCTAGAGAGTCATCAATACTAATAAAGAGCAGCTGAGTGGCAGTGCAGAGAGTAGCAGGAACTTGACCCCAGCGTGCAGAGTGGAGGCAGCTTAGTGGGTAGAGACGCACTCAGCACTCCCTGCAAGCCATCTCTGGACTTCAAGCAAAGGGCATCTCTCCCCCACCCTCAGCACCTAACTGCCCAGTGTCACTAATGCGATCACACGAAATCTGATCATTCAACGGGGAGTTCAATTTATTACTAGCTTCGTTAACTACAAATCTAGTTACAAATATGATTGATCTTAAGTCTACTTTAAATAGCAATGCTAAGACAAGAGATGGTAGTTTTAGTATTCCATGCTATCAATTAGGTTATTTAAATAATAGAGACCAATTTCATTTATAAGTAATCTTTATTAGTATGTCTTCACATAATTTTGGAGGGTAGAGGAGATCCATTTCTTTTAAGAAAAGATATGAATTGCCCCTATATTCAGTAAAACAAAAATAATGTATACTTTTAATATTCAAGCCAGTCAGACAACTACATAGACAGCTGTGTCTTCAGTTCAAATACACATAATGTCCCAGGGAAAATGGCCTTTTTAAAGGTCTGCAGGATTTCGGGACCAAAGCCTGTATTAAGGGTGGACTGGCTGCACATTACAGTCACCTGGAGAGTTTTAAAAATTGTTATTCCCAGTCCATGCCTTAGGTCAACATAGAATCTCTCAAGGTGGGATCAGGCACCAATAGTTTTAAAATGCCTCAGGTGATTCTGATTTGCAGTCCAAGTTCAAAACTATTGTCAAAAAGGAGTGCAAGATCGCCCCTCACGTGATGCCCTTCATGAATCTTTCGGCTTGGATCTCTAAGTTTGCACTCTTTATTGGTTGCTTAAGAAACAACTGTTGAGAGCTTTTCAGTTAAATGTGGAAGATCGAATATACAAGTTTATATGGCTTGGCCACAAGCTTCCAAAACTGACAGGAAAGCAGTAAAGGAGGTACTAACCCACCAGGACCAGAAAATAGGACGGGAGATGAACCTGATGCAAGATCAAAAAGCACATGGTGAGAAATCCTTTGAGTAACATGCCATTTGGCCACAGCCCCTCAGGGACACTCCGGAGCTGGGGTACCAGGAGCCACTGTAGGTGTAGAGTGGAGGTAAGTGGTAGTGGAGGTATGGGTTTGAAAGTTAGACTATCAGCTATCTTCTGCAGATCAACCCCAGCGAGGGGACGGATCTCTCCCTTGCCTCCAAGGAGAAGGAGGTTAATCTTGGATGAAATGAAATAGCCCCCAAAACCCAGGGCACAAAAAATAGCAAAGGGTGAGCTCTCACTGAAGGATGATACTCAGCTCACCCCTCTTTCCCTGAGCAGCTCTGGGAATGCTGGTACTAAGGCTGAAACCTTCAGCAAGGCAACTGAAAGGGAATTCTTGACCATTTTGGCTGGACCTGTGCCACGGGCACCTCCAGCAGTCTCGGGAAGCCTATGGAACCATTTGCAGAATGATGTTTTTGAATGCATAAAATAGAATACTTAAGATTGCTAAGAAAACTAATTACATTGAAATACAATTCCCAAAATGGACAAAATTATGATAGATGTGTTTTTATTGCCATATGAAATGGTAAGATCTAGTGTTAGGTCCCAAACTGCTGTATTTCAAGTTAGTGGTGAGTATAAATAATCGCTCAAGACACATGCAACAGCAGTAACATGATTAAACATACCTTAATCGCTACTGGTAAAAAAAAAAATTGTAAATACAAAAAAGTAGGCCTGAGACTACAGACCTAACAGGCCTTGGGCTGGCAGAGTCCTCTCTGGAGAAATGGACCAACCTGAGAGAAAAGGCCCCCAGATACTGCTACTTAGGTACAGGGGCTTGTTTGCTACTTAGGCCCACCAGGTACGAAGAGTAGTCCCACCAATGCACGGATCCATTCAGTGCCTCACTCTCAAAGACGAATAAGCTCACCAGACCCCTAAGACAAACCTCCAACACAAAGACAGAGATCAAAAAAACAGAATCAAGAAATTCAGAGGATACACAAATGATGTAGGGAGTACCAAAATGATAAGGAATATCTTCAGAGAGAAGAGAACTGAATCAACATAATAAGGACAGGGTGCCTTAAAACATTCCGAGAGTAAGAAAGAGCTCTCGTAAGTTCAAAATGATAACAGAAATAATTTGAAAGACCAAAAGAAGGGTTGAAAGATGAAGTTGAAGTAATCTTATACCTAGAAAAAAAAAGGGAAAGGGAAATGAAGTGGAAATAGAAAAGAAAAAAATCCTTAGAGAATCATTCTGGGTTCAATACGTGAACAATAAAATGTGCCAAGTATCAAAGAAATAACATAACAACATTTCCTAGAACGAAGGACATCAGTTTCCAGATTGTTACCACAGAAAGACACAGTTTATTGGATGAAAAGAGAATTCCCTAAGCAATCCTGAGAAAGATTTTGTTCAATCAATTGAATTGGTGGGTCTTTTTTTGTTCACTTGTTTTTTTTTTTTTTACAAATAAATTTTATTTTATTTTATTTTATTTTATTTTATTTTATTTTATTTTATTTTATTTTTTTCCCAAACACTGGGTGTGGTACATAAACAATTAATCTTGTAACACTGAAAAAATAAAATAAAAGTATTTGTTCACTTGTTTTAACATTTCCAGAATAGAGTGAAAGGATATATTGCTCTGGCAAAATGTCTAGAGTCCCAATGTCTCTAGATGTCATTCACCTACCATTGAATAAATTATTCACATTATTCACAACTGCAAAATATTTGCCAT
This sequence comes from Potos flavus, assembly GCA_028534135.1. Lineage (NCBI taxonomy): Eukaryota > Metazoa > Chordata > Mammalia > Carnivora > Procyonidae > Potos > Potos flavus. The sequence continues at coordinate 140,231,220 of CM052899.1, read as the reverse complement.
CATAAAGAATTTCTAGGTTATCTTGTTGAGCATTCACTTGGTAGGCAGATGGAGCAAAATGAAGACTTGAGGTACTTCTGAGGTGAGGGGGAGATGAATGAAGAGTGGGAGGAAGTAGTCTAGTAGATAGCAGCAGATAGGAAAGCAGGCCGTGGGGGCGGGGCACACAGGGAAAATACAAATGTTCCTTTCGCTCAAGGAAACCAAACAATCCACCACCAGCCTCAACTCCCTTCAGGGAAATGCAGCTGAGCAGCAATAGATACTTGGAGGAGACTGTCCAGCTTTGAGAGTCCACTACACCACCTGGGACCGATATTACAACTTCACCTTCTCTTAGCCCACGTCCGGGATCTCATCTACCACCAGTCTGGGGATTCGTCTACCCAAACAAACAAAGACACACAAAAACTGGTGAGTAAAATGTCTTTTGTACGGTACACAATAGTATAACAGACGTTTCAGAATACTTGTGTAAATAAGAGTAATAATAATAATATATGATTATTATATATTAGATAAATTAGAGAAATCTTTATGTAATTTTAATTATAGAAATAGAAAATCTATAACACAATTTATATAATACTATATAGTAATAAATTATATATTATTATTATCGATTGAATTCTTACTATATGCTAGTAAGAATATCCTCCCACAGTTGTGAAAGGGGGTGTCATTAGCTCCATTCTACAGATGAAGAAACCAGTAGAGAACAGAGTCACCATTTGGAAAGACCATGGGCCTAGCACGACAGTATCTTGTCTCATTCAATCTTCATGGCAACCACCTGAAGTAGGCATTTTAGAGAGGAGGAAATGGAGGCTCAGAGACGGGAACTCTCGGAAGCCCTGTGAGTACTGGGTGGCAGAGTGGGAGTCTGTGGGTCCTGCTTGTGTCCGACTTCAGAGCCTGCCTGATCACTTACACACGAACTTAAAACCAAGCAGAGCCCCATTTACTCATCTCCAGTTTGCAAATGCCTTTTGGTAAAATCTCCTTTTCTTTTTCCTGACAGGCTGGGAAGGGGTAATCCACAAGCACCTTCTTCCATACAGCTGAGTTTCAAAAACCAATTCAGTGCAATGTAACTCAATTCACGACTCCTTGACATGGCAGAAGGCTAAGTGTGATCACTTCAGAATTTTCAAGGTCACCTGCAATTTGGTAAGCTGAAATTGTATGCAGTAAGAAATCCCTAGGTCTATAGTAACGAGACACATAAAGCAAGCTTTTTCTTCCATTTTAATGATAATCTTTTCACTTTAAGTGAGAAAAACAGAACATCACACCAAAAGGATTCTTGGGCTCATTTAGTCCAATTTTCTCATTTGTTTACAAATGGGGACACTGAGGTCCAGAAAAATAATTATTTCAAATGAGTTCCCAGGGTGCCTGGGTGGCTCAGTTGGTTAGGCGTCCGGCTTTGGCTCAGGTCATGAACTCAGGGTCCTGGGATCAAGCCCCACATCGGGCTCCCTGCTCAGTGAGAAGTCTGCTTCTCCCTCTCTGACTGCCCCTCCCACTCTCTCTCTCTCTAATAAACAAGATATTTTAAAAAAATGAGCCCCCAATTTTTTTCCATAATACTTAGACCAAGACAATAATATGCCCCTCTCAGTGAATTAATGAAGACCAGACAAATTTTTTAAATTAAAAAAAATGTAGAGTTATGTTAGAGTGTAAGGAAATAGAAGCCCAGGTAATTTCACTTCCTGTGTGAAAAAGTAACTATGTGTTGTATTATCCAAAGCTGTCACAGGGGTACTCAGAGGGCCATTTGGTGCAGCCTCTGACCTTTGAAGGGCCTAAAACTGTGGATACGTGGCATGGATACGTTATTTGTCTTTTCCATTTTCATTGTCTTAATGAGTACACAGTGGCTACCTGAGGTGATAATGCAACAGACTGAACACAAAAGGAGAGGAGAATCCACTTGCCTTTTATTGAGCAAGACATCAAAAGAAATTTGCAAAAATTTAAAATAATGCCACTTATTATATATATATGTTAATTATTTGTTATTGAAAATACAGTTATTTTTTGTAAAGATATGTGCTACAGGTAATGGGTTTATTATTGTCCAGTTTAATTTCTAACAGATAAAACATATAAACGAAGCTCGGAGTTTCTGAATTATTTTTAAGAATGTAAAGAGGTCCCAAAAGACCATAAAGTTCAAGAATTGCTGCCTTATTAGTCATAACACCTAGAGTGAACCATGAATGCAGAATTTATCCTGTAATTACTTTGTGAGTAGCAAAAATACACTGCAGGGGCGCCTGGGTGGCTCAGTGGGTTAAAGCCTCTGCCTTCAGCTCAGGTCATGATCTCAGGGTCCTGGGACGGAGCCCCGCATTGGGCTCTCTGCTCAGCGGGGAGCCTGCTTCCCTCTTTCTCTCTGCCTGCCTCTCTGCCTCCTTGTGATCTCTCTCTCTGTCAAATAAATAAATAAAATCTTAAAAAAAAATACACTGCATTATATTTTTGGTTAAAAGCATTAACCAAGTGCTTCTTCATAGAATATAATAGAAATATCAATGTTTAAAACATGCCATAGTTTTTATAGGCCTGTTTTCACACTTCTCTATTTTAAATGTGCTAAAAGCTTATAAAAATGTTTGGCCTTTCTCAACTTCTGAACATCACTGCCAGTGAGGAAAACACTGATGAAGAGCACCACCACCAGTGAGGAAAACACAAAGGTGAACTCCTACACTTTGGCACTGCCAATACTCATGGCTAATATTTATTGAGCTCTTACTCTCCGCCAGACCCATTTCTCAGTGTTTTCTGCTTGTTCTCTGGGCAATATGCAGAATGACTTGTCCAAGGTCGGACTTCTGGTACGTGGGAAAGCTGGGATTTGGATCCAGGTTGTCTGTTTCTAGAGCCCTTGCTCTAAACCACTACGACATACGAGTCCAGTCCTATCTTAGGAACCTTCTACTTTACAGACTAGAAGGCATGTTAAGCACAAATGAGGCAATGGGAAATACACATCAGCGAGGCTTTTAAGAGGATGATGGGATGTGGATGAGAGGCCGTGGTTCTGCCTTCTGTTGCCTTCACATTGTGGGCTCCTTTAGGGCAGACTTCTGCTCACTGCGGTTGTGTTATTTATTCATTTGGAAAATAACCCCTATGTGTGAAGTGCTTCGGGGCTGGGGGATCAGATGGTGGTTTTTAAGGACTTCTTCCCTGGGGAGGTGTGTCACACAAAATTCTCATAAAGGCAATATGGCCCCCTATTTCCATTATGCAAATCTGATTGTTTTACTCAGTCCTTCCTCAGCACTCGGAAAGGAAATGTGATACGAGTAGACAAGGATACAAGAGAAACGATCAGTCACTTTTGCCAAACCCACATGGGGACAGATGGGTGACAGAGCCAGCTGGCCTGATGTTATTACATCCAGATGTGGTATAAGCCTTTAGTCCAGGGAGGCATGCTATTAGCAACTTAAAAAATATATATTATTATTGTAATGATAAGATATGACATACGCCATAATAGTGGCAGTAGTAGTAGTTGTCTCTCATGGAAGAATTATCTTAACGTCCATCGGCCCACTGAGTTCTATCATATACAGTAGCTGATTTGGAAATTTTCCTCTGTATTTCTGTTCAAACTCAAATCCCAGTTATCAGAGAAACAAACGAAGAATGGTAGGTATTTTTTGCATATTGTAACATGCATATCGAGTAGCAAAAATATTATTTCTAGTCAGTTGGGGAAATGAGGAGTGGGAAGAATGGTATTCTGATTGATATCCAAAGTCAAGAGCTATTCCTATTTTTTTTTATAGGATTTTATTTATTTTGAGAGAGAGCATGAGCAGGAGGGAGGGGGAGACAGAGAGGGAAAAGCAGATTCCCCGCTGAGCTGGGAGTCCTATATGGGGCTCGATCCCAGGACCTGAGATCATTACGTGAGTCGAAGGCAGACGCTTGACCTACGGAGCCACTCAGGTGCTCCCTTACCTATGTTTTAAAAAGTTCAAAATTTTCAGCTTTTCTCCTGCCATGATACAAATGTAATAGCAGGATAAAATTATGGTTCAACTGTGACACGCAGTAAAAGAAAGTTTTTGCTTCAAGTGAGAGGAGATGTAATACCACATGTGTCATTTGACACAAGGAAACTTGGGTTTTGAGTACACTCCAGGAACTTAGTCTCTTGAGTAACAAGACTGCTAATCATTACGTGGGACACACATAATATAACAGATGTGTGGTGATAGGAAAACACCATTACAAATGTGAAATGAGCTTGGCCTACCAAAAAAGAACCATTCATCTAGTAATATTCTGAGTTCTTTTCACATTGAGATGACAAAATGGAAGCTTTGTTTATAAAAATATATGTTCATACTTAAAAGACATAAGACAAAGTCCTGCATATACCAATAGGAGCTTAACACATGCTTCTTAATAAGACAATGAGAATTAAGTTAGAAATTTCATCTTCTAGACAATTGGAATAATGTTTGGAATAATGTTTTTGTTAGACTTTATTCATTATTTATAAATACTTATTTTATGACTTTCAAAGTATAAAACTGCACAATCTTTATATTAGAAGCCCTAATTTACTAAAAACCCAGAGTAATTATTATTACTTTTTTTATTAAAAAGATTTTATTGGGGCACCTGGGTGGCTCAGTGCGTTAAAGCCTTTGCCTTTGGCTCAGGTCATGATCTCAGAGTCCTGGGATCGAGCTCCACATCGGGCTCTCTGCTCAGCAGGGAGCCTGCTTCCCCCTCTCTCTCTGCCTGTCTCTCTGCCTACTTGTGATCTCTCTCTCTCTCTGTCAAATAAATAAATAAATAATCTAAAAAACAATTTTATTTATTTACTTGACAGAGAGACAGCAAGAGAGGGAACACAAGCAGGGGGAGTGGGAGAGGGAGAAGCAGGCTTCCCATCGAGCAGGGAGCCTGATGCGGGACTCGATCCCAAAATCCTGGGATCATGACTTGAGCCAAGGCAGATGCTTAACGACTGAGCCACCCAGGTGCCCCAGAGCAATGAATCTGTATGCAAATTATCCCCCAGTGTAACAATTCTTCAGCTCTAGTAAGAGAGGCATGGTTCCTTAGAGAAAAGATGCTGTACAATACATTTAAAATAATTCCCATTTTTTAAAGAGACAAAAAGAAAACAAAGGAGAGGGGTCTGATCTCATGTTCATAAATCCACTTAATGATCCTTATCCTTGAACAGATTAAAAAAATAAAGTAAAATTTAGAGAGGTGAAATTATTTGCCTGAAGTCTCAGACCTGATAAACAGGGAAGTTAAGATTCAAATCCAAATCTGTCTGATTCTAGGACATTACTCCTTATCTCTCAAGGGAAAGACCCCTATGTAACTTAAATAAGATTCACTGTTATTTGATGAAGGTGCTCAGAATTTATTCAAGGTCTCTTCATCCCAAACGACTTCCTAAATCACTAAAATTAGATTTACTTGATTAAATTAACCTCTGTGACCACCCCAGATGAATATAAGTCGTTCTTGGACAAGGGCGCCTGTAGCAAATTCTCTGCTTATCAAAATTTTATTCTAGCTAAGCTCAAGGCATCAGCTGTCTATCCTGGATCTTCTACCATTTGTGGCTAATTTTGAGGCAAATTGCAATCACTTACTCCCTTTTCCCTCCTTCCTAAAGAAGTTTGTTCTTTATTTAAAATATCCGTGTTATCTCAAGTTTACCTCCTCTTGGCAATAGCTCCCAACACATCCTTTTTTGATCAAACACTTGAATGCAATGGGAAAGCTGTTATTAAAGGAACTTCTAACAATATCCTGGTAATACAAATGAACTTTCAGAAATTATAAATGGGGGAAGGGATTTATTACTTGGGCAGATGTCTTAAAGACATCATAGAGCCCATATATGCCTCATCTTCAAAAATACAAGCAACATTATTTACTTCCTATGCCAATCTTGGGAAACTCTGAGGACAATTCAGGAGAAAGTCCTAGATCATTGAAGTCTTTGAAAGCAGACATTACACAGTGGGAGTGTAATTGTTGGTGATGAGGACTCTGTTACTGAATAAGCTCACTTTCAGAAGATACATTAATACAATGAAGTGTGACATTATTTATGTGGAAAAAGAAACAACCACAGCGTTAAAATATGCCCCTATGAGGTTTCAATTCTAGCTCCACCATTTACTATTTATGAGACCTTGGGCAAGTTTCTTAAGTTACTTGAGCTTCAATTTCCTCATTTGAAAAGTAGGCACAAAAAAGGCACTGATTTCATAGGTTCATAGATAATCATGTAAAGTAGTTAGCTTAGTGCCTGGCACATAGAAAGTGCTCAATAAATTATGATTTATAATTTAGAATATTATTAATATATTCTCAGGCATCATCTACAATTTTCCACTAGGATGAGTGTCTCTAGAAATTTACTTATGTAAGCATGTTTCTTTTTTAGAAAATAACCCATTAGTTTTCCCAATAGTTACAGAAGGCAAAAAAAGGTGTGTGGGGGGAACAAAAAGAAAAACATAGAGAAAGGGAGAGAAAAGAACTCTAGTCATGGCAGCAGTCTTGAGAGTGGCAAGAAACTTCAAGCAGCGGCTCATCTCAGTAAAATAATTATTAAATCAAAGAGAGGGGCACCTTGGTGGCTGAGTCAGTTAAGTGTCTGCCTTCGGCTCAGGTCATGATTCCAGGGTCCTGGGATCCAGTGACAACATCAGGCTCCCCAGGGAGCCTGCTTCCCCTTTCCCTCTGCCCCTCCCCCGACTCGTGCGCACTTTCTGTCTCTTGCAAATAAATAAAATCATTAAAACAAACAAACAGGGGCGCCTGGGTGGCTCAGTGGGTTAAAGCCTCTGCCTTCGGCTCAGGTCATGATCTCAGGGTCCTGGGATCGAGCCCCGCATCGAGCCCCGCATCGGGCTCTCTGCTCAGCAGGGGGCCTGCTTCCCCCTCTCTCTCTGCCTGCCCCTCTGCCTACTTTCGATCTCTCTCTCTCTGTCAAATAAATAAATAAATCTTTAAAACAAACAAACAAAACCAAATGAGAGCCACGTAACTGGCGGTGGTCATAGGTTGCTTATATTAGTTAGCACAATAAATTCAATATGGCTCTAATGAGCTGGGAATATTTATACTGTATATAAATTAATTAAAGGATATAGATCAGGGAAGTAACCTGGGGAAAAGGATAACAGAGACAAAGTTGGGTCTAAATACAAAAGGGAAGTCTGGAAAGAAGATGAATACTTCTACTGTAAGAACACTTATGGTACAAATAATAAGTCAGATGTCATAAATGGAGAAAGCATGGAAAATCTTTGCAATCCTGCTGAGAAACTGTCCTAGCAAACCATCAATAATACTCTGGGTCATCTAACAGAGTTCATTATTTTTCTTCAACTATACTTAGTCATATTTAAAGACATTAACTGTTATTCTGCATTTATATTAATAATATCATACTTCAAAAATTATGTCATACTATCTCTTAGGCCAACATTATTCAAAAACATTACCATTCTGTTCCAAATTTTGTCTTAAAATATTTTATAATAATTTTCTCTCTCTCCATTTGGTTTCTGTTACCATATCTTATCAAGACAGAGTTGAGTGTCTTTCTAACTCAAAAAATTAAATACACATAATGCTTCTTGTTGCCATTCCAACTACCATATTGTATGTTTTATCATTTTTCAAAAGTTTTAACATAGGCACAGTACCATCCTATACACTGGGGAAATGAGTAAGGTTACTGACTGAAAACTTAAAGAAAGAAAATGACCAACCAAACCCTTGAACAAGAACACCATATGTTTTTCATCCATTTTCGTGCTACTGTATTCATTGAACAGCTCTTAGAAGAATAAAACCTCAAGGAACATGAACTTGTGGCAAGACCAGACAGAATATTCTGGAACTGTGCTTTGAAGTAAAATCATTCCCTTAACATCAGGAGATTTAATACTACCATTTCACCATGAAAATAATCACAGATGAATGTTCTGACCAGGACTAATTGTCTTTGAAGTTCTCTAAATTTGAGCATTAAAAACAGTGCTTGACAAAACTCTTTACCTTATCAAAAAATTACAAAGAAAACAACTTGCAGGCAAAGCTCAATCTAATTTAGCTTGGACCTAAAATTAAAGCTGCGACGTTCAGCAAAATTAAAAAGTGTATGAGAATCATGTTATTAAGACAGCCCCAAATTGGAGAGCCTGACCTTTTTTTGCTTATTTTATAGTTATCAAGGTGATGAAATAACTGCTGGGTGACAGCGGCCATTTAGCAATCAGAATCCAAACAATCAGTGTGTGTGCTCTTTCCTTGTGACTGTTTTATGATATGTGTTCAAATTCTGTACTAGAAAGTGCAGCTGTAAAAACAAATTTTATAGCTGAAGCAAAACACCAAAAATGAATATCATAGGTTTAGAAGAACATTCACTTGCACCTGAATGAGTCTCTTGGGGGTGTTCAGGAGTCAGAACATTAAAAATTGAAGGCTTTTCTCAGGGCTCTAGTAGCCCCCTACGAAACGACAATATTAGGTAGAGCTTTAGCACAGGCTGTTTGTTCTGTCTGGAAAACCCTTCACTCTCCCTGCTTCGCGCTCACTCAACTCATCCTTCAGATCTCAGCTGAAGTGTTACTTCCTTGTGGCTGTCTTGCCTGACTTCCTAGATACACCCAAGCCCCACGAGCTTCCCTCTGCCCCTCCTCCTAATCGTGTTCTCTCTCTCTCTCTTTCTCTCACGCGTGCATGTATGCACTCTTTAATAAAGAAATAAAATCTTTAAAAAAATAAAAAAATAAAAAAATATTCTTCAACATTATTTTTAGTGGTAGCATAATATTCCACTTTATGAATAACCATCATCTATTTAACCAATGCCTCCAAGTTTTGGACATTCAGTATTTATTTGTGAAACGACCAGCATCTATTTCCCCAAATTCACTCTCTTATACGTCTTTAAAGAATGGCACTTTGTAGGGTGGGAAAACTAATGCAGTGAAACACTAGACAATTTATTTTAATCTTTATACAAGATACTAGTGTTGGCAAGGCAGGAGAGAAGAAAAGCTCTTCCTATGACCCTTGTTTAACTTTGGACGGATGTGCACGGTTCAAGGCCAGCAAAGTGATAAATAGGTTTTGGCAGCTCATTCTCCCTACCTTGAGTAGTATTACAGTGTGTCATTGGAGTGGATCATTTAGGACAGGAAGCCAAGGACACTGTGTGGTGTTCTCCCAGGGTAAATTCACAGATACCTCATAGAAGACTTTGGCAAGATTCTCAGTGTGCACAGAGAAGCATAGAAAGTGGCTTTATTTTTAAGGCTCAGATTCAGCTGAAGGATCTGCTAGGGAATCCAGAGAAGGGAATGCCTGGGCTTGGGTTAAAATAGCTGGCTTATTCTGGCTTCCACAGTGCACAAAAGCTTTACTCATTTGCCCAGCAGTCATCTGCTAATCTCACACCTTGAGGTAAGTAATACACACGAATCCTCATTAACATTGAGGCAGCGACTCTGAAGGGGAGGATATGGAGGAGACTGAATTTCTAATTCACTCGGAGTGACTATATTTTCATATCTCATTGCAATTCAGTGCAGCTATCAGCCCACCACAGGCAATGCAAAGAAGCTTCTTTAATAGAAGTAGCGATATATGAAATGTCCTGGGAAATTTCCCAAATGCTATGCTTCAAAATTGCAGCAGTAAGTCATGGATATACAATTTTACCTTCTAAGTGACTATTTCACTTTTTAAAGAGAGAGCTCTATGGTTAAAAAAAAAAATTCTAACTAGTTTATTCATTTTATTATAACTAACTTTTCGCCAAAATTGTAAAAGCTTGCTAGCTAGTTCCTCCCCCAGAAATAAAAATATTGCAACATGATATTATAAAAATCCATACAATATGGAAAGGAATACTCTTGATGGTAAAAATCACCTTTAATCCCATCGTCCAAAGATAGATGTCATGAGATGGTTGGATAGCTGGCATATACTGTTAGAGGTAGTTTTCTCCCTGACACTTAAATATTTTAAAAAATATATTAGACATACTTGCTTTGTAACCTCCCATTCCACTTTAGCAATATAAATGTACATCTTTCTGTGTCAATCAAGACTGATGTTTTTATAGCTGTATAATTAACTATTTTTAATCCTTTAAAAAAACCTGACGTATTTTTACTTTGACGATTAAGTTTCTATGACATTTTTTGGTCATGTGTTTAATGTTGACATCTGACTTATTTCTAAGGAGAAAAACTTCTTAATAGACATTAATTAAAATAAATAACCCAACCAGTTATAGCTACAAATGACTGCATAAGCAAAGACTATGCACAGTAAAAACAAAAATAGAACTATTAAAATGTCTAAAAACTGTTTATTTTCTTAGAGTCGGTTTTATCAGTTGTTTACTTTTGAAATGAATTAAATCAGAATTTTTGACATTTTATGTGTTGCTCAACATGTGCTAGTTAAAATGAGGTAAGAATAAAAAGATTAAATGATTTGTACAAAGCAAAGGCATTAAAAGCAAAAATTCAATTAAACTAAGAAAGGCTTTACTAATTTGAGATTAAATTAATTATGAAAAACAAAAGTAAAAAAAAAAAGAATCTTGATTGATATCCGAAATGATGAAAGAAGAAGAGTATAGATAAAATTTTAAATTGTTTAAAAATCTTAAAAAAAAAAATCTTTTAGGGGTGCCTATGTGGCTCAGTGGGTTAAAGTCTCCGCCTTCGGCTCAGGTCATGATCTCAGGGTCCTGGGATTGAGCCCCACGTCGGGCTCTCTGCTCGGCGGGGAGCCTGCTTCCCCCTCTCTCTCTGCCTGCCTCTCTGCCTACTTGTGATCTTTCTCTCTGTCAAATAAATAAATAAAATCTTAAAAAAAAATCTTTTAAGTAATATATCATAAGCAGAACTTACGAAAAAGAAGTCACTGGCTTATGATATATAAAGTGATTGAAGAGGGCAAATTAAAATAATAAATCATCATTATGAAACGGTATCTGTGCTGTGTAGGCAATAGCACCAAATCTATGCTTACTGATTGACTATTTCATACTTCAGGCTCACAGCACAGGTAGAGAAGATGATCGAGAAGATCTCCTTATCTAGAAGTTTACCCTTACCTGTAAGTGGCTGATTCCACTCTGGAACAGTGTTTTGTGTCTTTTTTAGTGTTTGTACATTATAATAGATCTCTTTGATACTGATGAAAGCTATAGATTCTCTCCCTATATAAAGTATATATTCATACTATTGCAGAGACACAAGAATCTCTCATTAGTCTCCTATGTTGCTTATTAATGGAACCCCGAGAATAAAGATGACATTTCTTAGTTGCTCTTTTAGCTAGATGTGATCATGTGACTAAGTTCCGGTCAATGAGCTACAAGCATAAGTGTCACGCTCAACTTTAGGAAGTATTTCTAAATGTAGGGATCGTGACCTTCCTAAACTCTTTCCCCCCTTTCTTTATTAATGGCTTGAATGCTTAACTGTCACATTGGACTATGAGGAGTGGCTTAGTCAAGCAAAAAGTAAGAGGAAAGGAGCCTGGGCCACTAATGATTATGGAACTGCTATGCTCATCCAGGATGGCTTATCTCTGGAGTTTTTATATGTTTGAGAAGGGAATAAACTTATATCTTGTTAAGCTTATATCTTGTTACAATTACTTGGGGTTCTGTTACTCACAGCTGAAACTAGTATTAACTGATATAGGTATAAACACATACAAGTTTGCATTAATTTTGGGGATGTGAGAGTTCCACGGATCCTAGATTAAGAATGTATATATAAATCTCCACTAGTATTTTCTCCATTAATTTAGAGTGATATAAGAGGCTTAGGCTTAATTTTTTTACTGAAGTGTAATTAACATATAATGTTATAGTTTCAGGTCTCACCACCCTGCAATCATGACCTGAGCTAAAATCAAAAGTCAGATACTTAACTAGCTGAGCCATCCAGGTGCCCCTCCCATAACAACTTTACAAGCAGAGCTGGTGGGACAAAATTTCTTCTCTGGTGGGTGAGTTGCTAGAATATAAGTCCAGGGACTCGGGTATTTAAAGAAAACCTCATGTAAGAGAACAAGACCAAAGAATGAGAGAGAGATGGAGAGGAAGAGAGAAAGAGAGACTCCTGCCAGTAATCCAAACCCCAGTTTTAGTCTCTGTGATGTCCAGGCTGCCCTGGCTTCTGTAGTCTTTGACTGGACTGAGTCTCCTAATAAGACTATCTTCTTCATGTAGTTGGTCTGAGTTGGGTTTCTGTCACTTGCCACCAAACGGATACCAATAAAAACATTAAACATAATATTGTAAGTTAAACTCCCAAGTGTTCATTCTTGCACTCATTTGACATTTATTAGGCACCAACTATATACCAGGCACTGGGCTAGAAGCCGAAGATACCATAGTATGCCAAAGAGACATGGTGCCTGACCTTATGAAGATAAACAATTTCAAGGACAAAACAGTCACAAACTAAGTAAGAAAAGAACTATTTTAATATTGAGACTTGGGACTTGCTGATGAGAATTTTGTGATGCTAGCTCTCATAATCTTAATCTTCTCTAAAATTTTGTCATGACAAAGTTAAGCGACCTTCCTTTCTTTTCAGAAGATTCTATAGTGGACCATATCCCTATCAACCTACCACGATTCTGTGAATTTCTTTCAGCACTGAAACACTAGAGTGACCTGTGAATCCATAATTTAGAGTTCTCTCTACCATTATTTCTTCAATGGCAGCTTTCTAGGATTCTGTATATCTTTTTTTTCTTTTCTTTCCTTTTCTTTTTTCTTTAAACAAATGAACACTCAGGTGATCAATTAAGGATAGTATCTAATTGAGCCTAAAATTTACTATTTTTAGTGCTCCTAATCATTTCCAATTTGCCTCAATGACCATTCGTTGATTGTTTTCATTCATTCAACAAGTATGTGCTGAGAGCCTATTATATGTTGCATACTCTTTTAGGTGTCAGGAATAAGGCAGAGAATAAAAAAGACAATATTCCCAGTTCTCAAGAATTTCATATTCTATTAAATTCTAGCAGCGATCTTATTAACAGCAAAACTTTCATTTTTTTCATTGCTCATTAATATTTATAAATAATGAAACAGAATAAAATATTCAAATAATTGTCAAAACATGGCTGAACAAATCTGGTGACATTGTCAAAACAGGATTGCTCAATATGAGTTAATGCCATCAAGAATTAGAGATCTTTATCAACTAAAATGTAAATCCAACTATAAATTTATCTTAAGGGATTTATTTCATAATGTATAAAAAATGCATATTTATAGCAATTCCACTTTGGGGGGGCCCATCCTATTGAAATAACAGTGCAAGTACATAGCATCTATGTACAAGCATGTTAATATAGCATATTGTCTGTAATGGCAAGAAAACAGATGAAAATAACTTGAGTATCTGTCAATAAGGGAAGGCTGAGGCCATGTGACTAATGCTGTGACATAGGAGAATAAAGGCAATGATTGTAATTTCTGGCTATGGCCAATAAAGGGAAGGATCATTCCTACCCCTGCCCCAGTCCCCCTTCTAACTGCTTAGAATGTGATGTGCTGGTGAGCCATCCTGAAGCAGGAGGATGAAGAGAACACCCCAGGAATGGCAGAGCAATGAATCAGAAGAAGCTCGTGTCCCTAAAATGCTGGAGCTGCTGTCCACCCTGACTGCTCTTCGGAATTATTAATTGAAAGAGAAGTTTCTATGATAGCTTAAGCCACTATTAGGGAAATCAAACTTACATCCCCATTCATACATAGACAATGGAATATTTTGCAGCTATTTTTTTTTAAGTTTTTTTTTTAAGATTTTATTTATTTCTTTGTCAGAGAGAGAGAGCACAAGCAAGCAGAGTGGCAGGCAGAAGCAGAGGGAGAGGCAGGCTCCCTGCCAAGCAGGGAGCCCGATGTGGGACTCGATCCCAGGACCCTGGGATCATGACCTGAGCCGAAGGCAGTCGCTTAACTGACTGAGCCACCCAGGCGTCCCTTTTGCAGCTATTTTTAAGAATAACTTAGATCCATACCTATTTATTGGGAGATGTCCTTGACATGTTAGGTAATTAAGTGATAAATACGTAGCCCAACTTTTGTAAAACAAAACACAACAAACAAACAAAAACACATCAAAACCTAAGTTGTACATAAATGTTCATAGACCACAGTAAAAAAGGTATGGAAAGATAAACTGATTACTCTAGTAACAGTGAGAATTTGGGGAAGGGGATGGTCGAGGTCAACATTATTTCTAATTACCTTACATTACATGTATAATTAAAAAATATCAGTTGTATAGAACTCGAAGACAAATTATGTCTGGATAAGATTGAACACTCAAAGATGCTTTAGCTCATCTTAAGCTTGGCTGTACTTCCTGGAGTTGGATTCCATCTTTCCCATCTTTCCTTATAATCAATCCCCTTTCCACGTGATCTAGTTTGGATGGGTTTTTGCTTCTTGCTGCCAACTCTTGCTTCTTCTCTGAGAGGCAGTAATTCTATTATAACTACCCTCCTTCACTGTTTTGCATCCAAGTACACCTAGTATAGTATCTACGGCATAGGACATGCTCGATGAATGCCTACCCAGGACTTAGGCTTCTCATCCCTTCTGCTAAATTTTCAAACACAAGAGCAACAATAATCCACCCCTGAGGGCACTACCATTGCCTTCCTTAATGGTTTCATGTCAGATCTGTACCATGGGGTCCCTTTCAGGCCAGTTGGTCAGGCACAGCAAATCAGGGTGGATTTTCTGGTGGTCATCAGAGTACTACTGTAGAAAAAGAGATGTCTGTCTTTGCTTCGAAAATTACATGTGAATCATATTTTAATTAATGGGGTTATATTTTTCCTTCAGATTTATTTGGACTTAAAATTTTGGAGAGACGTCTGTCAAAAACCACAATAACATCAGACATTTCTTCTTGATTGTGTTACACATTCTTACTGTATCATACAGCCATTCCTTAAACATGTATACGTGGAACGGTCTCTAGGGACTTTTTAACAGTTTGCCATGTATTCCCATTGTCAAGTCATAATAATCTGAATGTAAATGTAGAAGGGTATACAATCACCACCTACTTTGTATGCTTTTACTGTGTCTATGTTTACAGATTAGAGTTCCTTAAAGTAGGACACACTTGTGTTTCTACTACATGGACATCCCAGAAATATGTTATTTCTCCCTCTGGAGATGTACAAAGTTTTGAAATTTCTTCACTTTCCACTGCTTGGATAAAGCGCACCTTATGGGTCTAATAAGGCTGATCGGTCCCTATAATTTACCTGAGCCATGTTTCACCCCTAGCAGTAAATACCATTGGAATGAGGCTAGCATACCAAGCATTCCAAATTCTGTTCACCCTATGAACACCACACTTGGATCGTCCCTCTGAAAATGAGATCAAGATGCTGAAAAGAAAAGGTGAAGACATTATTTTTCCTGCCAAAAGATCTATAGACATGAGCAGGGCAAAATGACATATACGTGCAGGGATTATTTACAAAAAAAATAAGGCAAAGCAGTTTTATAGCAAAAAGTTTAATTTCTTAATGGCATTTACTGAAAGCTGAGCCTAGAAAAGGTTGTTCTCAGTCTTAATTTTTAACATTACAAAAAAAAAAAAAAAACAAAGCAAAACAAAACAAAACAAAAAACTCTTCCATCACAGTTACGACTTTTCACTTAGACATCTGGGCTGCTTACTCCACCCCCTTTTAATCTTTTCTAAAGAAACTTTTATATCCAAAAACGTTCAGTTATTTTCTTTTAGCTAAAAAAAACAAAAACAAAACAAAACCCCAATCTTATAAAGTAGGTGTTCTCTACAGCATCAGGGTTGACGAAAACCATACCCTTGAACAGGAAGTTCAAAAGACAGAATGGCAGGCAAGAGCTGACCCATCTGCTATGGAAATATGTTAGCATCCTCGCAGGGCCCAAACCACTGACAAGAATACGGCATTATTCATGCAAAGCCTCCGCGCCCTGCTCTGGTCAGATTCCTTCCAGGCCGCTGTCAGGCTAAGCAAGCCTGCTGATATCTGGCTGGCGTTGGGTACTCAGAACTGTCAGGGGCAGAGGTGCTAGTGAAATATTAGGAGGAAAATGAGGTGGATGGACCAATCAGTGGCAAAAGAAGTAATTTTAAAAGCTGTGAGGAAAAAGGACCTGCCAACTGTAAGCATTTAAATATAATTCTCCATCAAATTTGATGAACTTTTTAACGGTGACAAACAAGGTGCTTCAGCAATGCTTCTCTATGCTGGCCCAGAGCAGGCTGCTGGAACATTTGGGTAATTCAATGGGGCTTATTTTCCCTATTTGCATTTTTTTTTTTTTTTTTTTTTTTTTTTTTTTTTTTGAGAACAAATTGTTTCTTCCTTCAGCAGCAGAGTAGCACCTGGAAACACAGACTTGGTAAATACCCTAATTTAAATGTACCAGAAGACATTTCCTATATTGCTCAAACTTTGCCAAGAAAAGGTCTAAGAATACAATTCAGCTATAAGATGTATATTGTTCTAGCATCCAATGGAATCAATGGAACTTATGCCAGATTTTCTTCCTGTGAGAAAGAACCTTCCTTTGTTCTTCTGAGGAAATCTAGCATTGGGTGGGTATGTATGGAGGTAATCACCCTAAGCGTGAACACATTTAATTTTAAGATATCACAATATGACAGTAAAAATAACATAAAAATGGAGTTTTTCCACATGTAGTTATTTCAATGTTAGATTAGTGCTTTTAAAACTTTATTCATATGATTCCTTTAAGTGTTTGACTGTTTCACAGTGTAGATGAAGTTTTAAGATCCAATTTACACTCCTCCCTTCCTCATACCCACAAGTCTTCTGGAAAAAAAAATCATGGCAAACTCCAGTAATATTTATATCCTTGTTTGATAAATGCTCAATCATCTCTATGGTATTAAAGCTTATTTTATCTTTCCTGAGCTTGTGGACATTTATTTCTCAAAACTCATCTAGGCCAATCACCTCATATCAAGAATGAGGTATAGAATAATCAAATAACTCATATAAGTTCATATAATTAGCAGTCATTATTAGTTTACATCTAAAATATATGCCAATTTTCTTTGTTATATACTTTGTCTCTCTTTTCAGGCCAATATTCTACATGAAAGCTTATGTATATCAGGTTCAGCCAGATGTACCATGATCACTGTTAAACACCAGAATGTTTAGGAACATTGTAAAATCAAGATCATTACCAGTGGAATTATTGGGTAAATATCCACTGAGGGGTATTTACCTGAAGAAAACAAAATCAAAAATTTGAAAAAAATACATGCACTCTTATGCTTATTTCAGTATTATTTACAATAGCCAAGGTATGGAAGCAACTTAAGTGTCCATCAATAAATGAATGGATAACAAAAAAATTTAAAAAATTAAAAAAATAAACGAATGGATAAAGAAGATGTAGTGTTTCCACACACACACACACACACACACACACACACACACACACACACACCATGGAATATTATTCAGCCATGAAAAAGAAAGGAATCTTGCCATTCGTGACACCATGAATAGACCTAGAAGGTATTATGCTAAGTGAAATAAATCAGACAAAAAAAGCCAAATACCATACACTTTCACTTAAATGTGGAATCTAAAAAACAAAATAAACAAAAACAGGAATAGAGTCATAAATACAAAGAATGAACTGATGGTTGTCAGAAGGGAAAGAGTGGAGATGTGGGCAAAATAGGTGAAGGGAATTAAGAAGTTCAAACTTCCAATTATAAAATAAATAAATCTAAGAATAAGTACAGCATAGGGAATATAGTCAATAATAATATACTAACTTTGTATGGTGACAGATGGTAACTATACTTATCGTGGTGAGCATTTCATAACGCATATAATTGTAAATGACTATATTGTACACCTGAAACTAATATTGAATGTCAACTCTCCCTCAATAATAAAAAAAAAAAGATCATCACCACTGGAACTATCATAAGACTGTAGATTTTTCAAAATCTTTTGCATGGTTACTAGGAACTAGTTATTGGTTCCTATTTCCTAACTTATAGGAGTTTTTTTCTGAGCATCATCTTATGCCTTGAGCTATGACAGACCAAATGCTTTATTCATGTCATTTTACAATCTAGGAACTAAAGCTCAGAGAAGTTAAGTGCTTGTTTAGGATCACAAAGCAACAAGTGGTGAAATGGAATTTCACAACCAGGTTTTTATATCTCCCAAGCTCATATTCTTTCTACTGAATTAAGTTACCTTTAGTCTTATTTATCCTTTATTTAAAAGGAAATAATTCAAATTAGCAAAGTGTTCATAGGTTAGAAATCTATTTTAGTTCCAGAAATGGAAAGAGAGCAGTCATAATTAGTTAATTAACAAATATTTTTTTTTCAAAGCCTGATTTTAAAGGTTCCATTTTGAAAAAGAGACAATTTATTACTTTATAAGTCATTTTTAAAAAATTTGGGTAAGAAAATACTCCCAAGGTTTCCATTTTTATTCTCCATAGTGTGCTTCCCTAAACAATAAGGCCTAAATTAGAAGTCCTATTTTCTATAGCAAATCAAGAAGCAATTTACTCTGTGTGCTGATAATGTTCTAAGGGGGTTCATATATAATGAAACTTCATTATATGACACTGCTATATGGCATATGCTATTGCTAGCCATACTTTATTGATGAGAATCCTAAGGTACCAAGAGGTTAAATAACTTGCCCAAAGTCACATAGCTAGGAAACAGGAGAATCTATCTGTGATCTGATTCTACTGTCCATGGTCTTATCCACAATGCTATATTGCCCAATGTAATAAAACACTCAATCTGTCAAGTGGCTACAACCTGTGCCTTTATTTTACTCGCTGAGTAGAGATGGAACACAGGATGAGGTATAAATCAGGCAAGAACACTGCCTTATTTTGAGTCTGAAATGAGTTTTTCATAAGATATCCTGCCACGTGTGCCATCACTGGCTCTAATACCTAGGCAGGTAGCTAGGTAGACAGAGAACTGAGAGTTTATTGACATCTTATGGTTGTCCCTTCCCTCTAAAAGCTACTTCCCTTTCACCAGAAGGGTTTGAACAGTGTTGGAAGGAAAATGGGAGTGGAGAGATTGTCCAGTATGTTGCTCATCCAAGCACCCAAGATTTTTTTTTTTTTTTTTTTTTAGCACCCAAGATTTTTTAACAAGAATCCAAACTGAAAAGAATATTCAAAGCACCCAGTAATTACTATTATATAGTTCCTGGCAAAGTAATTATTAGGCTCTTGAAAATGTTTCTCCTCAACAGTCAACAAAACAAACAGGCAGCCCACGGAATGGGAGAAGATATTTGCAAATGACACTACAAAGGTCTGATATCTAAGATCTATAAAGAACTCCTCAAACTCAACACTCAAAAAACAGATAATCACATCAAAAAATGGGCAGAAGACATGAACAGACACTTCTCCAAAGAAGACATACAAATGGCTAACAGACACATGAAGAAATGTTCATCATCATTAGCCATCAGGGAGACTCAAAACAAAACCACACTGAGATACCACCTTACACCAGTTAGAATGGCCAAAATCAACAACACGGTAAACAACAAATGTTGGAGAGGATGTGGAGAAAGGAGAACCTTCTTACACTGTTGGTGGGAATGCAAGTTGGTGAAGCCACTTTGGAAAACAGTGTGGAGATTCCTGAAGAAATTAAAAATAGAGCTAACAATGACCTTGCAATTACACTACTGGGTATTTACCCCAAAGATGCAGATGTAGTGCAAAGAAGGGCCACAGGTACC
>CM052899.1:140180883-140210833 GCA_028534135.1 Potos flavus | reverse complement strand
GAGAGAGTCAATTATCATATGGTCTCACTTATGTGCGGAGCATAAGGAAAAACATGGAGGACGTTGGGAGAAGGAAAGGAAGGGTGAACTGGGGGGAATCAGAGGGGGAGATGAACCAAGAGAGACTGTGGACTCTGAGCAACAAACTGAGGGTTTTGGAGGGGAGGAGGATGGGGGGTTGGCTGAGCCTGGTGGTGAGTATTGAGGAGGGCACGTATTGCATGGAGCACTGGGTGTGGTACATGAACAATGAATCTTGGAACACTGAAAAAAATAAAATAAAATAAATTAATTAAAAAATAAATTAACTTAAGAAATAAAATAAAATAAAATTTTATATAGTTTAAAAAAAATGTTTCTCCTCCCCCCACATTGAGCTTTATAACTTGGAATCACTATCCAATTTCAAATCCTCAACCAAGAGCATGAGAAAGTCACTCTCTGCATTACAAATCACCATTTAGCTAAGACCCCAGAGGATATTTGATGGCTATATGGCATACATAGATACATATCTATGCTATATAGAAAGCACACATGAAAATATATATGCATAAATATACATTTTAATATATACATGAAGAAATTCCTTTCTTCACTATGGGAACAGTTAGATATTCCTGTTGTATGACACATATAAAGAGATGGTTAGGATTAATACATTTGTTTAAAGGCAATACCAGCAAAGCTTTGCCTTTGTAAAAGGGTCCTATCACACAGAACCAAGAGTTCTAATAATGAAAATATCCCCTCCCTCTCTTCTCTCTTTGACAACTGCCTCTTAGGCTAAGTATGCTCTGAATTTTCATCTCATGTTTATATTTTCAAGAAGTATCGCCATTTGCGATTACCAGGTTCTCTTTGTGTTTAGGGGTAAAACAAACATTTCATAACCTATGGCTTAACAATGTATTTCCAATCTCCACTCAGGAATCCCAAACCTTCTGGATCCAAAGGCCTTAGAGAAGATAACCTGGGCAAAAGCTGAACTATCTTCTATTGTAGGACGTTATGGTATGATTAGAATATGTTACAGTAATTAAAAAAAAAAAACAACAATTACGTTATAGTCAACCATAGAAACTCTGAAGACTTTATTTTCAAAGTTTCAAATCCAAATATCAAAGATAGAAATAGGATTTTTCAAATGTCTTATTAATTCAAGTTTTCACTTCCTCCAAATGACCAAGGTGACAGAAGGGAATAAGAAGGCAGGGCAACTTGAGAGGCCTTTCTCCTTCTAGTTCATAAAGAAACAAAGGAGGGAAATCATTCTTAGTACTCATAATACAAAAAAATAGGGAGGGGGTGTGGGGAGCTTTCGTTTAACCTCTGAGAACTATTTTTTATGTAATTAAGAGATATGTCAACAACCGGGTTTCAAAGCCTCAAAATAAACATACCACTGGGGGTGCTTTGGCAATGATATTTTAATATAAATAGGCCTTTAGGGAATAGCAAAGTTAATCTTGTATGGCTAACCACTCTAGAGAGGTCTTAAAAGCAAACACAGACAATACAAAACTGCCATCTTTCATCAAATCCAAGACACCATCAATTGTAAGATACATCCCAAAGATGTTAACACTTGAAAAAAAATGTACATCTTAGAATAGATGACACAAATAAGTATGTGATAGCTCCAGCTTTAGGGGTTATTCACTGTCTTATTTCAATTAGTATTGCAAACTACAATCTACCTCCTAGCCCTGTAAATGTAACACATGCTGAAATCTACCTTTGACCACACTGAAGGCAGAATTTTGGGCAATTATCTTGGTGTGTGGGTTAACAAAGTCTAGATGATTTCTGTAAAATTTACCCTTTCTATTCTGGGACGGATATTTGTTTTCATAAACAATTTTTAAATAAGACTTCAAAGAGAAAATCACAGGCTTGGATGACTGTATTTTCATATCAAGGTGATTTTTAATTTGGTAAGTGATTTTTAACAGGTTTTCTGAGCTAATTTTTAAAAGTTGGGACATAGTTCACTTGCCATAAAATTCACCATTTTAAAGCATGCAACCCACTGGAGTTTAGCATATTTACAAGGTTATGCAACTGTTACCACTATCTAATTCCAGAACATTTTCATCACTCCATAAAGAAATCCAGACTCCTTAGCAGTCACTCCCTATCCCCTTTCCTCCTCCCTTTTCCCCACTCCACCAGCCCCCTGGCAACTACTAATCTACTTTCTATCTCTAAAGATTTGCCTATTCCAAATATTCCCTATAAATGGAATCATACAGTATGTGGCCTTTCATGTTTGCCTTCTTTCTTTTAAAATAATGTTTCCAGGGTTTATCCAGGTCATGGTGTGTGTAAGTACTTCATCTATTCATAGGACTGAATTCTATTTCATGGCATGGATGCACTACATTTTGTTAAACCAATCATCAGTTGATGAACATTTGGGTTGCTTCCACTTTGGGGCAATTATGAGTGTTATTACTAACAAAAGGTACAAGCAAATGTTTGTGTGCACATATGTCTCCCATTCTTTTGGGTAGACGTATAGAATTTCCGGGTCATATGATAACTTTATGTTTAACTTTTCCAAAGAGACTGCACCATCTTACATTCCCACCAGCAAGGTATAAAGTTTCCAATTTCTCCACATCCTCAGAATTTGCTATTATACCTTTTTTAGTACAATAGCAGTGGTGTCTCAGTATGATTTGCACTTCCCTAATGGCTAATGAAGCTGAGCATCTTTTGATATGCCTATTGGTCATCTTCTTTGCAGAAATGTCTACTAAAATCTTTGGCCGTATTTTGAATAGGTTGTCTTTTTTATTATTGAATTATAAGAGTTCTTTATATATCCTAAATTCTATACTATTATCAAATGTATGATTTGCAAGCATTTTCTCCAATTCTGTGAACTGTCTTTTCACTTTCTTAATTTGAAGCAAACAAGTTTTTAATTTGGACTAGGTCCAATTGTGCTGATTTATTCAGTTAAGAGATATGTCAATGACCAGGTTTCTGGTTTAATTTATTTTTCTATTTAATCCTATAGTTACAAAAGCGACAGTGTCTGTGAAGAAGACAAATTAAAGACTGCATAGTCAGATGACACCAAATTCATTTTGTCATGAGACATGGAAATTTAAAAAAAAAAATTTTTCTATACAAGTTATGGCGAAATTGCTTGACAAGATCTCAAAATAAATCTGAGCAAGTTCTTTGACCATGGATAGAAGTTAGGACCACCTGTAGATGGCCTATCTGCTTGTAGAATTTCTGTATTTTTTAAATGTTTTGGAGTCAATATCTAGACTACATGCTAATTTTATTAATTCACACAACATCTTTGCTTGGCATCATTTCTGAAGATGTGGAGTTATACAAACATATTTCCCCTGTGACATTTCAAAACATTCTCAATCAGTAAACGAAAATTAATTTTAAGGACATCTGTGCCAATATGTATGATATATTCGCTCCTTCTACAGAGTGCAGCAACAGCCAGAACTTCACTAGGGTAATAACAAAATATGCTATGGTGACGTCCAAGCACTGGATAGTTTTGCAATGGAAAACAAGTTGGAGAAGCTTTGAAGGTTTGTCAGACACTGCAATGCCTGGGTGGCAAGTGGGATTTCACTAGGCCCAGGGGACATTGTGAAACCCTCTTTCCAGCCATCTGTGCTTTGTATCTGAAATTCTGCTGGAAGCCAGTCAAAAGAGGATAACAAGTGAAAACTATTTTGGCAACAAAACAAAAAATAAGAAACCCAAAACAAACATCTCCTCATAAACAGCTAGATTTTCTGTTGGACGCAAATCATCCATGACAACAATGTTTAGAAAATGCACATGCTAACCTCACTAAAAGTGCTGGAAGAGAGAGAACGAAGAATGGAAGGCAATCAGGAGGGGACACCTTTTCAGAAAGCAGCTTGTCTGTTTTCTGCTTCCCCATAAGGGCAAAATTTCTCTGAGGGCAGACACCGACTACTCTCTGGTCTTAGAACGTCAGGGCCGGTGAAGCATGTTAACAGAAGGTACAGGGAAGGATGGTCTGGTCCAGGTAAGAGAGAAATGCGCTTAAATGAGAACACCTGCAGTCTGCGGTTAGCGAGTAGGAAAGAATACTGACAGTGGGAGTGGTTTTCTAGAGTGAGGTCTTTAATGACCATTCCTTTACTCATTCGGCACCTATTTCTGGAGAACTTAACTGTGGAGACCATCCGAGGTGCTGGGGATAATAGCTATAGACAAAACAAGACAGATCCCCACCCTCACGGAGTTTACAATTCAAAGTTAGCACTTATGAGGCACGGAACTGTGCCAAGCATTGTATTCAGAGCTCATCTGCATTATCTCCTTGGATCTTCAGAGCAGTCCTATTGCCTCATTTACAGACACTAGAGGTTTAGGTTAAGAGACTTGCGGAGAGCCAGGAACCAGGGACTCAGAAGCAGTTTCTGCCTCACCACGAAACCTCTGACTCTTCCCTCCATCACAGGTTCCCCATGTGACTCTCAGACCACAATCTT
Organism: Potos flavus; assembly: GCA_028534135.1. Taxonomy (NCBI): domain Eukaryota; kingdom Metazoa; phylum Chordata; class Mammalia; order Carnivora; family Procyonidae; genus Potos; species Potos flavus. Next base: position 140,206,322 of record CM052899.1, on the reverse strand, counting down.
AGAGTTGCTATGCCTTGCTTAATTTGGGAAGGCAATCATACAATGAGTGTTATACCATCGTGCCCTATGTGATAGCGTTACAGTCATTTATAGATGAGAGAGAAAGCCTCAAGATTTGTAGAGTTTCAATCCATGGACTCCAAAAAGGGACCTTTGTGTCTCTGATGGTTGTTGAAAGGAGAGAGGAGGGAATCAGGAGATTTAATGAGATGCTCCTGTGAGAGAGAGAGTAAAGCTGAGTTTTTCTAAGATGGAAAAGTGCTCTCTCTCATTAGAGATAAAGAATTGGCCTTCAGTGCCCAGGGAAAAGAGGAAAAGAAGTGAAAGAAGAAATCTGGCCAACTCCACGCTAGGGAGATGTGTAAGTCAAAAATTGATTATTAATAAGAGGTTGAGGATGTAAAAAAAACCTGAAAAACCATTCAACTATATGTTATTTCTGATGGTCTTTCAGTAATTCAGACTCTGGAAAATACCTTATATTAATATAGTTCTCCAGGAAGATCTACAGAAATCTGATTGCTAAATAAAAGCTAATTATGATTCATTGTCCCATCTAATGTCAGTTTAGTTCAACTTTCTACGGTTCAAATTTAGAACACCAAAAGTCCCTCTGGAGGCTGGTGGCTCATAAACACTGCTTAGGTGACCTGTGAAAGAGCACAGCAGACAGCAGTCCCAGGGACTTCTGGAAGAAAAAATACACTGCAGGATACGGCTATGGGGTCTGCAACTTTGTAATCCATTGTAGCAATGTTGCACCTCCACTATTAAGACACAGTAGGTCATGCTTTCTTCTCCCCAATTCTAATAATTTATAGCTTTTCTCTTAAAAGCATTTTTTAGCTTATATTCTACAAGGATATCAAGTCTCAAAAGATGTAATGATTCAATAATTGAAGAAATATAAATCCTTGAGTCAAAGTCAACATCACTCCAGGTTCTTAGTATGTGTGGCAGAAAAGGAGACCTTAAAATCATGACAGAATGTTATAATGCGCAATAGTCCTAGGGAATCAAAAGCTCAATTAGAAATTGCCATGTGATGTACTATGTAAATTGCAGCCCATATTTGTGCTTCATTTCATTCAACAAATATTCGCAGAGTGCAATATGCCAGGCTTTATGTGACAAGCCTGTACACAGAGACAGAATGCCACAGTCCCGGCCTTTGATGGACTTACACTACAATTCGTCTGATAAAACACATAATAATACAATACTTAATAAAAAGTTTCCATGTATTCTCTACATCTTAAAAAGGAAATGACCTTCCATTGCTAGTGGAAATGTAAAATGGTACACAGCTACTCTGGAAAACAGTTTGACAATTTATTTTAAAACTAAACACACACACACACACACACACACACACACACACAAGTAAATAAAATAAACAAAATAAAACTCAATCTACACTTACCATACAACCTAGCAATGATACTTGGAGGCATGGATCCTAGAGAAATGAAAACTGACACCCACAGAAAAGCCTGTACGTGCATATTCATAACAGCTTTACTTATAATAACCCCAAACTGGAAACCACCCATCTGTCCATCCATCAGTGAGACATATACACCAGAGAATACCACTCAGCAACAAAACGGAATGAACTATTGACACACGCCACAACTTAAATCTCAAGGCCATTTAAGCAAAAAAAGCCAATCTCAAAAGGTCACTTAATGTATGATTCCATTTATATAACATTCTTGAAATGATAAAATTGTAGAGGTGGAGAACAGGTGAATGGTTGACACAAGGTAGAGATGGTAAAAGTAAAACTCTACTCTGTCAGATGAGTGCATGGAAAGAATAAAGCAGAGGGCCCGTGTGGGGAGAGGGCTATTGCTGCTTTTTATAGGATGGTCGGAAAGCCTGCTCTGGAGGAAATCAGAGCAAGCCGAGTGGGTATCTGAGGACAAGAGGAGGGAAGAGCTGGGCCCCAGGCAGGAGCAGGCTCAGTGTATTTGATTCCGTGCGGCCGAATAAGGGCGGGTAGAGGGGCAAGAGATACTGTTGAAAGGTTGAGATGGTTGAGAAGACAAGGAGGACACACCATGAAAGGCCCTTGTAGAAAGCCGCAAGGCTTTTGTCTTTTTTTTTTTTTTTTTGCTAATTGACACCCAGAACTCGTAGCCTTCACTTCTGCTAAGTGGTTACTTCTGTGATGGTTAAAGAGACCAGGAGGTAAGTTGGTGAGTTGGCCTTGGTTTCCTCATTTGTTCAATGCAGGATAATAATAGCAACAACTTAATAGGGCTCCTCTGAGGACCAAATACATTGTTTGGAATAGTGTCTGGCACAGATGTGTACAACAAATATTATCTACTGTTATTATTTATTACATTCTAAAAAGATTAGCATTTCTGGTGATGGCCGTAAGGTTATTAAGGATCAGAAATTCCATCATACTTGTGAAAGACTAAATAAATTATATATAAAAATAAACATATGCACATGTATGTGTGTATATGTGAAAAGAGAGAAATGGTTTCTTTCTTTTTTTTTTTTAAGATTTTATTTATGTATTTGTCAGACAGAGAGACAACACAAGCAGGGGAATGGCAGGGAGAGGGAGAAGCAGGCTCCCCACGGAGCAAGGAGCCCGATGCGATGCGGGACTCCACCTAAGCCCAAGGCAGACACTTAACTGACTAAGCCACCCAGGTGTCCTGAGAAATGGTTTCTTAATCTGATTATTTCATTAGTCATAATAGCCATTATTTATCCCTGCTAGATGGAAAAATTTAATTGGCTTCATTAAATTAGGTGTTGAAAGGTCATTAGGACTACATTACAAATTGCTATTATTAAAAAGATGCTTCAGTGGGCATTCTGACAAAGTATCCTGTGGGAATCAGATTTGGATGAGAGATGAACAGTGTAGGTGAACAAACGCACAAGGTTCCCTATGGAATCACATATGGCCTCAGCCCAAACTCCACAAGCATCAAGAGATTACAGGAATTGAACTTCTGCTTTCATTTCAGCATTATTCGGGGTCCTGAAAATGGGCTCTTTTTTTTTTTTAAGTATTTTCTAGTATCTATGTTTTCCAGTGAGTGTAAAGTATATCAACGTTGGAAGCAATTGGTAAAAAAATGGTTTGTAAGTTTCCATTAAAATCTCATGACAATGCAAATGTTCAGAACTCCAGCATAAATAATCTCCAACCCCTCTCCCCCACCAAACTGTTGTGGAGTGAATCACAAAAACCCACAGCTGTGAGACGAAGTGTCGGAAAGACAGAGCCCCACTTCTGGCATCACTTCAAATGCCTCAGTGGAGACCGAAAAATGTCAGGCACAAAGTTCCACTGAAGCCCTGCAGCTCCCAGGACAAGCAGAGACTGCCAGTGTGTTCTACATGGTAAAACACTTCCCACACTTCACCCGTTGGGCATTGTAAAAAGGATGGCTTGCAGAAACTGATGGCTTCACGGGGCTGTGCTAGTCATTCCTACGTTTGTTGTATAGAAACCCAGTGCAAGAGCTGCGCATCCAAATGCTGGTGTTTCATTAAAACCTGGTGATGATCTCTGGTCTTGTTCTCTTTTTTTGGGAGGCAGGGAATCACGGTTACAACATTCTTGTTGTACTAACCCAAAGTGCAACTCACAGAGCTCCCAGAATGATATTCTCCTTTTGATAACAACTGATCTTCTAAATTCTGGATGGTGATGTTTCCAGGGGCTTCTAGTCCACATCACATGTGTAAAGCTTTAAACTTCTTTGCTGACACAGAGGAAGTTACTCACGGAATAGTTATCTTTGATCTGTAGCACATAGTCTGGCTGTGCTGAGGTAATTGTTTAAAATGAAAAAAAAAGTGTTAAGCAGTGCTTTTAAACAGAATTTTTAAAAACACTGGTTGAAGTTCAAAGGTATGATGGTAGAGAAAATCCCATTTATAATAACAATGAAAAAGATATAAAAATTAGGAAAAAACTTAAAAAGTTTAAAACTTATATGAAAAACACTGTTCTCAAACACTCCTGTAAAACATAATTGTAGACTTGAGCAAGTGGAAAAATATGCCCACTTCTTGGTTAGGATAGCTCAGTATCATCAAAGATGCCTATGCTCTCTAAGTCAATTTCTAAATTTTGTGAAATTCCAATAAAAATACCAATAAACTTTTTTTTTTCCTGGAAATAAATAAATTGAGCTTACTAAATACTAAAGTTCATATAAAAAAATAACACAAGATTATCTAAGGAAAACAATGCAAAGGAAGAGCTGTGAGAGAGGAATAGCCAAACAAAATATTAAAATCTACTACAAAGTCTTTAGAACTAAAACAGTGTGATCATGGAACATGAATAGATAGACCAATGAAACAGAACATCAAGTCCAGAAAGATACCTGACCACAGATAGAAATTAGTATATGATATGGGTGCTTCTCAAAAAATGGGGACAAAGGTGGACTTTAAAAAAAATTATTAATAAAATTTTATTTTATTTTATTTTTATTTAAATTCAATAGTCAACATATAATACATCACTAGTTTTTGATGTAGTGTTCAAGGATTCATTAGTTGCATATACCATCTAGTGCTCATCACATCACATGCCCTCCTTAATTTAATATACGGTGTAGGACAACTGGATAATCATTTGAGAAATGGTAAATTTTGATCCATTCTTCATGCTATTCATAAGCACAGACTCCAAACTGACCAGATATTTAAAAAATAAAATTACACAATTTTTAAATGGGTAAATTCCACTATAATTCTACTGAAAGTTAAAAAGGCTTTGTAACTATGACTCAAAAATCCAAATGCTCAAAAAAAGGATATATTTGACCATCTTTAAAAAATGCATGGCAAAAACACTGTATGCAAAATCAAATGAGAACAGGTTAGAAAACATGTGCACATATCTCTTAGAGAAAGAACTAACATCCCTAATTTATAAAGAAATTTGAAAAAATTGTTGGAAAAGAATCCAAAAATACTATGGAAGGATGTGTAAAAGACATGAGTTAAAAATTCCCATATAAGATATAAATGACATTAAAATAGAATAAGATGTTCGACTTCACTTAAAAGAGAAATGCATATTAAAATAATATTAAAATACAATTTCTCACTCATCAGATTAGCAAAGATCAAAAGTTTGACAATACTGTCTATTGTGAGGCTGAAGGCAAACGGGCCCTCTCCAACACGGCTGGTAGGAAGGCAAAAGGGTACTACCCCTATGGAGGGGAATTTGGTAATATCTAATATCTAAAAGAGCGAGATGCGTCTATTTCCATGCCAGCAATACCATGACACAGTGACACAACTAGGAATTTACCCTGATAATGTATCTCTAACACATATACACAGGGTTATCCATTGTATTACTCTATATAACCACAAAATATTGGAAACTACCTAAATTTCCAAAGACAGGATATAGTTGGATAGAGTATGGTGCATTCACACAATGAAATAATAGACAAATGTAATAAAGAACAAGAAAGCTCTCTATAAACTTTAAGGCTATACTATTAAGTAAATAATTTCAAGGCTATACCATTAAGTAAATAAAGCACTGAACAAAAGAGTACATACAGGATGCTGCCTTTGAGTAAGAAAAAGGGAGAAATAAGAAACCATACATTGCCCAATATTTATTTGCAAGAGGAAACACAGGAAGAATAAATCAGAAACCAATGAAATTGTGTGCCTACAAAGGGATAAATGAGGCATGAGGAAAAAGGGGTGGAAGGGATGGAGGAGTAACATTTCTGAATACAAGATTTTGTATAATTTTAAATGTGGAAGACTGTTAATGTTGCATATATTCAAAAACACAATTAAATTAATAAGCACAGGAAATAACCCTAAAGTTGAATGCAAACAGAAATAAACAAATGATCCCAACTGAATAATAGAACCGCATGCGAGTGGGGAGAAGCTAAGGAAAAACTGATCCAAATAACTTTAGAACACAATGCTTTGATAAATATCCTTGGTTTAGGAAAAAAAGAACTGTAAGTAAATCCTGAACTATTTTTAGTAGGTGTCTTTTTCATAGTGGTATGACTACAGCAATTGTGAAACTACTTTGTTTGTGTACTGTAGGATTAAGCAAATGGAATACATATGGAGACATTGCTGAGAGCCAAGGCTCTCACTGTGAAAAAGTGAAATAAAATATCATATATAAATAGATCACATAAATATAGATCTTGGTTTCTCTATACCACTCCCCACTGAAAGGAACCAGGGAATTTTAAAAAATGGCTGATTCCAGAGATGAAGTAAAAAAGGTGTAAGATGAGTCTGGAACAGCTGTAGTGTCAGGAATTGAGAAAGTTGTCCACAAATAATCGGGTATGTCAAATGCATATGGGAGCCAGCTTGAAGAGGCTAACACTTGCTAAATCTGAGTCAATTGAGCACCCAAATTGGTGAATTATAACACATTTAATTAAATATGAATCCATAAGTCCATAAACTGATAATAAATAAATATATACGTAGACAGCTATAAAAGAGAGCTTTTCTTTCTAATAAATGTCAACTGATGAGTAGTAGACTTGAAAATCATCCTTTTACAACCATCATTGTTAAGATTGGTTTGGGCAAGAATCAATGGGTGAAAGCTTATATGGAGTAGAATATTTACATAGTCTCAAAGTAAATGATCATAAGTTGCTTATTAGTTTCAAAGGAGAACATAGTAATTATATTATAGGAAGAAGCCAGACAATACCTTGACATGGTGATCAAAATTAACATCACGACTGAAGAAGGATGGTTCTGGATATGCTATCCTCAGAATGTTACAACTTCACTTATGTAGTATTCTGGTTGGAGGGAGAGGTGTGTAAACTGAATCTAAACAATTAAATAAATGGATGTTTAGGAGCCAGGTTTCTAACTGTTGGTGTGGAAGTGTGCAGATAAACAAGGGAATGAAGCTAGAATGATCCATGTGGTAATGGATTAGAGCTGGAGACATCCATGTAAACTAATGTTTAGTTTAATCTTAACACTGATGGTCTCATAATAGAAATATTTATAAATATATATATTTACATGGATTTGTATACATACACACATTTCCTTACTCTGTCAACAGAGAAGACCAATGGCATCCCAGTAGCAATGAGCTCATCTAACATTATTCCAGTGACAAGAACCAGGGCTCTTTGAAGAAATAGCTGAATCTAGGACTAAGGCATGAAATATAAAGATGAGTCTGGATAATCTTGTAGTTTCAGAAAGTAAGAACTCAAAAAATGAAACAAAACAAATCTCATAAGGGTATACCAAGGAACCGACTGTAAGAGCTTCCAAAGACCAAACTGGAACAATCTGAGCAACAAAAGAATGAAGTAGTATTGGATGATAGCCCCAAATACAAAATATTTCATTAGTATATATCAATATAAATAAATAATTAAATAAATTAACAAATGGAGGAGAAACGAAAATCTCTTGTATAGAAGAGTTTAAAGAATTTATATAGACACTTTGCTCTCAAGGAGGTGGAGTATAACTCCTTATTCCTGCATATAGGACTTCTTTTCCAAGAGGCTAGTATGTAAAGAGTTGAAAAAGAGTAATTACTGTTGAGAATCCTGACAAATACTATTTCAGCCACCTCGTCAACATCATGTTCATAGTATGCACCCTTGATACCATGTGATGAAAATGGCACTTTATCTTTGTGGTCTTCCTCCTCGAAACACATAATGCCAGTGTAATCATCAGAAAAACATCAGAAACATTCCAGTTGAGGTACATACTACAACATATCTCAGCAGTACTTAAGACTGTCAAGGTCATCAAAAATACTGAAAGTCTGAAAAATTGTCCTAGCCAAGAGAAACCTAAGGAGATGTAATGACTAAAGGTAATATGGTATCCTGGATGGGAACAGAAAAAGGATACTAGGCAATGTTGATAATTTTACCATTTAAAATTTTTCATATTTAAATATATTAATTTGGTTTATGATTTGTGCTATATGAAATTCTATTACTGATTATATTTTAAGACCACTTGTGTTTCGTAGCTTATATTCAAAAGTCAATCTCATATATTCAGATAAAACATCATTCATTCTTCTATTCTCAAGGGCATTAGGAAGTAACTGTGTACTTACCACTGTGATGAGTACATTTGGGAAAGTGAAAGAAGTATAAAGAATGAGCTCCTCAATCTCAAGGGGAACAGACTACAGAGAGCAGTAGAGAGTTAGACTAAGATAAATTGTACTTAAAATAACTACAAGTGAAAGTCTTTCAAAACTGGTTGACAGGGGCTGAAAGGCTTCATGGACTGGTGGATATTGAGCTAGCCCTAGAATTCTGATGTCAATGGAAGGTTAAGAAAAGGTTTTTATAGTAGGACCTTAGGGTCCACATTATAAATCACTTTGCTGTATTGCCTGCAATAAATGTCACTCAAAAAATGACTGATGACGGGATGCCTGGGTGGCTCAGTCGGTTAAGCCACTGCCTTTGGCTCAGGTCATGATCCTGGGGTCCTGAGATTGAGTCCCATATCAGGATCCTTGCTCAGCGGGGGGCCTGTTTCTCCCTCTGCCTGCTCTGCCTGCCACTCCCCCTGCTTGTGCTCTCTCTCTCTCTGACAAATAAATAAATATAATCTTAAAAAATAAAAAATGACTGATGACCACGTGAATGGATGAAAGAAAGATAAAGGGAACACAGAATGGAAGAAGGGAGGGGTAGGGAAAGGTAGAACTTAGGATACATTAAAACCTCTAAGGCACCTTAACCAACTTCAAAATATCATACCTCTAGCTTTAATATGTACATTAATTTAAATGAAAGCATTTACATAAGATTCTAAATTTTCACTTTAATAAACCCAGATGGGATTTATTGCATAGCTAGTAGGGCTCAGGATCCCAGGTCTATAAGGTGAGGAGAGAACATTAAGAGTCCTGGCATCTGCCCTCAAAGGGTCTGCAAGTTCCACTGGGTCAAGTGGGAAACCTGCAAATTTGCACTGTAGGCTCTCCCATCCTTTCTCCATTATGAGGACATAAAATGTTGTCAATATATTCCCCTGAAGTAGTATGACCTTGTGGTTAAGAGTACAAGTTTTGGAATCAGGAGAGATTTGAATTCTTGATTTGCCACTCACTGGCAAAGTTTTGTTATTTCTTCAAGCTTTAGTTTCCTCAGAAAGAAAACAGAGATAATCGTAGATTCCTTGGGGGATCTTGGAGGATTATCCCATTAATATACAAGCCCTGTTTCTCCAATCCACCCACTTCTGTCAATTGCTTCTGCCTAAACCAAGTTACCATCTTCTCTAGCCCATAGGATAGCAGCTTCTCCACTGGTTTATCCTTATTCATCTTTCACCTCCTCTCATTCCATCCATTCTCCACACCAGTCATGGGATCCCATCTAAAATACAAATATGATTATTATCTGCACCCAAAATGTTGGCTTCCCATAGCTCTTAGGATAAAACCCCAAGCCCTTAAACTAGCTTCTAAGGCCTTGTGTAATCCTACTTACTTTCATCACTTTGGTCACATTTGCCTTTCCATAGACCTCCCAACCCCAATCCCTTTGTCTTTTGCCTCAGAATTCAACCCAAACATCATCGACTAAGGAAATCTCTCCTGACCTCAAGATCAGCCTGGTAGATCTTAGTGCTGCTCCCCAAGTATTTGTGGGTTTCCTTCGTCTAGGTACATGGTAGGACTGCACTTTTCCTAGCTTCTATTAGTTAGTATATGTGCTGCCGAAGCAAGCACTAGCTTCTATTAGTTAGGAGTCACCCATACCCTTGACCAAGTCTGACCAGTGAAATGTGAGCAGAAACTACTGTGTTATTTCTTGGTTAAAGGTTCAATAGCCAGTCCTATTTACAATGCTATTTTCCTCTTCTTCTAAGAATGGTCATGTGATTGTTGGTGGATGTCCTGTCAGCCTGTGTCTTGGATTGAGGCAGACAAAAATAATGATGAAGAACAGAGCCTTCAGCCCACCTCTGATGGACATATAGTATAAGTAAGAAATAAATCTTCATTGCTTTCTGCCACTAAAATTTTGAGGCTGTCTGTTATTTCAGAATAATCTATCTTATCCTTACTGATAGACTTGTTAGAAATCCCACTAGAATGCTCTCCCCGCTAACAATCTCCTCTGACACTTTTCACAACTGCAATCACATAATTATACAGGATTCATTTGTTTAATGACCCTCCTCCTGCTAGTCTATAACTTCCACTAGGGCAGGCAACTGTTTTCTTGTTTACTTTTGGGGCCCAAGCACCTAGCATAGTATCTAACATAATTCTCAATAAAAATTGGAATGATGAACAAATTAATTCAAGAGATAATGTGTATAAAATTATTAGTATAGAACAAAGAGACAAAATGCTGAATAATGATGATCTACTATTTCTTCTTTTGCTCTTGTTTTCATTATTTTATCACATAATTATAACAATTTAATTAGAGACAACTTAGTGTAATGATTAAGATTTGAACTCCAAAACTCCCTGGGGATCTGAATCCTGGCTCCCTCAATTACTAGCTATGTGACTTTGGATAATTAACTTTCTATTTCTCAATTTCCTTATCTGTAAAGTATGGGACAAAACTGTACATACCTCACAGGACCGTCATAAGGATTAAATAAATTAATTTGTAATACAACTAAAAATATGCTTTGCACATAATAATATGTTTGTTAAATATATACATATATGGATACATACCACACACAACTTATTAATATAAAAAGGGGTTTAGCAGCTCCCATTGAACTATATATCCAGTCTTCCCTAAAAGAGATGCATAGAGACGCTCTAAGTGAGATGAAGTAAACACACTCCATTATTTCTCTCCCACTACATGCAACTACAAACCCTGCACAGAATACATGAAACCAGACTGTGAGAGACTAGACTTTGAAATCCTATTAAATTGATGGTAAACATTCCCTCCTCCAGCTTGAACTCGACAGAGTCCCAAACCCAGAAATTCAATTAGAATGACTGTAGACTTCTCATCAGAAACTATGGAGGCCAGAAAGAAGTGAAACAACATTTTTTAAGTACCAAAAGAACTATATTCGGTGAAAATATTCTTCAGGATTGAAGGTGAAATCAATATTATTAGACGAAAGAAAAGTGAGAGAATTCCTTTCTGCCCGACCTATTTTTAGAGGTAAAGGAAGTTTTCAGACAGAAGGAAAGTTGGTATCAGAAGGAAATGATGATCAGAAGGAAACTTAGAACATTGGAAATAAAGGAAGAACAACGGAAATGATAAGTATCTTGGTAGATATAATAGATTATTCTTTTCCTATTGAGTTCCTTAAAATACATTTGATGTTTGAAATATAAAAGTATAATCTGATGAAGTTTTTAATGCACATAGATATAATATATAAGAGAACTAAAACACAAAAGGGCTTAGATATATAAATAGTATTTCTACATTCCATTTGTAGTGAAATATTGATAGTAATTAGATATTTTGAGTATGTATATTGCAATCCCTAGAGCAACCTCTAAAACACTATACAAATAGAATATTTTAAAATGTTCAAACCACCCAAAAGGAAGGAAAGGCAAAACAGTAGAATGAAAAACACAAGGAAGAAAGAGAAAACAAATAATAAAGGGGCAGACTATATCTAAACATTTCAAGAATTACAATAAGTTGAAATGGTCTAAACATACTAAATTAGAAGAGATTATAGACTAGATTAAAAAATAAAAAGTAATATACTATATTATTTATTATAATTATATATTATATATTATAAAAATAAACAGGTACATAGACAAATTGGAACACAAGAAGAAGAAAACATTCAGTATAGTTAGGAGACTTAGAAGCATGTCATTCAAAGAAAAACTGGGGGTGTCTGGGTGGCTCAGTCATTAAGTGTCTGCCTTCGGCTGAAGTCATGATCCCAGGGTCCTGGGATCGAGCCCTATATTGGGCTCCCTGCCTGGTGGGAAGCCTGCTTCTCCCTCTCCTACTCCCCCTGCTTGTGTTCCCTCTCTTGCTGTCTCTCTCTCTGTCAAATAAATAAATAAATAAATAAATCTTAAAAAGAAAGAAAGAAAGAAAGAAAGCAAAAGAAAAACTGAAAACACATTAAGAGTAATTAAAAAAAGTAAAGATTGGATCCTAGATGAGAACATAGGCGGTAACCTCTTAGACATCAGCCACAGCAACTTCTTTCAAGACACGTCTCCAAAGTCAAGGGAAATAAAAGTGAAAACGAACTTTTGGGACTTCATCAAGATAAAAAGCTTTTGCACAGCAAAGGAAACAGTCAATAAAACAAAGAGGCAACCCATGGAAGGGGAGAAGATATCTGCAAATGGCACTACAGATAAAGGGCTGGTATCTAAGATCTATAAAGAACTCAAACTCAACATCCAAAAAACAAATAATCAAGTCAAAAAATGGGCAGAAGACATGAACAGACACTTCTCCAAAGAAGACATATGAATGGCTCACAGACACATGAAAAAATGTTCAACATCATTAACCATCGGGGAAATTCTAATCAAAACCACATTGAGATACCACCTTACACCAGTTAGAATGGCAAAAATTAACAAGGCAGGAAACAACAAATGTTGGAGAGGATGTAGAGCAAGGGGAATCCCCTTACACTACTGGTGGGAATGCAAGTTGGTACAGCCACTTTGGAAAACAGTATGGAGGTTCCTCAAAAAATTAAAAATAGAGCTACCCTACAACTCAGCAATTGCACTACTGGGAATTTACTCCAAAAATACAGATATAGTGAAAAGAAGGGGCATATGCACCCCTAATGTTTATAGCAGCCATGTCCACAATAGCCAAACTGAGGAAGGAGCTAAGATGCCCTTCAACAGACGAATGGATAAAGAATATGTGGTCCAGGGCGCCTGGGTGGCTCAGTCGTTAAGCGTCTGCCTTTGGCTTGGGTCATAATCCCAGGGTCCTGGGATCGAGCCCCACATCGGGCTCCCTGCTTGGCGGGAAGCCTGCTTCTCCCTCTCCCACTCCCCCTGCTTGTATTTCCTCTCTCACTGTGTCTCTCTCTGTCAAATAAATAAATAAAATCTTTAAAAAAAAAAAAAAAGAATATGTGGTCCATATATACAATGGAATATGACTCAGCCATCAGAAAGGATGAATACCCATCTTTTGCATCGACATGGATGGAACTGGAGGGGATTATGCTAAGTGAAATAAGTCAAGCAGAGAAAGACAATTATCATATGGTTTCACTTATATGGGGAACATAAGGAATAGCATCGAGGACATTAGGAGAAGAAAGGAAAAAATGAAGGGGGGCAGAATTCAGGGGGGGAGATGAACCATGAGAGATTATGGACTCCAGGAAACAAACTGATGTTTTCAGAGCGGAGGGAGGAAGGCAGATGGGTGAGCCTGGTGATGGGTATTAAGGAAGGCACGTATTGCAATAAGCACTGGGTGTTAGATGCAACAATGAATCATGGAACACTACATCAAAAACTAATGAAGTACTGCATGGTGACTAACGTCACATAATAAAAAAAAAGTAAAGATTGGGACTGGGTATCTTTAAATTTTTAAGAAATCTATGGTAAGAATCTGTTTTTTATTCTACACAAGGTCCACGCTAGGAGTTTCCACATACATGGAAGTGGTATAGATTTGCTTTCATCATGACTTCCAGAGGCCAGAATGAATGTCAATTGAGGTAGAGAGATCATTAGTCATTGTAAGAAACCAAAGAAAGACCAAGAGAGAGCCCAAGATCTAGCCTCTCATTGGTGGTGTTCGCACTAGACCTGGACAAATACTGAAGTTGGGGGATACCAGGGGAGGAACTTATGGAAAGGAATGGCAATTACATTAATCTTTAAATCTTTTATTTTATTATGACACCTGGATATGAGTCTGACAGGTTCTTTCCATCTTAGGCTTGCTAATTTACATTTTTCCCCTAATATATCTATTTACAGTATGGAAATAAAGAAGACTGCAAAACTCTTTGGCAGGCTTGTGAGACACTGGCCTTCTAAAGGTCAGACAATGGGATGCTTGCTTAGAAAAAAAGAAAATTTTGCTGGAGAAATTTTTTTATTACTTCTCATTGAGGGCATATTTATTTTTAATCTACCTAGCATTCATCTTCCATTTTCTTTTTTTTTTTTTTAAGATTCTATTTATTTACTTGAGAGAGAGAGAGAGAGAAAGAGAGAGCACAAGTGGGGGAGGGGGGCGCAGAGGAAGCAGCAGACTCCCCACTGAGCAGGGAGCCCTAGGCTGGGCTCAATCCTAGGACCCTGAGATCATCATCTCCATTTTCTGATACCTCTACGTCCTTCACTCCATTCATGAGCACTGGGTGGGCTGACTGTCTCTCTGACTCAAGGGTAGAGATGAGACCTTGACCTGGCCACTCAGAGCACTGCATTTCTAGGCCACAGGATTGATTCAGAGATGGGTACATCATCTAACCATAGTTATTCAGAGTAAGTAACTAAGACACTTATTTGAGAAACCAGGATAGAAATACTTTTGCTTTTCCCTATACATGAATATATATACATGGGGGATATATATTAGTCAGGATAGGCTAGATTATGTCAGTAAAATGTGAAAACCTCTGACTTAAAAGTTCTCCCTCACCCACACATCCATCTGGATTAACAGAGGAGCCCTGCTCACTGAAGTCACTTAGGGACTGAAGCTAATGGAGGCCCTATCTTGACACATGCTTCGGTAATCACCATGGTAAGGAGAAAGGGACATAGTGAATAATGCAACGGTTCTTAAAAGCTTCTGTCCAGAAGTTACACATGCCTCTTGTGTTCACTTTTTATTGGTCAAAGCAAATCACATTGCACATCTAACTTCAGGGGACAGAAGAGCACAATCTTACTATGGCCCCAGATGAAGGAAAGTTGGAAATATTTAGTGAACAACTAACAATTATATAGGATATAAGCCTGGAGTTGCTAAGCTTGGGAAGAACACTGGCAGAGGCAGGGAAAGACAGGGTCCCAATGATACAGTTTAAGTTTCTGGATCTAGCCGTGCCTGAAGGAGGATGGCCTTGGACTGTTAGTTTATGTGAAACAATAAACCCCCTTTTTGGCTTAGTTCAGTTGGATTTTCTTCTATAACTGACAAACGGAAGCATCCTGAGTCACACGCTTCTCAACAAACAACAGAGTCAGATAGTAATTTGGGGTTTTGATGGATATGGTAGAAGGTGGATATTAACCTATGCTTCAAATACCAAGGTTTTTAAGCAACCCCAGAACCTCTAGGTGCCATCAGACTTTCAGAGATAACTCAGATTCTGTGTGGAATAAAAGTTGAAAACTCTATTAGAGAAAGAAAACCAAAGCTGCATTAATTCTTACCGCACCTAGATAAAATTTCTGCATCTTATTTTGACAGACTCTGATATATAGACCAAGGAGAGGAAAGTTTTTATTTCCTACAGGAGAGTGGCACTAAAACCCATCCTGGCACCAAAACCATGGAATCTTGAGAGAATTTCAAGTCAAGAGGAAAAGAGTCTTGACTTCAGAAAGACTTAGGCAAGAATATCAATCAGATAGAGAAGGTGTATGGCCTTGTCATAGACAGCACCTTTGTCCTTTGGGTAGGCAAGCCTGAGCTCAAATCCTCCTTCCGCCATCTCCCACAGGGTGTCCTTGGAAGTTTTTTAGCCTCTGAGTCTCAGGTTCCTCATCTGTGTCAGGCAGACTGGGGAGAGCGATTACCTCAGGGGTAAGAGGTGATTTTAAGCAAACGGAAAGCATTCTCTACAAGGCCAAGCACCAGAGAGGCCTTCCTTCCCCTGCTACCTTCTTCCTACTCTACTGCCCTTTGTCTTTGTTCTATATTTGCAAGTGTAGAAGGGGGTGCTGCTGGTGTGCAGGCAGACTAGGAGTTTCGTGTACATTAAAGAGTTCTCGTCAAGCTTTGCAAAGTCTGGTATCATTCAAGAGCGAATCTGCCTCCTGGCTCTGTATTTCTGTTAGACCTCCTTTATGCATTTCCTTACACACACACAAACACCACAGGTAATTTTACATTAATAGGATCACAGTGAAGAGCCTCTTCAAATAGCAAGAAAACAGTAATCAGCTAGCTCAATTTTTCCATCTAACCAGACTGATGGAGATTTTTAATAAATAATAATAACATAAAGACAAGGTGGCCCTTTCATGGAAAAAATCTCAGATTATTATTTTCTTAAAGATGCATTTCCAGAAAAAGCACATTGGACTTCCATTTCAGTACGTCATACCCAATTCACGAAACAACCCCACATTTACTGAGTACTTGCTGTATGCCAGGTGCCGTGCAGTATAAGTAGGACTTAAGTATGAGGAAGAAGCAATGTTGCTGCTAAAACACAAGCTCTTTGGGGGCACAGGCTTTCTCTTGTTCATCACCATGTCCCCAGAACCCACTCCTGCCTGGTGTATCGTAGGCAGTCAGGGAACAGATGATGACTGATGAAATGGTTGGCCTAAGCAGCTCCACGTCTACCAGGAATTAGAAGTAAATAACATTAGTCGTATAGGTGACTGCGTTTCTCCATCTGTGAGTAGTTAGTGATTAGATCAAGTGGTGATTAATAAAATTTGAAATGAGATACGATCACAAAGAGAGAGCTAATTCAATTATTTCTATCAGAAAAAAATAGTGTTTAGAAATGCTTTGATAACTTAAGCTCTCCTAATTTGAATAAGTGGAATTTTCTTTCAGGTTCAGTCTAGAGCAAGTCATGATAATAGTAATGATGATAATGGTCACATACTATTTCCTGAGTGCTCCCCACACTGTCTGAGGGTGGTACTTGTGATTCCCAGCTTCATAGAGGAAGAAACTGACAGATAAGAACTAGCCAAGGTCACAGGCCTAATTGGCAGGAACACTCTCATTTCTGACTCAAAAACTTCCTTCCACACCTCCCTTCTCTCTCTTGTAATCACCATACTATATTTATTTCCTTTTATAATCTGCAAGGGATCCACTTTTTTTTTCCTAACAGGAGGCTTTTTTTTTTAGTGGCATCCATAGCACCTGGGGTTCAAAAGCCACTTTGGGAACCAACTATAACTGATAGAATTCACTTCTTTTTGGTGTAGACCTGAAAGTAATCTTTAAGTAAGTGGGGGCGGGGGGGAAAGGCCCAACATGAACATTTACTTCACAACACTGCCCCCTGAAATCAAGTTTCTGTCCAAAGTAAGTAAGGGGGCAGACTAGAGGGGGAGATAAATAAATAAAGCCAGTTTAAAAGTCCTGTGGTTTGATGGTTTAAGAAAAAGATAGCTCCTTAAGGTTAACACACACTGTTAACCTTCAGATGACCGCCAGTTTTGCGATAGGCATGTCTTACCCCTGAAGGATGTTTTCATTCCAGAACTTTCCAAACTCCTGAGAAGTGCTGTAATCCCCTGTAGAAAGCAGATAAACTGAGGTATTCCAACAACATAGATGAAACCCACATCCCTGTGCCAAATCAGCAGTGACATCACAGCACATTCCAAAGACAGCCTTTACCACAGGGGCTCTTAGGGAAACCAGAGTCTTGTTTTCCTCCAGTAATCAGGGCTGAGAGAGTGGTGTGTTTTACAGAATAGTAATTACTGTGGAAAGATAATTACCTTCCCTCACACAGGCTTCATCTGCTTTGCATGACCAGGAAAGCTGTGTGTAGCTGAAATGTTCTTGTTTTTTTTTTTTTGTTTTTTTTTTTTTAAGATTTTATTTATTTATTTGACAGAGAGAGATCACAAGTAGGCAGAGACAGAGGGGGAAGCAGGTTCCCCGCCGAGTGGAGAGTCCGATGCGGGGCTCGATCCCAGGACCCTGAGATCATGACCTGAGCCGAAGGCAGAGGCTTTAACCCACTGAGCCACCCAGGTGCCCTGAAATGTTCTTGTTTTATCAAATCAAACTTGATCATACATTAAGTTGGGGGGGGGAGTAGCTGATACTTTTATAGTATGGTGACAAAAGCACTTTGTAATTCTTGAAGTATTAAATGCATTTAAGACAAAACTAAATCATACAAAAGTTCTTAGTGGCTACGTTTTTATAATTTAAGACAGATATTACTGCTGCTGTCCCTACCACCTCCAAAACAGCAGCTCGTTTTAGTGAGCACGTAGAATGAGCCCGGCACTGTTCTAACAATACTATGATGTAGATGCTACCAGGATACCCATTTTGCAGATGAGAAAATTAAGACACGAAAATGACATACCTTGCAGGGCCACACAATGAATAAAGAGTAGAACCAGGATTCCAACCCAGGCAATCTTTGGGAATCCTAGTCCTAAAGTACTGTGACAGTGGCATTAATAATGTGGATTTGGCCTAGAAGGGCAGAGCCTGCACGTTAGTAACAAAACAAGAATTCATGTTTAACTCCCAATGTCTCTGGAGCACAGAGACAAGAGAGGTGTGGAATGCAGTCCCTGTTTCATAGCCCACACTGGGGGAGAGGCAGTGTCAGGTTAGGGAGACTGTCAGACCCAACTGAATGCAAGAGGACTTTTTTGCTCGGATGAGAAGAAAGAAAATTTATTGAAATTTTATAAGGTCACTAAAGTTTAATGTCCCCACAAGGGCTTAAGCATAAAGTGGCCAAGGTATTCCATCACAAAATAAAAATAAAGTCCTGTATTTCATGGAAGCTAAAAAATTACTAGCTGTCATCCAAGCTTTGCTTGTATTTAAAGAGCGCCATTAATATCCCCAAGCTGCCCCATGATGTCTCCTCTTCCAGCCAAACAAATGACCCTGAGTCCCCAGCACCTGTGGCTTGTAGTTACAGATTCAATCATTCAACGGATATTTACTAAGGGGCTACTATGTGCCACAGTCTAGGCCCCTAAGGACACTCATAAATGTGTGCATCTTGGGTTTCTGTTCACAAAAAGGGACACGATGATAAGCAAACCATCCGCAAATGGATCAGAACTACTGTTCTTTCTGTTCTTTCATTCTGCTAACAGGGAGGTGGAAAAAGGACAAGGCAGTGATGGTAAGGCAGAGGCCACGAACTGCCCTGCATCTGTGGGCCCGCAGGTAATACTAGAGAACGAAGCAAGGGATGGATGCTAGGGGCAGCTGGAGAACACAGGCTTCTTCTAAGGGGCAGCCATGACTCCGTTCTGACCAATTCCTGCCATTCTTTACATTTTTCAAAGAGAAACTAAAATATAATTTCAAAGAGAAACTAAAAAATAAATATATACATATGTATTTATCTCCAGCAATGTGAAGTCTCTCCAGGGTTCTAATTTGGCTTTCATTTGAAAGGTTTCACAAACACTGAGTAGGCCAAACAAAACAGTGCCACAGGACAGCTTGCTGGTTGTGAGTCTGCAATCCGGTGTGCTTCTGAGGTGTAGGAGGAAAGAAGCAGCCTGACTGGGAAGAATGTTGTCATGGGTAATTCCTTGGGGTCCCTTCCAAGTCCACAAAAGAACCAATTGTGACTTACTGGCAGAGGTGAGTGAGTGCTCTGCTGTGACCTGGTCACAACCAGGATGGTGGGCTGCAAAGACGAGGTATGGAGAGAAGGAGCAATCTAATCCTGACTCCCTTCATGGAAGAAAGTGACATTCCAGCCGGGCCTGCCTGTGTACTGTGTAATATTACATAAACACAACTAACTGGCTCTGACTGGGACACTGATTAGAGATGCATTAGCAACTTGATTCTTTTAAAAGCAGACATTAATCAAGAACGCTAATATAAGTAGCTACCAAGATTGGTCTCATTTTTCTTATCTTCTTTTCCAAAATGTGTTGTTGCTTTTAATATTTCAGCTGCCCTCATCACATTATATTATCCATTTAAACCAGGTTCTGACCTAATGGGATCACCCAAGGAATAAGTTCCCAAGACTCACTTACTTTAGTGCCAAATAAAAAAATCTGCAGGAAAAAGAATCCTGGACTGTGACTTCGGAACCCTGACATGCTGACGAGCTCCAGCTCACTCACCATAAACAGGAAGAAAGAGTCCCAGCACAAACTCTGTCCTGGCAAGAACGTCAGCCATCAAATGAAACAGTCATGTCACAGTAAACAATGAGAAAGAAACAGAATAAATAGGTGGGGAGGAATGGCTGGAGCAGCCTAGTCTGGAATTGGTAGGCAACACGGGGTAGACAAGAAGACGTCTGCACCTACCCCCCGAGGGGCACAGGTCTGAATTCGAGCTCTTTTACTCAGTAGCTGTGTAATGCGCACTGACATACACCACCAGTTGAGTGCCTGAGGAAGTGATGCTTGCTTATACTCAACACTGCGGCAACCGACCCACTCTAAGTAGCCAGCTCCCACCCGATTTGATGATCCCAGACCGTGTTTAAGTGTTCCAGAGAAAAGGGCGAGGTTCTAGGTATCTCGAGCAGGATGATATCTCAAGGGAAAACCCCTCCTCATCTCTGAGAGAGGGGCTCCAGATAGAACACACTGCTCCAGTTCCATTCAGATCCTCAGAGCTGATCCCTCAACTTTCTGATTCAGTAGGTCTGGAGTAGGACCTGCAAAACTGTATGTTGAACAACTCAGGTGATTCTAACACAGCTTGTTTGCAAATAGCGCTTGGAAACCACTCTAGAAAAGAATTCAAAATAGATCTTCACAGGCATATCTGTGGTAGCAACAATCTAAGAAGTCTCATCCCGGCGAGCAGGAGACCAAAGGCCTGTGTGCCTCAACGATAAACCTATTGGAATGGAATATTGCTGGAGTAGGGCTCTGTCTTATTAGAGGGCCCAACATCTTACTGTATTATGTAGACTGTGAGTCCAGTTAACTCGATCATCCCACAAGATAGCTTTGGTGTTGTGTCTAGACATTTTTGGTGTAAAATAAACATTAATTCCTATTAGTGCCAGTTAGAGAGCTTGGAACATGGACCAAGTATTTGAGAAAGAGAGACTCTATCAGTCCTCTTTTTCTCGTGTAGGCAAATGCACTGGTGTCTGTTAATCCAAGAACACCTAACTGGGCCGAGGAAAGCTGAGGATCAGGTGATTATAACCCAACCATAAGGTTTTCTTCAGAGAAAAGAAGTGTAAGAAAGTAAGTTCATCGTAACTATGCATTGGTTAAATGTTTTTTTCTTATGAAGTTAAAAAAGATATTTCAGTTCCAAATATGTATGTGTGAAAGGAAAACAAGAGTCAATTTCTAGACAAACAAAGTGGCTTTGGGAAAGAATATCTAGATTTACTGCCAAGAAGATGATATATTGTTTATAGTATTTGGCTTATCAGCAATAGAAGGGAAATTTTTCTGCAATACAGCAAATAGAGTTTAAAGTAAGATTTTCACAAAAATAGGAACCCTTATGAAATACTTCTATCACCACCTATACATCTCAGAAGCAGTTCTAGACCCCAAAGGGTGAGCTGTAGTCTCCATTCAGTTTGAACCATGTGTAGGAATAGAGGAAAGTGGAGAACGTCATGAAAATGTGAAAACCCAGTATTTATCCCTTTCTTCATTCAGCACCACCATTTTAAAATGGGAACTAGAATGCAAGGGTGAATAATATATGGTTGCTGCCCTAAAGGAGCTTAATGCAATAGAGATAACAAACAACAAAACCTATATACAGCTAAGTGCTCTAGAAAGCAATCTCATGAGATAGGTACTATTATATCCCCATTTTAAAGATGGAGCCATGGAGTGGAGGTTAAGAGAGATTAAGTAACTTGCCCAAAATCACCAGGTAAGAAGAACACACATGTACAAATAGCAACCCTATGAAACAATACAAATCAAAGTGTCCTAGGATTGTCACTAACCAGCAGTGAGGGGCAAGGGTCACTGTGGGTTGGGGTGAGTAGGGAAGGAATAAGAAAGGCGATCATGTGTTTCACCTTAAAGAATAGGTGGGAGGGGCACCTGGGTGGCTCAACCCATTAAGTGTTTGAGATCAGGTTCTGATCTCCAGGTCCTGGGACTGAGCCCCGTGGGCTCCCCGCTCAGCGGGGAATCTGCTTCTTCCTCTGCCCCTCCCCCCATGCGCTCTCTCTCTCTCTCTCTCTCTCGCTCGTTCACTCTCTCTGTCTCAAATAAATAAAATCTTAAAAAAGAAAGAATAGGTGGGAGATTTAGAGGTAAGAATGGAGGGGCAGAGGATGTACTTTACATATAGAAAATGGTATTAAAATATAGCACAGTTGGAAAATACTTTACTGTAGAGATGGAAATAAAATTACTTAAACCCTGAAGAGAGAAAACGAAGGGTTCTTAAACATATTGTTTACCTGCATCTAAAACCTTTCTCATTCTCCTTCTCCCTCATTAGCATTTTGTAATTTCCCAATTCACTGTAGGAAATAGCAAGTTATCATACATTGTACTGTACATACAAAAAAAGCTAAAGGTTGTGCTCAGGATAATTGGCTACTGCCATTGAGAAGCTAAACTCAGAAGCCAGGATTCAAGTTCATGGTTCAATGCGTATACAAGCCTGATGGTGGGGCCTTGGGTTACACATAAGGAGATAAACAGATACATGGGGCTTCGGGCAAATTCCCTTCTCCACTTTATATTAAACATTATATATTCTTAAGTCTTTTCCTTATCAATGAATACCTAATATAATGCTGTGATTTAGGAATGCTGATTTCATGACTGATTCCCATGGTTTAGGGCCTGATTACTGGTAGGGCTATGGGTGCAGAGGTTGTACAAAAAGAAGTTGTTTTAGAAAACATTTCTGGAAAAATGGTTCCATCCAGGTTGGGAGACTTTGACAGACAGGTGCTGAGAAATGTTAGTTGAGCGAGACTACAACTGGGAACTCTCCACAGTTATTCCTACTGTTGAGGATAAAGGGAAGGTGATCACAGAAAAATGACATTCTACTGCTCTGGAAAGTCTAGCACAGAGGGTGTGTCACTTTGGTCCAGACACAGAGAACATCGTGGGTGTAACACACTATTTGGTAATCATTTCTAGCTCCTCCCTACCCTGGAGAGTAATGACCCAGATTTTTTTTCAGCCTGATCATGTCCATTTGCGTTATTCTATAATTTAAAGTAAAATACTGACATTTTTCACTGCCAAATCACAAAACAAGAGCCATGTCCTTAAAAGAAAGCCAATCAGAACACACACACACACACACACACACACACACACTCACTCTTAGATTTTTATCACTGATTTTTCACATTGAATCTGAATTTAAAATAAATGTAGGGATAGATTAGCTCAAGAAAGAACTGCAAAGATTATATCAGTAAGGAAGTAATAGGGATTTGATATTTTGATGTAAATTTGCACATACCCTACCAAAAAGTTCCAACGAATATATCCTGGTGGCTTTTGTTCTATTCTAAACTCTGTCGATGGCTACCCTGATACATAACGGCTTCAACATTTGCACTCTAATATCTGGAAGGGCTGCTGCTCTGAAATGCCAGCATCTGTCAAATGTCAAAAGCCATTAAATATCCTTTTATAAAATAAAAGGCTATCCTCATCTCAGATGATGTCATTTCGTCTGGGCTGCTGCTTTCTCAAGGAGAACAATGTGAAATAATCAGGAATATAGTGTACAGACTCCCAAGGTGACCAGTTTTCTGATTTCTGTCCTACAAGTATGAGATTAGGAGAGAGGAAGGAAGCAGGAGGATGGTAAGTAAAAGATTAAAGTTTAATAATAAAGATACAATTATAGAATCAATTCGTGCCTCGAAATCTGTTTCTGGGAACAAAAGCTTAAGCATTCTAAGAAAGCATTCTAAGCTTTTTAAATGGATGAAAACATATGCTTCACTTCTTGTACATCAAAGAAATGTCCAAACTACCGTGAACTATAACTAAAGTGTTATTGCTTACTTCATGTATTATTTCTATACTTGGACAGAAAAGGTCTGCATTCCCAGTTAGGAAGTATCCAACCACATCTTAACTCTGAAGAAACCTTTCTTGGCCAAAGATTGAATTCTTTGCAAGTTGGTGATCTGTATAGTGAAGAAACCCCAAGTGCTACAATACGGTATGAAAAGAACAAACCAGATTTAACTGTTTTTCTTCACTACCACACAATAAAAATAAGGAAATAAAGAGCCCAATTATATTAGAGTATCGTTTGGACAAAACCACAGATTCTAAAATTAAAACCCCAAACCATTTGCATGTTAGAAAATGTAAATTGTAAATGAACACTGCGTCGTATCAGTTTCCTGTTCCAGATGGCTCTCTGTTGGGTTGGCAACAAGTCAAGAGCCTGACGAAGAGGTGCAGGCATATGTCTCGTGTTTAAAATGAAAGGGAAAAAAGGAGAAAGGGGTTTCATTTTATAAACACTTCAGTGAAAATTACCATTCCTTCTGGGACCAATTCGGTCCAGGTGCTAAAGACAGAATAAACAGGCAACACATGAAGGCAGAAGAAGTCAGGCTTCTATGGGAATTACATTCCTGGTTACATTTAAAACTAAATTTCAAAATACAAATCACTATCACCATGGTTGTACGCATATGTTCTCCCTCTGGTTTTTTAAAATATTAATCTTTTATTCTCACATAATAAACTAATATAAGTCAAAGCCTACAGCCAGTTGTGTCCCTTTTTAATTTTCTTCTGCTGCAATTTTAGGCTGAACTGCTTGTACCTAAATGTTTTTATTTTTACCCAAGGTCCTTAAGAACCTCCTTTTGGACTTACAGGGTCTTCCTTTATATTGTGATTAAAGGTAATTGTACTTTTGAGGGACATTGTTTCCTAAGACTTGGGGCAGGGATTCGGCACTCATATTCTCAACAACTTCCTTTCCGATGTTAGTTTTAAAAAACCTTATGATGACAATATACCTGCACTTTCCTTATTCCAGGCACTGTGACCTTACAGAGAAACTTGTCAAAAAGATTTAAAACAAAATCCTACCTGATACCTTTACTTGTGAAACATATATGAAATCTGAATTTCTACTTAGCAGTAGATCACCAAACATACATCAAAATATTAACAGTAGTTTTCTGTGGGTAGTGGGTTTATGGGTGATTTTTAAAAATTTTATTCTGTATTCGTTAAGGTACAAAAGCTCTTTAAAATGTTCTATAACAAATGATTTCTGTAATCAGAAAAAAAAATCCAATTATAGGTATTTTAAGAACATATAACATGAATGGAGTTTTCCAATTCCTCCAAATGACAATCCCTGACCTTCTAAAGCTTATATTCTAAGAATTATAAGTAATTACACAGCGATGCATTACTGCTACTTGAGTTTTGAGGGCCAATCATATGGTGAAAGCAGCTTTAGTTCTTTTTTTAAATTTATTATTATTATTTTTTATTTTTTAATTAACACATAATGTATTACTTGCCCCAGGGTACATGTCTGTGGATCCTCAGGCTTACCCATTTCACAGCACTTACCATAGCACATACCCTCCTCAATGTCCATAACCCAGCC
>CM052899.1:140163286-140180383 GCA_028534135.1 Potos flavus | reverse complement strand
AAATTTTAATTCCAATATAGTTAGCATACAATGTTATATTAGTTCCAGGTGTAAAATATAGTGATTCAACAATTCTATACATTACTCAGTGCTCATCGTGGGAAATGTACTCTTAATTCCCTTCACCTATTTCACCCATCACCCTACCCATCTCCCCTCTGGTAACCATCTGTTCTCTATAGTAAAGTGTCTGTTTTTTGTTTTGTCTCTTTTCTTTCTTTGTTCATTTGTTTTGTTTCTTAAATTCCACATATTAGTAAAATCATGTGGTATTTGTCTTTCTCTGAATGACTTATTTCACTTAGCATTATACTCTCTAGGTCCATCCATGTTGTTTCAAGTGGCAAAATTTGATTTTTTTTTTTTATGGCTGAGTAATATTCCTTGTATGTACATACTTCTTCATTCATTTATCAATGGACACTTGGGCTGCTTTCATAATTTAGCTATTGTAAATAATGTTGCAATAAACATAAGGGTGCATATATCCTTTCAAATTAGTGTTTCTGCATTCTTTGTGTAAATACCCAGTAGTGTGATTACTGAATCATAGGATTTTTTATTTTATTTTATTTTTAAAGATTTTATTTATTTATTTGACAGAGAGAGAGAGAGAGAGCACAAGCAGGAGGAGCAGCAGAGGGAGAGGGAGAAACAGTGTCCTCACTGAGCAGGGAGACCAATGTGGGACTCAATCTCAGGACCCTGAGATCATGACCTGAGCTGAAGGCAGCCGCTTAACTGATTGAGCCACCCAGGCACCACGAGAATCATAGGATTTTTTAAAAATTTTATTTATTTATTTGACAGAGGGAGACACAGAGAGAGAAGGAACACAAGCAGAAGGAGTGGGAGAGGGAGAAGCAGGCTTCCCTCAGAGCAGGGAGCCCGATGCGGGGCTGGATCCCAGGACCCTGGGATCATGACCTGAGCCTAAGCCAGAGGCTTAACGACTGAGCCACCTGGGGGCGGGGGGGGGGGGGGGGGGCAGATTTTTAAAATAACAATCAACAGTCATTTTCTGCTAAACCTGGTGACTAGAATAAGGGATCAAACTGGGCAATGCCACTTAGGGTTCAAGATATCTTTCGGTGAATCTGAAGGTAATTCACTTTAAAACAAAACATTTTTTTCCTTTTAGCTCTTCCACTAATTTCATGAGTGATATTTAGCAGAGAATTTCAAAATTCCTTGCATGTGATAACAGCATTGAATTTCTGGAGTAACCACATAATTTCTAAGTAACTATACCATGTCTCATACAAATTCTGAGATTTTTGGTGAATAGATAAATCCCATTTTCAATAATGTGCTTTATTTCAGTTATAATATAAAATAATCTTATAAAATAAAACTCAACTATTCGTATTTATATTAAAATCAGGGGCCAAACGATCACAACTTGCAACGTTCGTGTCATTCATTCAGAAGGGTTCATGAGTATCTACTATGTTCCAGGTATTATTCTGGGTCTAGGGATACATCAATGAACAAAACAAATCCCTTTCTCTCTTAGAGCTTACATTCTTATCGGGTGAAACAGACAATTAAAAAGCTAAAGAAGTAAAATATATAGTATACTAGATGGTGGTAGGGGCTATGGAGAAGAATAAAGCAGGAAAGAAGGAAGATGGGATTTTAGGGTATGTGTATGTTTATGTGTATGAAAATACACTATTTTAAAGAGGAAAGGCCAGGTTAAGAAGGGAGCATTGGAATTTAAAAAATGGCCTATAGAAATGCTCTCTCTTTGAATGAAGTTGATGGCAAGCAGCTGGATGTGATTCTGTATTAAGATGACTACTACCCCAAAACGAACTTTTCTAGTAAAGTCATTTCCACACCTGGAAAAATTTGGACATATTGTCTCAAGGTTAAGGTTCACAACTATATTATTTGGTACATGACAAACAGCTGTTGCCATTTATTTCCACTAAAAATCTTGGATGTTCAGAATGCACCAAACAAAAACAAAATGGTAAGTCTCTGGAATGAATAGGTACAGACGGAAAAGAATAGGAAAATTTTACTGTTTCATGGTGACAAGACACGATTTACCCAGTGTAAACACACCCACTTCTCAAAGGAAATGGCTGAAACCTTTGAAGGCATCCTAGGACTGGCCTATAGCCTCAGGAGTTTCTGGAGACAAACATTCAAGTATTCTCTGCTTTACAAGCTGCCAAGAGCAATTTAAAATAAAGGAGCCGTGTGGCTGGCCTATTAGAAATGGCGCTGTGGGGGCCTACAGCTTTAATTTTTCCTTTTTACCCCATCACCAACATTTTGGATAACATTAAGCAGATTCCTCCATTGCTTCATTATATCCCATTTCTGAAAAGCAGGTATATGTTTCAAGTATCTATCCTATCAGAGCCCTATGATTCTCTTCCCAGAGCAAAAGGATTTTTTCGAAAGGTAGTTATAAAAAGTAAAACAAGGTAGAAAAATCATCATAATCATTTGAAAAGATTCAACCACTAACATCCAGCCATGAGAGCATCATTTTCAAGTTGTTGATCTAAGATATATTGCTGGAGAACAAACTCCCTCAGTAACACTCCAGCAGATTTCTGTTAGCTGGGTAATACCTATGCACATCAGTTTATGAAATTACATTCTAACCTCTTAAAGCATTCCCAAAAGCTAATTATTGAGTTGAATACAAAACAAAGAATATTGAACAGTCTTAAAGAGGCATGAAATATGGTGGAAATAAAAAGACTCCATTTCAAATACCCAGATTCCAAACCTGACTGTACCAGTAAGTATCTCCTTAACCTTGTAGGATCCCAATAAACTTCTCAGGATCTTTTCATCTCTAAAATGGCATGATCCAACTAAAAGATGGCTCAGTTCTTAAGCCATATTTATGTGAATGTCTCCATTTTCACTTTCTTCTCTCTTTTTTTTTAAACATTACCATTGGTGATAATAGGCAGTGAATCACATTTCATTGTTGGCTACACAGAAAAATATAAATGCTCAAAAGAAAAGCTTTACTGCAGAACCAAATGTAGACACAGAAATATCATAGGTATGTGTGTGACATGGGCTGATATACATACATCTATTTACTAGTTCTGCCACCGAGAGAATCTAGAAGTAATAACACCCCGGTAGCAACGAGCACACCCAGTGGTCAGATCTTGGTTTCTAATATCATTCTCAAATAAAAGGAATCAGGGATCCTTGGAGAAATGGCTGATTCTAGGGATGGGGCAGGGAAAATACAAGAAGAACTTGGAAGATCTTGTTGTGCCAGAAGTAAGGAAGTCCTTAAAAAACAAAGGGATGGAGCATGTTAAAAAGACACAGGTGACAACTGGAAGGCCTCCCAGTGGCCAAAGCTGAAACAATTTGGGTAAGAAAATAAACTAGTAATGGATTATAACCCCAAGTACAAAAAAATGTGCTTCACTCCATACTGACCTAAATAAGTGACTACATAAATAATAAATACATAAATAGGTAGATAAATAAACAAACAAATAAATAAACAAACATAGGAGAAGAGATAAATGTTCCTTGTCATTTGGAAGAATTCCAAATGACTTATGTAGCTACTACCCCCTCCAGGGGATAATCCCCCTACCTCTTGAGTGTGGGTCGCACATAATGACTTGCTTCTAAAAAATTGTGTATGGAAAGAGGAGGGAGGAGAATTTTATCTTAGAAGATCAAGGTTAACATCACCAGTGATAAGGCAAATGATATCCTGTGTCCCTAATATGATGTGATGAGAATGGCACTTCACTTTTGTGGTATTTTTCTCCCAAACCCATAACCGCACAACAAAAGAAGGGCACATGCTGTGATGAGCACTGGGGGTTATACACAACTGATGAATCACTGAACACGACATCAAAAACTAATGATGTACTATATAGTGGCTAACTGAACATAATAAAATCAAAATAAATAAATAAACAAAACAAAAAAAACAACAACAACAGATAAATCCTAATTAAGGAACATTCTACAAAACACCTAACTAGTACTCCTCAAAACTGTCAAGTCATGAAAAACGAGGAAAGACTGAAAAACTATCACACACTAGATGAGACTAATGACAAATGTGATGGGATCCTGGATGAGATCTTGGAACAGAGAAAGAGTATGGAGGGAGTGAGATGGGGGAGACTAATGAAATCAGAATAAAGTCTGGAGTTTATAGTCAATAGTAACGTACCCATATTGGCTTCTTAATTTTGACAAATGTACTACAGTACTGTACGATTTTCGCAATGAGGTGAGGGATATACAGAACTCTCTGTACTATCCTGACAATTTTCCTAGACATCTAAAAATAATCTAAAATAAAACATTTTTTGGCAAGGGGAGGAGAAGGGAGGGGAAGAGAGAGAAAGGGAAGTTGAGGGAAGGGAAGATAATAAGAGATAAGTCCAGGTACTTTTGGATCTCCTTCTGTCAGACTGAAAATTCCAGGAAAGACAATTTCAGCTGAGTGTAAGAACTCCTCCGAGGAACCAAAGTAAGGGACTGACTTGGGAAGCAATGAACCTTCCATCAACGGCAAAGGGCGGCAGGGAGATCGTCTGGCACGGATGAACAAGAGGGTATTCTACACACATTGGCTTTAAAAGGCCAATTAGACCCTCCTAGTGCTATTCATAAAAGTATGACTCCAGACTGGAGGTATATCCATTTTCTGATACTCTCTGCTCTAAGAATGAAATCTCAACAAGAAGAAGGAAGAGATCGGTGAGACCCTAGATTGAAACCTTTTTAAAAGTGAAAGAAAGAACTGAGGAAGATTAATAATGAGGTTATGGGAGTAAAATTATATGCCTGCGAACTGGCTGTAGCACTTACGAGCTGTGTGACCTTGGACAACTTAAATTAACTTCTCCGAGTCTCAGTTTCCTCACCTGTAAAATGGATAAAATACCACAAATGCCTGAATATTAGGCAGCCCCTCAGGCACTCATTTTTATATTGGGATGATTACTTAACTACTTTGTGGTTTAAAATACAGTAATCCCCACAATGGGGCAGTCTTTGTAAGGACCCAAACATAACAGGACACCCTCTTTTCTGAGGGTTGATTTTGGGGAAAATGCTTGATCTTATATTTGAGGCCAGAGAGCAATAGCTTTCGCCCCATAAGGTTGTTCTCAGGATCTAATAACAGAAGTGAACCACAGAGCGCGGCGTCTGGCACATAGCCTCTGATCAATATGAAATGCCTACCGCTGCTATCGCCGACGACCCCCGGGGACCACCTGCTTGCCCGGTAGGAGTGATAAAGAGGACCGGCAGGGAACAAGAAACCTTCTAGGAATAAGAAGTTCATGGTCTCAAAGGAGGGAGGGGCAGCCTGCCAGTACTGGATGTGACACCACATCTGGGAACTTCACTGCAAAGTGAGTCAAAGGTTAAAGGCAATATAAACATTATTAAACACTGCCAAAGAAAACACACGCAGAGCAAACCACAACCAAGGCAAAAAAATGGCTTCTTTATAAAGTACCAGGAATTAAGTTTCTCATTCATTTTGATATAAATGCGCCAACTAGTAGGAGGTGGGAGACTGGAGCTGCGTCTAGAGTGACAGAACCTTTTTTTTTTTTTTAATTCTGTAGTCTGGAGCTCCTGTTATTTTTGAGTGAGTCCCCAGTAACTCCATACAAAAGGTTCTCTGTAAAATGCATGTTGTCTTTAGAAAAGCCATTTTTGGGGCTGAATTAAAACACCTCTACAAAGTCAGAGTCAGGCTCTGTGCTGGCTACGTCCGCAGGCCCGAGAAGCCAACAGGCCACATTCGTCGTGGCTGCAGAGCAGGCCGGGCTGCTTCACACCTGCTCCTTTGGGGTGCGGCCTGCAGACCCTCCATGAAACCCAAAGCCGCTCTCACGGGCTGCAGGAGAACCCCTCCCTGCAGCTCCTCCACGCTCCAGCTGGGTCACGGGCTGCAGGCTCATGGGATGCTGCCAGTGAGGGCCCGAGGCAGTGCCGAAGGCCCTTCTGCCCCCAAACATCACTTGCCCCCCTTACACTGATACCTGTCACAGGCTTTAGGGTCCCATGATTAAAACCACTCTGCTTCTTTGGGGGATGGGCGTATACAGGCAAAATGCAAAAATGGAACTTGGTGGATGTGAGGATAATTCACTGATGGACCCATGACTTCTTCAACAAATATTTATTGTGTACATACGAGGTGCCGGGCACAGTGCTCTACTCTGGGCATCCAAAGAACAAGGCAAGACACAAGGTTCCACGAGCTTACAGGTGAGTGTGGGTAGGAGCAAACAGTAGAGGAGATGCAGTAAGTAAGTGCTTTAGTGGAAGTTCTCATCCACTTTGGAGATACAGCAGGGGAGCATTGGGTCCTAGAAGGGATGGTACCTCAACTGAGCCTTACCCAATCGCCTACCATCTCCGGGAAGCGCACAGCTCCAAGAAATGACCAATGGGCGAAGATCCTTCCTTCATTCCCTCAGCAAATTTTAACACCCACTTATGAAGGGTGTGTAGGTAGAATCATGACCCCTGAAAAAGGCCCACACTCTAATCCCCAGAACATGTCATAAGCAAATAGGGCAGAAGGGACTTTGCTAAGGTGATTAAGATTACAGACCTTGCGATGGGAGATTAGCTGGCATGATCTGGGTGGGCCCAGTCTACTCACATGAGTCCGTGAAGCAGAGAACCTTTCCCTGCTGTGGTCAGAGGGAGATGCAACCTTGGCACAAGCCAAGGAACACAGGGGCCTCTGGACTGGAAAAGATGAAGAGATGGATGCTCCCCTAGAACCTCCAAAAAGGAATGCAGTGCTGCCAACACCTCCATTTTTTAAAAAGATCTTATTTATTTATTTGAGAGAGAGAAAGAGAGTGAGTCAGCGCATGAGTTACGGGGAGGGGCAGCGGTAGAGGGAGAATCAGAACAGGCTCCACTGAGCGGGGAGCCTGACGCAGGGCTCGATCCCAGGACCTGAGCCGAAGGCAGATGCTTAACCGACTGAGCCACTCAGGTGCCCTACCAACACCTCAGTTTTTGTCTGGTGAGACTGGTGTTGGACTTCTGACTATGGAGCTGTAGGATAGTAAATTTATGTTGTTTTTAGCCTCTAGGTTTGTTTCGATTTGCTACAACAGCAATAGGAAATTAATACAAGTGGTTTTGTGAGGTAGTACATGGCAAGTTCTGCCTCAGGGCCCAGAGCCTAGACAGAGAACCTGATACACGGTAGGGCTCTCTCAATACTTGCCGAATGACTAATTAAACAAACAAGAGCAAGCATGAATAGGTACCTCGGTGGTACTCAGTCCCTGTCCCACTAGGGTGCTAGGGAGTGCCTTTAGGGGTGTCACAGAAAGGGAAAGCACAGAGATACACCAAATCTAAATTTGCTACTTAAATTTTTTCTAGAACTAGTCAGCTCAAAACCATGCAATCTCATATGAGCTAATATTCAAAAAGCTCAGAATAATCATATAAGAGAGTGGTTTTGAAAATGTGGTCTACAGACCCAAGATCCCAGTGAGCTTTTCAAGATGTCAAAACTATTTTTATCAAGATACTAGGACTTTCTTTGCCTTTTTCACCGTGTTGACATTTGTACTGATAGTGCAAAAATAATGGTGGGTAAAATTGCTGGTATCTTAACAGAACAAGGAGAATGGTTCCAAACTATGCTAATGGTCACTGTATTCTTTCCCACTTTACTATGTATTCACAGATGGAGTTTTTAAAAAGCCAGTTTCACTTAAGCATGCCATTGATGAAGCAGTAAAAATTATTAATCTTATAAAACCTCAACCCTTAAATAAGTGTCTCTTTAATATTTTGTGTAACAAAGTAGGAACTATGCATAAAGCATTTCTCCTCTATGCTAAAGCACAATGGTTATCTCAAGGAAAAACATCTATGCAATTATTTGAGTTGTGAACTGAACTAATTATTTCTGTCATGTAAAACCACAGTTACTTGAAAGAACGATAGAGAAATTATGATTATTAAAACTCAGGTATTTGGCAAACATTTTCTCAAAAATGAACAAAGTAACCTTGTGCCTTCAAGAAAAACAACTGACATATTTATTGCCAATGATAAAATTCTGGCTTCTAAGCAAAAGTTCAAATTTTGGAAAACTTGTATCTGCCACTGGCAGATTCTCTGTACTTAAACATTTTTCTGATGAGATCAATGGTGACATTAAAAATGGGATTATTTTCAATTGCATAATGAATTATGTCAACATTTGGAAGATCTGCATAACTCAGTGCACCAATATTTGGAAATGACCAATGTATGATGTCAGAAAATCAGGGACAGACAAAAGATCTATCCAAAATACAAGGTAGATCGGTGGATTTTAATGTAAAAGAGTACAGATAGCTCACTGATATGGTTTCAGATTCCACATTACAATCTACAATTTACCCTTAAGAATTCACTGCTTGTACAGTCTAGGTGCGTATCAAAAAAGAATATCTGAAAAGGCTATCAAAGTATTCCTCCCTTTTCCAACTATGTATTTGCATGGGACTGGATTTTCTTCATAAACTTCAACCCAAACAACATATGGCAGCTTACTGAATGAAGAGGCAAACATAAGAATCCAGCTGTTTTCTACTCAGTGAGACATTAAAGAGATTTGTGAAAATATGAACCAATGCCATTCTTATTCCTTTTTGTTTTGGAAGTATAGTTATTTTTCATAAAAATATTTATGTTAGCATGTAACAGGCTTGCTATTTTTAAAGGAATTAGAAATAAATTAAAATTTTCTGTTTTAATTTCTAATACAGTAAATATCAGTAATTACTGATTTAAGGATATCTATCATATCCTAAAAAGGAAGCTCATTATTTTCTACTCTCTTTTCCCCTTCTTATGGCTAAAATGCTGATAAAGTAGTGGTAGGATTGCTTCAACTACGTTCTTTGAGAGGAAAGCAGAGCAACATGCTTCTTTAAATCAGAGCTTCTCAAAATGTACTGTGCCTGTGGATTATCTGTTGAATGCAGATGCTGATTCATTAGGTTTGGGATAGCGCCTGAAGATTCTGGACTTCGTACACGTTCTCACGTGTACCAGGGCTGCCGGTCAGTGGATCACGTTTGAGTGGTGTCTGGACAGGACCACTCAACAATTTCTAGACAGTTGTGTGTATGGGAAATGAAATATCCTCTTTGGGTCACTATATTTGTTGATTCCTTTGGTATGGCACCTTAATCTGGATACTAATTAATATAACTCATAAGCCCATATCTCCAGCCAAATGTCTCTCTTTTGCTCCCTACCCATAGAGTCAACTGTCTATTGGAATTCTCCATTTATACATCACATCTGAAAATTTTTTAAAGATTTATTTATTTTAGAGAGAGAGAGAGCGCAAGTGGGAGGGGCAGAGGGAGAGAGGAGAGTCTTAAGCAGACTCCCTGCTGAGCATGGAGCCTGATGTGGGGCTCAATCTCACGTCCCTAAGATCACTACCCGAGCTGAAGCCAAGAGTCAGATGCTAACGGACTGAGCCACCTAGATGCCCCTCATCTGCAAATTTAATTCAACATATCTAAAACTGAAATGAAGTTTTTTACTGCCAAATCTGCTCTTCATTCTGCGTTCCCTACACTGTTTTGTGGTACCACTATTCTTCCATCCGACCAAGATGGAATCCTGGGCCCTGCTGCCGCTCTCTCTTGTCCCTGCCGCACCAAATCAGCCACCAAGTCCTCGGGACTTTATATCTCCATCTCCTCTTCTCTATTCCTTCCTTGAGGCCCTAAACTGTAACTACCATTATCTCCAACCATGATTTATCTCATTCTAAACCAAAGATTTAATCTCTCTAAAATTACTTTATGGTTTCCACTGCCTTCAAGATAAAGCCTTTAATATGACGTGTGCAGTTTTGTTTTGTTTTGTTTTTACCTTTATAGCCCACATAACTGTTCAGCCTCATCCATCATAAATCATTTCCTTATGGGTGATATTTCAGCTTTGCTCAACTACTTGCATTTGCCTCTGTGCTTATCTCTCTGCCTAGAATGTTCTTTTCCCATTCTCCACCTGGTGTCATGATTCAACTCAAGTGTTAGCTCCTCAGAGCTTCCCTAGATGTGTTAAATGTGCCTACTTCGTGATCTTGGAGAAGGCTCTATTTCCTTCCACCATGGCTTTATCACCCTGAATTGAATTGTCCATGTCTAGCTCCCTTCTCAGACTGAAAAATTCTTGGTGACAAGAATCACGTCTTATTCCTAAAGCTATCTCCAGTACCTAATTTACTCCTTTGAACATAGTATCAAAAATATACTTACCAAAAAAAAAAAAATATACTTACCTCTATAATGAAGCTGCTGACACTAGAATAAGAGAAATGAACACTTACAAAGATATAATTATAGATTATCTCATTTAATCTTCCTGATTACCCTGTAACACAGGTTATTATTATTTCAGAGGCAGAAATTGAGGACAAGAAAGGTTACTTGTCAAGGACAGCGGCTAGTGAGTTGTTGAACTAGGATCCAATTCAGGACTGTCTTTCTCCAGAACTTGTATCTGGCTACTATGCATTTCCTCTCCAGTGCTTCCTGGTCAGAGGGAACCCAGAGTTTGTGGGGAAGGGAAATACAGACCCTTGAGACAGAATATGATACCAGGATTCTGATTAAGAACAAATCATCAAGGGAACCCAGCAGATGAGATAAATCACAGGTGATCTACTGACTTGCACCTCTTTAGAATCTCCCAAAGAGGTACACGACAAGCTCCAGAACCTCATTTGAGGTTAAACAGCTCTGGTAGAGGGATATGTCATTCCAGCCACAAATATTAAGGCAGAATTTCCCATCGAGGGTGTCACCATGCCATGTTTACCTCCCACTCCAAGCCCTAGTGACAGCTGGCTAGTACCTAAGGCAGACAGACCACTGGGCAAGTGGCCTCCAGTTTTGTGTAGCTGTTAACCCAGTGCATCCTGCACAACCAGCATAGCTTTCTATGTGTGTCTGCAACTATGTGAAGAAAAGAAGAGGCTGCACTGAAGAGTTATGCACAAAAAGGAATCAGATGCTGAAGTCATCAAAGATGGCAGAAACAGTCTCCAGGGGAAGCAGATTTAAAGACAGTAGATCAGGACTTACAGCATGGGCTGCAGATGAGAAGCAGCAGAAAGAGAGTGGTGGATTAATGATGTGGAAGTTGTCCGGACAGGCTCAGTTCCCTTCGCGAGAGAAATAAGAAGGTGTAAGATGAGGCGGAGAAGAACGCAGATGATTCTGGGCCATGTGGCCCACTGTTGGAACTTTTGCTTTCCTCCCCAGATGAAAGAGGTTTGGGGGAAAGGAATAGTATGATCAGATATAGGTTGTAAAAGGCTATCACGCAGGGTGTGGTGAAGAGAACAGACTACGGAGGGACAAGGGTAGATAGAGGGAAGCAGTCAGTAACCCAAGCGAAACTACGGGGCCAGGTCTGCAGTAGGCACTTGCAGGTCGTGTGAATTGGCTGAATTTGGAAATAGTTTGAAGCTAAAGCCAGCACGATTTGCTGATGGACTGGATACACAATGTGAGAGAAGAGACGAATCTAGAATTATTCCAAAGTTTTTGGAAGTTTTTGGAGGTTCAGAGTAAAAGGAGATGATTCAAAGGAGATGACAGAGAGGGCAGACTTGGAGGAAAATGTGAGAATGGGATAGATATAAGTGTTTCAGAAAGCAGGATGCCTAAGCTCGGGACAGTGAGAAAGGGGACCAGAATGAATGGAAGGATTCTAGAGTGAGCAAAATAATGGCATGAGTGATACACAAGAAAGTTAGAAGAATGTATGGGCAAGGGTTAACAGAAAGAATAAGCAGTGTAAAGTAGCCCAGAAAGTCTAACTTCAAAATATGAATGTGTTTCCCCAATTTATCCCTGTAAGGGGCACTTGAAAGTACCTGGCATTCTGTGTCTGTGGGGCAAATGATTCCTTGGCACTGAAAAGTGGTGAAGTCCTCAGTGGCAGTGAAAACAGATTCTACAAATGTTCTCTCTCACTAAAAATTATGGTATCGCTGCACAGTAGAATACTACATAGCAACTATAAAGAATGATCCATACTCCTATAAAACAATAATATGAATGAATCTCACAAATACAGTGTTGAATGAAAGAGGCCATAGAAAAAGAACATATTAGACGATCCCATTTATGTAAAATACAGGAACCAGGGAAAACTAATCTGTGTTTTTAGAGGTCCCTATCCATTGGAAGGAGGAAGTAACTGGGAAGCAGCAAAAGTGGGGCTTCCACGGTTGCTGGTAATATTCTGTTTCTTGATCTGGGGGCTGATTACACAGATGTCTTCAGTTAGCAAAAATTCGTTGAGCTGTACTTTTCTATATTATATTTAACTTCAATAAAATCTTTTTAAAATGCCATTACACTGGGCCACATTTCCTGTATCCTGGGAAGAACAGAACTATCTACTTAGAGTTCTTATTACAGATTAGCATTTATCCAAAGCAAGAGCAGGAACATAGAAGAAGCTTAGAGGAGTTATCAAAGCATCTAATTCAGTTACACTTAACTTCGGCTAGAAGGAAAGGCTAAGGCCTTGATTTCAGAGAAAGACAAAAAGAACAGCTTTCAATGGCTGTTCCATTTAAAAAACACATATGTTTTAGGAGGGATATAAACTTTTTTTTGTAATGTTTTTCCCTCCATCTCCTGGGAAATGATGTTACACTGTGCTTCAAACAGAACTGCCAAGTTTAGGAGGCTGTTTTCTGTAAACAGGCCAGCTGGGCCATAAGTTGTAAGAAACGAGGGACAAACTACTTCTTCAGAGAGCAGAGCAGAACACTACAGAGAGTTGGGAACTGTGCATCCAACAGAATCTCCAGCCATTTATCTTTATCGGGCCACCTTTAGTGATTTAAGAGCTCTCCTTGCCATGTTATCATCAATCAATTACAATGATTGAGCAGCCCCTAAAAACCGGAGTTTTTAAAATGCAACTATCCGTGACCTAAATTTCCTGCTGGCTCTATTGGCCCAGGTTAGGCCAGTTTGTCTATCATCAAGGGAGCCAATAAAAATAATAAAAACAGGTCAACGCTGGGCTTTCTGAAGCTTGTATAAAAATATTCACGCTCCACCAATCAGCACCAACTCAACGTGTCCAGTCTTTGCTTGAGCTCTCAGTAAATTCTGCCTCTAATGACAAAATATCCTGTAGAATGGATATATTATCTAAGAACCCATCCTTTTTTTTTTTTTCCTTTTCTTCCTTGCTTGCTTGCTTGCCTTTCAATTTGGCTAAGCAACAATTTCGCAACTCTTAGCAGACAACTGAAATGATGTCATTTTGCTGACTCCAGCAAAAGAGTAACGTTCTGGCAAATTAGGGGATATATGAGAAGATGAAAATATAAATTTTAGCTATCTTAATGGAGAATGTGATACCGCACCTCCAAGCCTGGGATAGAATTTGACTTCCAGGATCCACAGAGCCAAGCAAAGACTACCAAGTGGGGAGGAGGAAGAGAAAGGTGGTGAAGGCACCAGTAAAAGGGGTCAGCCTAAAGATTGTCTGTGAAAACCAGAACAGTTATCTTAAGTACTATTTCAAAATATTTCATATCACTTGATAGGAAGTAAGAAAAAGAAGGGCGCTGTGCTGTCCAAGGCTTCAAGCTCCCTTATGAGAGTGACCTGCAACGTGGAAATTCTATTCGGTAACAAAGCTGCGTTGCTTATATCCGTGACCTGCCTGCAGAAATGTGCAAGCTCGGTGGATCTGGGACAAGGTCCCAGAGTCCCCTCTCCTTGAACCATTCCAGCCAGAATCTCAGCAGGCTGGACCATCTTATTCAGAAACAATTCTGGAACACTCTCTGCTCTGGAGCGGAAGTTGGACAAACTCCAAAGAAGACCTAATGCCAGAGTGGGGACCCAGAGGCACCATCATGAAGGCAGCAAATTTGACTTTAGTAGTCTCTCCTTTCTCTAACTTTGCCCCTCCTTTGCCCCCACCAAGTATCAGAACTCACTGGCCTCCTGCCAGCACCAGTCAATGAGGCGCTCCTCCTCTACGAAATGAATGACCAAATGGCCAAACTCTTCCAAGAGAATTCTGCATTTTATTTTTTTTATTTTTTATTTTTTTTCCCAAATACTTTTATTTTATTTTTTCAGTGTTACAAGATTCATTGTTTATGTACCACACCCAGTGCTCCATGCAATACGTGCCCTCCTCAATACCCACCACCAGGCTCGCCCATCCCCCTACGCCCTCCCCTCCAAAACTCTCAGTCCCTTGTTCTGAGTTCACAGTCTCTCATGGTGGCATTTTAAAAGAGAAGAGAGAATCTGAGAGGAAGTGAAACGACTCTATGGTTAAATTTCGGGTTCAGTGGTAGTTAGATAGAAACTTGTCCTAGAAAGCCTTTCTGGAGCTCCTCCAATCCCATTTTACTGAAACTAACTGAACGATAACACTATTTTTTCCTCCTCTTTTGAAAATGCAGTAGTATAGTTTTTGTTTGAAAAAATCTTTATTTCTCCTTCACTTTTGAAGGAAAATTTCAGAGTTACAAATTCTAGGTTGATGGGCCTTTTTCTCTCAATGATTTAAATATTTCATTCCACTCACTTCTTGTTTGCATGGTTTCTGAGGAAAACTTGGACATAATTCTTTTCTTTATTCCTCTACAGGTAAGGTGTTTTTTTCTCCTCTGCCTTCTTTCAGGATTTTATTTTCTTTATCTTCAATTTTCTATAATTTGAAAACGATATGCCCAGGTTAGTTTTTGTTTTTTGTTTTTTTTCCCATTTATCCTTTTTGGTGATTTCTGAGCTTCCTGGATCTGTGGCGTGGTGTCAGACATTAACTTGGGGAAATTCTCAGTTATTACTGTTTCAAATATTCTTCTGTTCTTTTCTCTTTTTCTTTTCCTTCTGATATTCCAAATGCACACGTTTTACCTTTTGTAGTTATCCCACAATTGTTGGATAGTCTCCTCTGGTTTTTTTGGTGCTTTTTTTTTTTTCATTCTTTTTTCTCTTCATTTTTTAGTTTTCAAGGATTCTATTGATATATCCTCTAGCTCAGAGATTCTTTCCTCAATCATGTCCAGTCTACTAATAAGCCCATCAAAGGAATTCTTTATTTTTGTTACAGTATTTTTGTATCTCTAGCATTTTAGAATTTCCATCTCTCTGCTTACACTGCCTATCTGTTCTCGTATGCTATCTACTTTACCCATTAGAGCCCTTAGCATATTAATCATAGTTGTTTTAAATTCCTGATCTGATAATTCCAACAACCCTGCCATGTCTGTTCTGATTGCTTGCTCTGTCTCTTCAAATTGTGTTTTTTTACATTTTAGCATGCCTTGCAATTTTTTTGATAGCCAATATGAAATACTTGGTACAAGGAACTAACTGTAAATTGACCTTTAGTAACGTGGTAGTGAGGCGTGGGGTTTGGAAAAGTATTCTATAATCCTATGATTAGGTCTCAGGGTTTTAGTGAGCCTATGCCTCTGAACTGTAAATTTCACAAGTGTTTCTCAGGTTTGTACTCCTCTCTTAGCTGGGACAGGATGGCTGAAGTGGGCTGGAGTTGTGTATTTTACTTCTCCGGGCCAGTTAGGCTCTGATAATACCCCAGCAGGTTAGGCTCTGGTTAACTAGTTTCCCCTGAGGTTAGGCCTTGAGAAGAAGAGAGTGCTCTGGCATATTTCAAAATAGTTCCTTTTCCCTCTCAGAAGCCTGAGGGGATTTTTCTCCTGTATTTGCTGTGTGAATGAAGTCAAGTTCACCTGGAGGTGAATCTCACAATACTGTGGGCTCCCCCCCGGAATTGGGTCCCCCTGGAGTTCTTAACTCTCAGAGTTGTTTGCACCAAGCCTCCAGTAATTCGTCAATTACAGTTCAAGTTTCCCTATTTGGACTGGTTCTTGTGGCATTTTCCACTGTGAGTCTCCGCTCTGAGAAGCTGGGACTCCCTGTATTTGTCTCGCTGTCTCTCCAATCTTAGGGACACAGTTTGCCCTGTGTCCTCTCCTCTCTTGTGGATCCAAGAAGAGTTGATTTTTCGGTCTGTTCAGCTTCTTACTTGTTAGGACAAAGTCACAATTTCCAAGTTCCTTACTTGTGAAAACAGAAACTGGAAGTCTGTCTGTTTGTGTGATTTTTATTATCCTTATCACAAACTATAATTTAAAAGAGCCCACATGATATTCTGAGGGAACGCTTTTAAATACTGAGTAACTTATTCATTGGGGATACCCAATTAATATTGTTACCTTTGTGCCATAAAAGGCTATATGGAAAAGCAGAAAGACAGAGATATTTAGTTAGACAGACATGGTTGCAAATTCCTGCTTTGCCAAGTGCTGACTAAGTGAACTTGTACAAGGTGTATTAACTTACACGAACTTCAATAGCCATATCTGGAAAATAAAAACAACTTGTAGAGTTGTTTTAAAGCTTGACAGTAAACTATATAAACCTAGTGCCCAGCAAATGAAATCTATTATTATTACTCTAAGTTCATCTCAGGACCTCTGTCCTCATTGTTCTTTCTGCCTGGACTACTTTTCTCCTCATATGGCTGACCATACACTGGTTTCAGATCTTAAATGCCACTTTTTACAGAGAACTAACCTAAGAAATTTTAACAGTGCTCACCTAATCCCAACTCACCCTATCCTTCTCAGTTTATATTTCTCCAAAGAACTTTTTACTACATGTTCACTACATTTTTTTTTTATTTAAAAACCTTTACTTTTATTTATTTATTTTTATTTATTTTTTTAAATTAACACATAATATATTATTTTTGCCACAGGGTACATGTCTGTGAATCATCAGGCTTACACATTTCGCAGCACTTACCATAGCACATACCCTCCCCAATGTCCATAACCCAGCCACCCTATCCCTACCCACCCTTACCCCCTAGCCACCCTCAGTTTGTTTCCTGAGTTTAGGAATCTCTTATGGTTTGTCTCCTTCCTGATCCCATCTTGTTTCATTTCCCTCCCCCACCCCCCATGACCTCCCCGCCTTGCCTCTCAAATTCTGCATATCAGAGAGATCATATGATAATTGTCTTTCTCTGGCT
>CM052899.1:140100475-140162786 GCA_028534135.1 Potos flavus | reverse complement strand
TGGGGCTGCTTTAACAAAATACCATGGGCTGGCTGGCCTCAGCAGCAGACATTTATTTCTCGCAGTGCTAGAGGCTGGAAGTCTAAGGTCAGGATGCTAACGTGGTCAGGTTACAGTAGGGTCCTCTTCTTGACTTGCAGACTTTTCTGGCTTCTTGCTGTGTCCTCACATGGTGTGAGGTCTCTTATCGTAAGGGCACTAATCCCATAAGGAGGGTATCACCATCGTGATCTCATCCAAGCCGAATCACCTCCACGAGGCCCCATCTCTAAGTGCTATCACATTGGGAGTTTTAGGTCATCACCACATGAGTGGAGGCAGGGAGGATATAAACATTCGGTCCATAACGCTACCTAAATTGCTTTTGGACACACAAAAAAGTAGACTGGAGGAGACTATTCTATGCTACCTCCAAGCACATCTGTGTAACCTTCATTGTACTAGAATCTGTCACTAGAATGTAGGCTATATCCTTAAGTGCACACTGCTTCTTACTCCAAAGCCTAGTCCAGTGCCTGGCGCATAATATTGCTCAATAAATATTTGTTGGAAATGAATATGCAAATTAAATA
Source organism: Potos flavus (assembly GCA_028534135.1). Taxonomy (NCBI): domain Eukaryota; kingdom Metazoa; phylum Chordata; class Mammalia; order Carnivora; family Procyonidae; genus Potos; species Potos flavus. The sequence continues at coordinate 140,162,214 of CM052899.1, read as the reverse complement.
ATCCTTCAGGGACTTATTTTTAATTTAACCAATAAAATGAACGCTTTAACAAAGGTATCAGAAACATGATATGAAAATACACAGGAGTCGTCTAATTCTACATGGGAAACTAGAGATTCTGGAGTTACGTTCCAACCCTTAATTAATCTGAATTGCTCCTAAGATAGCCAACCAATTTCTTCATCTTCTCTTTAGCCCAATGTCCAACAGGCACAGAATACCTTAAAAAGGGAAAATAACCCCTAATCACTGGCCTTTCCCATTTAATCAACAGGGGAAACAGCTCTGAAATTTTAGTGGAGACATGATTTGTGTGTGTGTGTGTGTGTGTGTGTGTGTGTGTGTGCGCGCGCGCGCGTGCGCACACATGTGTCCTTATCCCTTATTATGGCCTATAAGATCCTACAGACTCTGTCTGATCTCATCTCCTCCCCGTGCCTGCTTTGCTTTAGCCAGACAGGCCTCCTTGTTCTTCTTTGAAAACAGCTGGCACCTCTCACCTCAGGACCTTTGCTTTTGCTATAATCTCTGCCTGTAGATGATCTACATGGCTTACCCCTTTATTCTCTTTGTTCTTTGCCCAAATGTCACCTTCCCAGGGAGGCCTTCTTGAATGTTCTATTTACAGTTATAAACTTCTCCACCACTAATACTTTCTATTCCATAGCATTTGACCTTTTAATGCACTACATGTTTAATTTCTTTATTTTCTTTATCATCTCTCTCTCTACGCTAGAAGATAAACTCCAGGAGAACAGAGATTTGTGCTTTTTGTTCTCTGTTCAACCCCCAATGCCAGAGAAATAATCTATACTAAATAAATGAGTGAAGACATATGAACCAATATAACCACAACTGGATTATTAAGGTCTCTGATTCAAATTAAATTAAATATGAATATTTTCCAATCCAATAAACCGTAACAGGTTATGCCTATGAACTCTTCCAGAAGTTGAGATTGGAGAGTTGCTATAAATATTTTTAAAATCAGAATTGCTATAAAAAGGTCCCCAACATAGCAAAAATAGACACATAAAATTATTTAAGAACAAAACTATGTTATCACAAAAAAACTATACTGATAACCAAAAAGTATAAGGTTTGCATTTACTTTGCTTTGGATTTAGGACAATATTAAATATAAAGTTGACCAACATTTACTAGCAGAAAAATCAAGTTTGAAAATATTCATGAATTATTTTTTCCGGGATACATCAAAAATGACCATTGTATGTGGCCTTTTAACAGAAATAAATAAATATCTAGAAAACAATAGGCTCAGGCTTTGTCACTCCAAAAAGTTTTTCCATAGGGAAATCAGAAAATACCAATTAGAAAGGGCTTTCCTGGATGCAACAAGGTCCCAGGTCCACAACCTGTGATCTCTTCTGTCCCAAGAGCACCCCTTTCACTAAGCAAGATCACCCCTGGTGCAAGGAAAGATGAGCTCAGCCCCCGGAGTAGCCTCAGCACTGGCTCCCTTAATGCCTAAACAGAGGAACGGTAACATTTAGGTCAGAGGTCCTAAGTTACAGACCTGAGAGTCAAATATTTTTTTTAGCGAGAAGAGTGTTTGAAAATTGGGAAATTTCCCATAAAAAATTCAAACTTTCTAGCTTCTCTTAATCTGCAAGTTTAAGCCCTACAGAGGCTAAACTGCTGAATAAAAGGAAGATCTAAAGAGCCACTGCCCCCTCTGGGCACCTGCTGTCAGCATCACTACCATCCCTGAAACTCCCCATTGTCTTACACCTCATTTATATTACCCGCCTGGCTGCTGGTGAGCCTGAAAGCCCTGCTCTGCACAGCCCAACACAGCTCCTTGTAGCTCTTAAGCATGAACCCTGATTGCTGCATTCTGCTGCTTATTTCATTAAATCCTTGGCTCCTGCACTAGATTTAAATCCTGTCTCAGTGTAACATGAAGTCAAGTTCAGAGCGCTGAATTGTTCTACCACTAACTGTGGGACTGCCTGCAAGTCACTCACCTTCTCCTCTCCCAGTCTATGAGATGGGGATGATGAGTCCTCCTCTGCCTACATCACAGGGTTGCTGTGATAACTAAACAGGATAAGGATGTAAAAGTGCTCTACAGAAAAAAGGTGTCACCATACAGTAAATGTTAATCTTTCGATAGGATAGTACATTTTAAAAAATATTATAAAACAACAGTACCTTATGGGAATCTTTAAGGATGGTACACTGAGAAAGCTTGAGTTTCTATTTACGGTTAATGGTTAACAAAAGAAATTATTAAGCCTAACACAACATACTCAGGAAATACACACATACATATACACATTTATTTTTGTTTGTTTGTTTATACACACATACATACACACATACACCCTGAAAACCATCTCCTTATTTTAAAATCCTATAAGCATAAATAACATCTAACTTGTCAGATTGCTAAACTGGGAAATGACTAAATTTCCTGAGAACTAAAGATAAGTTTAAGGTCAAACAAGTTCAGCCAAATAAGGTTTTCAGGAACAATATATATGATTTAAAAAAATTCTATCTAGGAAAGATGATGGTAAGAAATGAGCGAAAATAGTCTGCAAAGGAAACTAAGACAAATGCTGATATGAAAAAGTATGTAATGAGTTGGGATTACCAACCACCTCCAAAGAGACCATAGCAGGATTTCATAAGTGGTTAACCAACTTTAAGATTCCAGACAGTCAAGGTTACTGTGATTATCTGTTACAAAGAAACAGACCTACAGAATATAAGTACATTCCGGTAACGGTAACGAAAAGGCAAAGATAATCTAAGAAGTCCTTGAGGCATCATGGCACTACATCCATCACTTAAATCTATGGACCTCAGTAATTTGGGATCAAAAATTAATCAAACGGTCCACAGGTCATTGGTCAGGTTTATTTAGTCATCAAAAAAGCGGGCCTAATTAACCAGTTTTGAAAAATGTCTTCTCTGGAAACCTTCACCTTACCAACAAAGGGAACTTTTGAGACTAAACAAAACCAAGAACAGTTACGTGCTGTATTCTACTGAATTTTTCAGATCCTTGCTTAGAGGGGGGAAAGGAAAGTACAATTGGGTACATGGAGAGATTTTTCTTCTTCTCTCTCTTTTTAAAGTAGAACCTTGAGTGTTCTTTTGTTTCTCTCACCAGTGTCTTAAAAACATGTTTATTCTTATTAAAGTAAAGCATGAACATGGTTCAAATACTAAGGAAGAGTTTGTAACAAAAAGCAACTGTCTTCTGCCTCACACTTGCCCCCTCCCAGACCCAAACTGGCTCCTACTTCTCAGAGCAAACCACTTTGGGTTGACTTTTGGTTTCAGTTTATCTGGGGATCATTATCAAGTAATTTAATAATGAGTTATAAGAACACCACTTGTTTTATAAATCTGCTTTTTGACATTATCTATTGGCTTCCTACTACGACAGACTAGAATTTAGCTTACTAGTATCCTTACTCACACCCACATACCCAGCCCCACACATATAGACACCATTCCTTTATATTACAACTTTGGTTTCTTTACTGATCATCTTCTTCATTTTAAATACTATAAATATAATAGTTACAATTCTGTTTTTCCTTTAATTAACTGTAGACTGTATATCCTTACCTTTCAGGCAAACACTCTAACAAGAGTAGGATTTTTCTCCTCTTCTTCCTCTCACTACTACTACCATTATGTTAGCTATGACTTGGGTTTTTCTTTCTCCAGGTCAATGCTCTACTCCAATAATGTAAAGGAAAGAAGAAATTCACTATTATCTATCACAACCTCTTTAGAACCCAAAATCACATGTTATTATTAGTGATATATTTGTACCTTACTTTTGAGAATTGGTTGCTATTCATTATGAAAATCCATTCTAATAACATATATATTCTGTCTTTCATATTACAGACGTACATAAGTCAAATTTGCCAACAAAATTTTACTTGACCAAGGAAGTAGTAGTTGTAAGTGATTATGAATATTGCCTTTAACTTCAGGTCAATTTATCTTTGAAATTAAGGGCCTTCCGCAGTAGAATTCTAACTATCACTAGAAAATATTACAGAGTTAAAATAACTTCATCGTCGGAAGGACAGATCACGGACTGGCTACAGATTAGGAAGAATCATCCTTTATCATAATCCTTCCATACAGAGCACTAGGCTCCCTTGACCAGAGTTCTTTTCATCACTATCTGACAGCCTTGAGCACAAATTATCCTGTATCCTTTTGCCTCTATCCCAGTTCGCAACACCAAAGAGTCTGTTATCATGTTCAGGGTCACTGATCTGAGTATTATGGCTATGGGTACAGATCAGCTGCTGATAAAAGTCCATGCATCGAAACTGGACAAGGTTTGGCAAAGAGGATTAGAAGTGAGAGATATAGTATGGAAATCCCAAGTATCTTTAAAAAGAAGAAAAATTCATGGTAAAGGGCTAAGAGCATGACTCTAGGTTGGAATGCCTGGTTTCGATGACCAGTTTTGTGCCCAAAGCATGTGCCCCAAGCCTCTGTGATCTGGGTTCCTCATTTAAGAAATCAAGTTATTGCAAAAATCAAATGAACAAAACCAAAAGGAAATCAAGTTGTTGCAGAGATAAAAAATAAGGATATACGTAAAGCATTTAGCATGGTGCATGGCATATAATAAGAGCTTAACAAACCAGACCCACTAACACTATTCTTAATACTGTTATTAATATTGTTGTTGTTGTTAGCCAGAGAGGCTAATTTTATGTTGGACCTAATCACATCTTCCATTTCTGCACACCTGGTGAAGTCAAACAAATGTTCTTCCTTTTCAGAAATCTGCCTTTATCTTTAATTGCAGTCACCGCTAATAGTCCTGGTGGGCAAAGAGCCCCTTCTGGCCTTCCTGGGCAGAGCTCCCTGAGATGCAAAGCCCCGCCCTCCTGCACGTCTTGGCTTTGCTTTCACCATGTCACCTCTTACAGTCAGCCCTGATTTTTAAGATGCATTTGAAATTACCTCATGTTGGGAACCAGCTAAGAATGCTAAAAACTCATGTGCTATCTTTCAGACAGACTAAAGAAATCCTATGAAAAACAGATTCAGTACAACCTGGATTGTGACTAAGACCCATCGAATAGTAGCTATCACTAACAAGTCTAAAGAAAAAAGATAATTTAGCCTTAGTAAGCGTTTGGTATATTTGGGGCAAAGGAAAGTACATTTCTATGGCGATTTTCAAGATATTAAAAATGAGGTTAAAAAACAAGTGAGAGGAAAACAAAAATTTAGCTCGCGGACCTAAAATGACCATATGTGAAATATCAAATAAATAGCTACTCTAATCTCAAATGGTAATCTTTCCTTGTAGCCTTTCTCATTTTATTAGAACAAATATTTCAAGCCTCATCTGTGTTCTATTATAATCCTAAAGATAACATGATATCTAAGATAGGTTTATATATAAAAATCATTTTAAATCAGGAGATGATGATATAAACTGACGTTCAGATTCCCCTTACCCCAACACTTTAGATAATTATATCGTCTTTTTTTTTTTTTTTAATCCCGAAATGACAATTTTCTCCTTTGGCAGAGAGTTTGTTGGCTCTACTTTTGATGCCAACATGGTCTCGTCATGAAAATAAATTAAAAGTAGGTGGTCTGGTTAGTCTTTACAATGCTACATTTTAATCAGGCAAAGCAGTGAAAAAGATGATTGTCGAAATGCTGGCGTATCTTCAAACAACAGTGCAAGCTGTCCATTTTACTCACAATGAGAAAGCTCTTCAAGAGATTTCGATAAAGGTTTCCCTCCTACTTGCAGTCCACATTTGTAATGTTTATATAAGTGGGGGATATAAATCTTTCTCCAATGAACCCCATGGTTTTTAAAGCAGACTTCTGGTTATAAACTGCCTGTTTCCGTTTTGCCTGCCTAAGCACGCCAGGCAAAGCCCATTCGCGAGAGACTGGAACTAATTTAATGTGCTCCAGGTTTAAGCCCCCAGCCTCTGCATCTTTACAGGGAGATTTTACACAGCGGATTACTGCTGACTCTAACAATGATTCATATGATAAGTGGTTTTTGATTTGTTTTTTAATGTCAGAAAATATGCATTGGCAAAAGAAATGTCATCAAAATCATTTTGTTAAAGCTATACCCATAAAAAAGGGAAAAAGATTTCAACTCAAAAAAAAAAAAAAAAAAGGCAGTCTAAATCATATTTATGCCAAAGTCTTGTTCACATGAATTTGTAGATTTGCTCAACAGAAAAGAACACAAAGTTGTTTACAGAGAGTTAGATTTAAGACTGGATGAATTCCAAGATATGATTTGTTGAGTTGATATACTTTACCACAAGACTTGCTCCTATTATTAAAAATACCAAAGCTACACTGAAGAGAGACAAAAGCATCATTCTTTATGCAGCCTCAAAGATACCCTGTGTGTTTTTTTCAAAGAAGCAAAATTCCTTGAAACCAGCGCTAATTAAAACAAAAACACACTCACAAAACCCGAATAAGATCCATCATCTCAAAGTATGTCAGGGGAGGGAAGTTTCCTCTGTTTAACTCAAAGGAACAGAGTGGCAACGACATTAATTCAAAAGAAAACAAACTGAGAAACAGAAGTATAGATTGTACTGTTATTCTAGATCCCTGCATTTAAGGGGCCTGAACTATTCATCAGAATACACTTTTAAAATGCCAAATGTAATAAGATATACTTGTCCCAGACTCCTGTTGGATTCTCCTATTTTTCTCTTGAGGTTCCTTTGGCAGGACCAGGCAAAATCTTACAGTAGGGGGCAGTATTGTCACATCATGGTCATGCTTGAACCATTCAAGGCCTAACCAGAGAAGGAAAAAAGACCATTATTCTTCATCAAGGTTTAACCATGTTGGCATAATTTCCTAATTTATTACAAACTTTTAGATTTTCCCCCATGAAATCCAACTTGCTTTTGCATCACCTAACTATAATACTAAAATGCCTTAAATGATACAAAAAGCAAATGCTTTTTATAAGAAACCTACCCAAATGTCTGAGACGTGCTGATTGCTACTTAACGGTGAAAGGAGAACTATTTATTGAATGTCATATTTCAAAAGCATGAAGACTTCTCCAATTGCAAATATCCAGATGTTCTTTATTGTAAATATAATATCACATTGGGAGATGGTAAAAAAATGAATATTTCATATTGGTCTAAAATAACAGAGCTGGTTTATAAACACAAGTCAATGTGACCCATGCTAATTGATGTTAATATAAGAAATATGGGATAAGAAAATATTTACAAGTATAAGAATGTATTCGAATTTTCCAGAAATAAACTTTTTCTTTCCATTTGCCTAGGATGGTTCTTGGCTGGACTGATAGGAAATATGGAAACTGAAACTGTTTGTACTGAATGCTTGGCTTCCAATGACTTACAATGCTTTGGGAGTCTGCAGAGGGAAAAAGCAAATTCTTTGCCAGATTCCAAGGATAAAGCCTATAGATACATAATGGGCTTTTTTTTTTACCATGCATAATGATAATCCATATGACTTTCTCTAAATTCTGTAAATTTGAGTGACTAAACCAGTCACTGTAACAATAACTAATTATTTGACTTTAAAAGAATCAAGCCTCACACAGTCTTAATAAGCGCTTACACTTTTCTTTGTTTTTAATTGCAACTCAGGTTTGTTTGTTTGCTTGTTTTAAGAGAGTGAGGTGCTATGGATTCCAACAAGAATTCTTTTCCAAACTAGTAATTCTACTGAATTTTAAAACTATTCCTTTATGTAATATAAGCCAATATTTTAAATGAACAAAAAGCGATCCTAAAAAGCAAAACACTGTTGAGAAATCATAAGAGGCCAGCAAGAACTCACGCAATGTTTAAATTCTATAAATTTTAAAAATTTTCTATAACCTTTCAATTTCAGTACTTCGAGTTATGTTATAGCTTATTCCGTACTCTTTCTCTACCTCTCCGTTTCTGTTTAAATTGTTTCAGAGTTGGGGTTTTTTTGGTTTTATGTTGCCAGTAAGTGTGTGTGTCTGTGTGTGTGTGAGAGAGAATGTGTGTGTGGGAGTGAGAGAGAGAGAGAGAGTGTGTGTACGTAAACACGCACACATGATTCTACAAGACTACTAGGTAAGCTTCTCGGAGAACGCGGTCTGCCTATGCCTTTTCATCAAAGTCTTCTCAACTGTTCCGATAGTTTCCTTTCAAGACTTAACACAAAAACTGAGCCTATAATTACCACCAAATTTCCCTCAAATTGAGCTAAACAATGTACATTTGAGTTGCCAGTTGGGACATAATTCTTCATAATTGTTGTATGAAAGAGCCTGTGACAGTTGCAACAAAGTTAATTGGCTAATGGAAGGGCACCAGGTACGCATTTCTCTGAAACATCTGCTGAAACTCTGCGTCATTTCAAGAGTATGTAAAATGGTCCCATCTTCTAATTAGTTTCTCACCAGCCAAAAAAATATCACTGCCAAAGTTGTTTTAAGCAGTATGCATGGGCCAAAGTTCTTCTGTAGCAGAGCTGATGTACCCACTCAGTTCCTCCAAAGGTGAGCATTATTTTACCTCTAAATTCTGGCCTTTGTGGCAGAGGAGGGCACAGCATTTTGCCCCAATAGCATATTTTCCTTATTATTTAAGCCATTTCTCTGTCCCCTATAGTCAAAAAGCATCCTGACACACCACAGTGGCTTACTTGCTTTTTTGTGTCCCTTCCTTCTTAGCATACCTGATGAATGACTGAGGAGCGGACCCATAAACAACAAGGTATGACCTTTGAAATGTGAAGTATAATAAAGAATTGTACTTGGTCTCTGTCCCAGGTTCCTGGCACAGAGCTCCTACAGCCCTAGGAATTTTCTGAGTGACAAAAGTATCTTTTGCTATTCAGAACAAGCCCCTTTGCAGGAGTCACACCCGAGTTTATATTAATGAGGTGACTTAGGGTAGGGCCCTTAGATAGGCTCAGGATGGGGCTGGTCATCAGAAAGACCAAGGGATAAGAGGGTTGAAACTTTCTGCCCCACTCCCAGGCCTAAAGGAAAGGGAGAGGGCTGGAGAATGAGCTCTATAAAAATTCTTCAACAACGCAGTTTGATGATTTGATGGGTGTCTGGATTGGTGAACACAGACACTTGCTGGAAGGGTGGTGTACTGGAGAGGACACAGCAGCTCTGTGTCCTCCCAAACCCCCCATGCTTTTCCCTACTCAGCTCTTCCACTTGGCTGTTCCTGAGTTGTATCCTTTATAATAAATTGGTAAATATAAAAAAGGGTTTTCCTAATGTAAGGTAGAAGCTGGATATGAGCAGTGGGAGGAATGCCCTGTGGAACTGGAACTTCATCCCTTGACCTGAAAGATTAGGGAGTCCCAAGTCCTTGAGTAGGGAACGCTAGAGTAGGCAGTTAGCTAGACCTGAGCTGAGGCAAGGATTCTGATAAGGAGGTTACACTATTAGAAGCCTGAGGGCATAACATCTTGACTTTGTGGCTGCTAAAACCCTGGGGCTAACAGACCAAGAGCTATAGCTGCAGAGCATGAGCTCTCTCATCTTCTACCTCTGACTCAGGATACCCCTAGGCTCATTATAATGCATTTGCATTGCGGTTATAGTCCTCTCCCATCCCTGCCAATGGAGGAAGGTTGCCATGATGCTTCTGGTAACAACGTTGTAGGATCAAAAACTCCCCCTCCCAAGCTGTGGGAGCAGTCCCCCAAATGATTGGTAACAGCCACCTTCAGAAACCACCCTGTCCATGACACAAGACCCTGCTCACATAAAAGGAAAGGACCCTTGTAGCCTCGGGCAGTTGCTACCTCTGGACCTGCCCAGGCTCTGACCTTGAGAGTCTACGGTCCTTAATAAAGCTTTTTGCTTTCACTTTGGGTGCCAACCTCTAATTTTTTATTGCATTAGTGCCAAGCAAGACACAACGTTTTTCTCACTGACAAAGTTCTGTAAGCCATTCTAGCAAATTACTGAACCTGAAAAGGGGTCATGGGAACTCTGATTTATAGCTAGTTGGTCAGAAGTATGGTTGACCTGAAACTTGCAACTGGCATCCGAAGTGAGGGCAGTCTGCAGGACTGAGCCCCTGTAACTTGGGGGATCTGCTGGTAACTCCAGGTAGAGGGTGTCAGAAATGAACTGAATTACTGAGCAGCCAATTCGTGTGTAGTTAAGGAGGGCACGTGTTGTGATGAACATGGGTGTTATATGTAACTAATAAATCATTGAACACTACATCAAAAACTTATGATGTACTATATGCTGGCTAACTGAACATAATAAAAAAAAAATAAGGAAAAAAATATAGAATTGGTTGGTGTTAGAAAACATCCCCAGCTATATATCCAGAGTAGGGATGAGTTGAAGCCAGGTATCTCCCATATGACTAATAACAGAATTTTCCAGTATATTATCAGCCTGGGCTGCCATAATAAAATATCATAGACTAGATTGCTTAAACAACAGAAATTATTTTCTCACAGTTCTAAAGGCTGGACATCCAAGATCAGAGTGCTAGCATAGTTGAGTTCTGGTGAGGACTCTGTTCCTGGCTTGTGCGTGGCTGCCTTCTCATTGTGTCCTCACGTGGCAGACAGAAAGAGAGCACGTCCTCTGTTTTCTCTTCTTATAAGGGCACTAATCCCATCCTGAGGTCCCACCCCCATGATCTCATCTAAAGTTAATTATCTCCCAAATGCCCTGTCTCCAAATACCATCACAATGGGGGTTTGAGGGCTCTAACATAAAAATTTTAGGGGGACACAATTCAGTCTACAGAACTGAGTTCGTTGGTCAAAATCAGAAATATAATTTATAGTTGTGTAATATTTCTTTGTATGAGTGGGTGACTATTCTGCATGTAAAACCTTTAAACCAGGATATAAAAAACTGTGTCAACTCTAGATTCTTTGTAATAAAGGTTCATCTAATTCCTGCCCAGCAATTTTCCCTGTTCCTCTTTCCACTTCTCCAACTCCACACTCACCCTACAAAATACTCATTGTAGGGAGCGCCTGGGTGGCTCAGTGGGTTAAAGCCTCTGCCTTCGGCTCAGGTCATGATCTCAGGGTCCTGGGATCGAGCCCCACATCGGGCTCTCTGCTCAGCAGGGAGCCTGCTTTTCCCTCTCTCTGCCTGCTTGTGATCTCTCTCCTCTCTGTCAAATAAATAAATAAATAAAATCTTTAAAAAAAAAAAAAAAAAAAAAAAAAAAAAAAACAAAATACTCATTGTAGGATGTAGAAAGTATTTATATATACATATACATACATATGTATATAAATATACACACGTATACATACATATATATATGTAGATACCTACATATATATACATATACATACATATATGCTATAAAATATTTTTCTTATAAGAACTTTTAAGATTTACTCTTAGCAACTTTCAAATATGCAATACAATATTATTGACAACAGTCACCATGCACATTACATTCCCAGACTTATTTATAAGTGGAAGTTTATATCTCTTGACTTAACTTCATCCATTTTGCCAGTCTCCCCCCCAAGTCCCCTTTCTTCTGAAATACCAACCTGTTCTCTATTACCTATGACTTTTATTGTTTGTTCATTTATTTTGTTTTTTTAGACTCCACATATAAGTGAAATCATATGGTACCTATCTTAGTCTGACCTATTTCATTTAGCATAATACCTTCTAGATTCATCCACGTTGTCACGAATGGCAAGATTTCATTCTTTTTCTATGATTAAGTATCCCCTTGTAAATACACCACATTTCTTTATCTATTCATCTATTGATGGACTCTTAGGTTGCTTCCATATATTATTCACTATTCTGAATAAGGCTACAGTGAACTTAGGGTTTTCATTTTCTTCAAATAAATACTGAGAAGTGGAACTACTGAATCATATAGTAATTCTATTTTTAATTTTTGAGGAACCTCCATACTGTTTTCCAGAGTGGATGCACCAATTTCCATTCCCATCAACAATACACAAGGATTTCCCTTTCTCCGCAATATCCCCAATTGTTACTTCTAGTCTTTTTCATAATAGATATACTAACAGATGTGAGGTGATATCTCATTGTGGTTTTGGTTTGCATTTTCCTGACGATTAGTGATGCTGAGCATCTTTTCATGCACTGGTTGGCCATCTGTATGTCTTCTTTGGAAAAAATACCTCATCAGGTCCTCTGCATATTTTTTAATTAGTTTTTTTTTTTTTTTTTTTTTTGGTGCTGAGTTGTATAAGTTCTTTATATATTTCAGATATTAAACCCTTATCAGACATATCATTTGCAAATATCTTCTCCTATTCAGTAGGTTGCCTTTTTGTTTTGTTGATGGTTTCCTTTGCTGGGCAAAAGCTTTTTTATTTTGGTGTAGTCCCACTCATTTACTTTTGTTTTTGTTGCCTTTACTTTTGGAGTCAGAGCCAATTAAAAAAAAAAAAATCATCCCCAAGACTGATGATGTCAAGAAGCTTACTACTTATATTTTCTTCTAAGAGTTTTATGGTTTCAGGTTTTACATTCAAGTTTTTAATCAATTTTGAGTTAATTTTTGTGTATGGTATAACATAGTGGTCTAGTTTTATTCTTTTGCATGTAGCTGTCCAGTTTTCTAAACACCATTAATCAAAGAGACTGTCCTTTCCCCATTGTATTTTCTTCTTCCTTTGTAGTGAATTAATTGACCATATTTGTGTGGGTTTATTTCTGGGCCTATTAATGATGTGTCTGTTTTTATGCCAATAACATACTTTTTTGACTACTATAGCTTTATATTACAGTTTGAAATTAGGAAGTTTAATGCTTCCAGTATTATTCTTCTTTCTCAAAATTGCTTTGGCTATTCAAAGTCTTTTGTGGTTCCATACAAATTTTAGGATTGTTTGTTCTATTTCCATGACAAATGCCACAGGAATTCTGTTAGGGGTTGCATTCAATCTGCAGATTGCTTTGAGTAATAGGGTATTTTAGCAATATTAATTATTCTAGTCCATGAGTACAGAATATCTTTCCATTTACTTGTATATTCTTCAATTTCTTTCATTAGTGTCTTGTAGCTTTCAGTATATAGGTCTTTCACCTCCTTGGTTAAATTTATTTCTAGATTTAGAATTCTGGGATTTAAAATTCCTAAATATTATTCTTTTGGATACAATTATAAATAGGATTGTTTTCTTAATTTCTCTTTCTGATAGTTTGTTTTTAGTGTATAGGAACACAACTGATTTTTGTATATTGATTTTATATCCTACAACATTACTGAATTAATTTATTAGTTCTAACAGTTTCTTTGGTGTAGTCTTCATATAGTTTTCTCTATATGATATCATTCCATCTGCAAAAAGTGGCAGCTTTACTTCTTCCTTTCCAATTTGAATGCTTTTTCTTTCTTTTTTTGCCTAACTGCTCCAGCTAGAACTTTTATATGATGCCTGAAAGTGATGAGAGTGGGCATCCTTGCCTTTTTCCTGATGTTAGAGGAAAAGTTTCAGATCTTCACCATTGAGTATAATGTTACCTGTGGGCTTGTCATATGGGGATTTTATTATGTTGAGGTCCGTTCTCTCAACACCCAAATTTCTTGAGAGTTTTTATCATAGATGGATGTCAAATTTTGTCAAATACTTTTTCTGCATCTATTGAGATGATCATATGATTTGTATCTTTCATTTTGTTAATGCGGTGGTGAATGTTGAGCCATCCTTGCATCACTGAAATAAATCCCACTTGTTCATTGTGTACGATACTTTTAATGTATTGTTGAATTGGTTCGCTAATATTTTGTTGAGTATTTTTGCATCTATGTTCACCAGGGATATTGGCCTGTAATTTTCTTTTCTTTTCTTTTCTCTCGCTCTCTTTTTTTTTTTTTTTTTTGGTGGCATCCTTGTCTGCTTTTGGTGTCAGGGTAATGCTGGCTTCATAAATTGAATGAGGAAGTTATCTTCTCTTCAATTTTTTGGGAGAGTTTTAGAAGAATAAATATTAAATCTTCTGCCCCTTTCTCTCTTTTCCCCTTCTGTGACCCTTACAATGTAAATGATATTCTCCTTGGGACACCATAGGTCTCTTAATCTATCTTCACTTTTTAAAATTCTTTTTCTTGTTGCTGATCTGTTTTGGTGAGTTCTACTGCCATGTCTTCGACATCACTGATCCTTTCTTCTGCTTCATTGAGTCTGTTATTGAACCCTTCTAATCCATTTTTCATTTCAGTTATTTTATTCTTCAGCTCTGTGACTTCTGTTTGGTACTCTTTAACATTTTCTTTCTCTTAGTTGAAGTTCTCACTGTGTTCATCCATTTCTCCCCTGAGTCCGGTGAGCATCTTTATGAGCATTAATTTGAACTCTTTATCAGGTATATTACTTATCTCCATTTCATTAAGGTTTTTTTTCCCCTGAGGTTTTATCTTGTTTTTTCATTTGGAACATATTCCTATGTTTCCTCATTTTGCCTTACTCTTTGTTTCTGTGTATTACATATAACATCTACCTCTCCCAGTCCTGTAGGAGTGGACCTGTATACAGGAAACTTATCATTCAACCTTGCCCTAGCTCTGGATTTGTCTTTTAAACCTTGTGATTCTCCAGATAACCTGATTCATTCTTGATAGGTCCCAATCGTTCAGGGTGTGCCAGGACCTATCAGTGTTCCAAAGGAAGGGATCTCATTCAGCACCTAGTTTCAGACTCATTGGAAGTCAAATCTTCAGGCAAAAGCTTTAAAATATGTAAATATATACAATCCTCTGGGACTAGAGTCCTAACCCCCATGGGCCTCCAGACCTCGTGATCTGGAGGTATACCCTGGGTAACTGTTGCAAAAAATCAGGGCTTCAGACATGTGGATAAGCTCCTTTCAGAGAAGTACCAGTGAGCAGTAGCAAGGCCAAGGGAGAGCATAAAGATGGCAACCCCAGCCTATGCTACCTGAGAGTAACTCTATAGCCTCTAGATGTGCGGTAAACCTGAAGCATGCCCCTCAGACTGAAGCTCCAGGACAAGTAAACAGGCTTTTTTACTGGAAGACTGAGGGTATTTTTCAGTCTGCTATCTGTACAGTGACCTGCCAAGAACTGTTCCTCCAAATGCTTCAGTCTGTGGGGCCAGAAACACAAGCCCCTCTGGCCATCAGAGCCAGGAGATAAAAGGGTGTCTTCTGTTTGCACTGCACACACCTGCCAGCTTTGGCAAGGCAGCAGGAAAGTGGGGATGGATGTGCCCTCTGACTTAGCAAGGCAGTGAGAGAATGCAGGGCTGGGGCACACCAGATGCCTTCAGCAAGGGGGCAGTACAGTATTGAGATGACACATCCCCAGGTTTAGTGGGAAAGCTGGAGAGTGCTGTGACTGCACACACCTACCAGTGCTAGCAAGGTGGTGGGACTGTGCAAAACTGGTACCCACCAGTGCCTCTGTTCCCTGAAAGAGACCCAAGTAGCCCCTGGCTCTCCAGCAGACACTCTAAGATAAGCAAATTAATCTCCTTCATAGTCTAAGTGCTTTCCAAACTGCTGTTTTTGCATTGGGTTCCAGGGTGAGTGAGTGTGTGCATAAGTTCTTTAAGAAGAGAATTTCTATGTTCCCTATAGCCCTTTGGGTCTCCTGGATGTAAACCCTGTTGGTTTTCAAAGCCAGACATTTTCTGGCTCATTTCTCCAGCACAAGTCAGTGCAAGTCCCAAGGGTTGGGGTGCCTGAGGTGGGGCATAAACCCCTTGTTTCTCAGGAAGAAGGTCTGTATTTGTGAGATTCCTCCTAATTGTGGGTTGTCACACCAGGGGCTTTTGGCAAGACCATCTCTCTGCCTCTGTTGCTCATCTCAATGTGGCCTTTTTATCCTTTGTTGTGGTACAGATGTTCAGCTAGTTTTCAGGTCTCTTTCAGAGGGAACTGTTCCATAGGTAGCTGTAGATTTGGTGTGTCCGTGGGAGGAGGTGAGTTCAGGATCTTCCCACACCACCAGCTTGAACTGCGCCACATTAGAAATGTTATGAACATGAATCTTGAAAACTTTGAACTCTTGGAGTGGATTACAAATGAAAAGAATTACCAGAGAATCCTAATATAATAATATTTGAAAGGGAAATGTAAGCACTGTCTCTGTGACTAATCACAGAGTTTTTTCTCTATTTAAGTGAAAGCAATAATCTGTACGTGGAAAGAAGATAGGGGGGTCCTCCTGTTTGGAAAGTTGGGATAAGAAAGTTTAGAAAGATAGGATAAGTGCTCTGCTAATAACTGAAATAAATTTTCCTCCATAAAATAGAGTCTCTGGTTTCAGCAAAATGTGTTCAGATCAAATTCTGACTATATGTTTACTTGTGAGGGATAAATGTAAGATAAAAGTATATTTTGTCATAAGGGCATAAATTTAACCTATATTATGATATTTGTAGCTTCTAATAAACTTAATGTAATCACACACATACAAACACATACTCAGTGAATTCACTTCAGTCATTCATCTCTGCACATTTCTCTGATATTCATCAGAGACATATTAAATCCATTCTCAAAATCAAAAATTAAAAAATTTAGTAAAGTTTGAGTATTTGATGGAAAATGCAGTTGATAATATCATTTATAAATAATAGAAACAGATTTAAAAAAAGAAAATCTGGTCAATATTCTGTTTAGTCTGTATTTGATTCTTCTTAGATCGAGGAGTTGTAATTGAAGATTTAGGAATTTAGAGTTAAGATGGCAGATTAAATATATACATGTAAATATGCTTTTCCCCAAACCCTACTAAAACTACCCAAAAAAGAAAACAGGAAAAAAGGGTTTTTTTTCTTTTTTAATAAATAAACCCACAAATACAAAGAAAACTGGAGAGGAAATAACAGCAACGAATTTTGGAAGCTTGAAAGTCGATGCTTAAGTGTTAAGAGACATAGAAGAAAGTAAGAAAGCCAAATCCTAACTGTAGGAAAAGTAGAGAAACAACTCTATTTACACCACAGAAACCACAAAAGGCCCAGAAAATGGCAGCAAAATGTTCCTCTCAGGTTGGGAGGAAACTGGGGTACATTTATAATAAGTGGGTTGAAATTATTTGAGAAGTAGTTAGATACCTAAGTCCTCTCCAACACTCCACATCACTCAGCAACTATTCCTCCCCTACCTTGGCTGCAGATAAGGGGTTTATTCTGTGAGTGAGCAAAATAGAGTCATGGTCTAGTGACGGAGTGGCAAAAACCTGGGAATTAAGTGAATATACACTAAAAGCTGGATGTTGACACTACCCACCAGCTATGGTCTGAATGTTTGTGCTCCTCCAAAACTCTTATGTTGTGATTCTAACCTCCAATGATGATGATATCAGGAAGTAACACTCTTGGGAGATGCTTAAGTCATGAGGGTAAGCCTTGACATATGGGATTAGTGCTCCAGAAACATCCCTAATCCCTTCTACCGTGTGCAGACACAGACAAAACGTGCTGCCTGTGAACCAGGAAGAAAGCCTTCACCAGAATATAATGATGCTGGCACCCTGATCTTGGACTTCTCAGCCTTCAGAATTATAAGGAAAAAAATTTTGTTGTTTATAAGATTCCCAGTATGTGGCATTTTGTTAAAGCCTTCCAAGTAGGCTAAGGTACCATCCCTTCTCTTACATGGCTCTCATCCAGACCTTTTCCATTTTATGCAAGAACTCTGAAGGGTTCTACCTATAGTTCAAGACAAAAGACCTAATACTGATTCTGATGGTTCACCAGCAAACAATTCATCTGATCATCTATAGTAAACCTCAAATCTATAAGCCTACCTTAGGTTCAGCATATCCAATCAGCATTTTAGACATCTACTCTTAATTCGTCAACCAGGAATTACCCAACATCTGAGGAAAGCTTTTAACATAGAACATGGGGGGAAAAAAAACACCTTTTTTAAAAAGGCAGCATGGAAAAACCATGCAGGGAGAATATATTGTATCCATAAAGCAAGAACAAAATACTATTTTTTAAAATAGTAACATACAGAATACACATATTTACACATATAAGCACACAAAGAACTCTTGAAATTAAAAATATGATAGCAAAAATTTAAAAATTCAATAAAACGCTTGGAAGATAAAGTTGAGGCTATCTCCCAGATAAGGAAAAAAGAAAACAAACATAAGAAATAGAAAACAAGGGAAAAATATTTTAAAATGAGAAGACT
Organism: Potos flavus; assembly: GCA_028534135.1. Lineage (NCBI taxonomy): Eukaryota > Metazoa > Chordata > Mammalia > Carnivora > Procyonidae > Potos > Potos flavus. The sequence continues at coordinate 140,144,051 of CM052899.1, read as the reverse complement.
AGTTAAGGAAGGTCAACATCCAAATGATAGGAATTCTAGGGAAAAAATATAGAAAAAATGGAGAAATGGAATTACCAAAACATAAACAAACAAAAAACAGAAGCAAAAAACATGAAAATTTCCCAGAGCTGAAGGATAGCAAAATGCCAGGCAAAATAAATACCACAAAAGTGTGAAATTTCAGAATACTACTAATAAAGATAAGATCGTGTACATTTCCATAGAGGAAAAAAAGAGTTACAATGAATTAGGAATCAAAACAGGCTCAAATATCTCAAAAGCAACACCAGAAGCAAGAAAACAATAGAGCAATACCTTCAAAATTCCAAAAGAAAATGATTTCTAAGCTGGGATTCTACATCTAGTCAAATTAGCAATATAATAGGAGGGTAGCACACAGGCATTTGCAGCTATCTGAGGTCTGAAGAGATATACCTCATGTCCTCTTTCTCAGCAAATTACTAGACTATGTACTCTACAAAACAGGGGAGGGTGGGGAAGAGAGGGAGGTATGGGATATAGGAAAAAATTAGGAGATTCAAAAGAGAGAAGAAGAAAAGGGAATCTGCTGATGGTATAGAAAGAACTTAGGATCACAACTGTGCACTAAGCATATACGACAAGCCGCCCAGATTGAAGCAATATGACTCAGGAGAGAAGCATGGTGAAGGCTGTCATCAACATGCCATTGCCGCTGAACCATTTTTTCACCTGACAAAATACGGGAGGATGTGCTCCACCAAATGAAGGAAGTAAACCAAGAGAGATAAAGAGAGGAGATTCAAGAAAAAGTGACTCCATTCCAGGAAAAACACAAATGAAATTAAAATGAGGCCAGCAAAGAATGATGATGCCCAGGATGAGAACTGGGCATACCAAGAAAGAAAATGAAGGTTTAAAAAAAAAAAAAAACTGCTTAAAACCCTGACTCTGATATGATTAATCTGATGGAAAATCATAGAACCCCCGCCCAAAAAAGGTATTGAAAGATGTGCAAGAATTAGTAATAGGTACAGATCAAACTTAACAAATAAAAAAATAGTTATTTCTTAACTCCAGAACACAAAAAGTGAACGTAATCATAATACATTACAAGGCTCACCTGTGAACAATATTTATCTAGGCATTATTAACACTGATTGTTAACACCGGTTTCCCCAAAACACAGCTCAAATTTCAGTTTCCTTGGTATATTAACTGTGAGTAACTGTATAGAGTACAAATTTCACTGTTAGCTCCTCAGTCCAGAAATCACTACATAAATAACAGATGTGCATCATGACCAATGACCAATCATATCACTTCTTACAAAGTCTGTCGGTGATTGGTCACTATATATCTGTCATTTGGTTCACACACAGACAACAAAGTATGTAGCTATGTTGCCTCCTTGTCTTCCAGTGAGGAACTCACAGGACATTTTACAAAAATGAAAAACAGAAATTAGCCTCCAAAAATGCAGCAAATAAAAAGTGGTAATATTACGGGTGAAATTGAAACAGACTGCACATGTCATTATAGAAGAAATATCTAACTGTAAGAATGCTGACACAGCGCCATTCAAGAGATTCTACTTAAATAGCCAGAGGATGTTAGTGAGGGTGAACTTATATCCACATAAATGAGGGAAGTGGTTGTGATGAGGAGGTGAAGATGTTCCAGAGAAAGGGATGTAGGAACTCCCACATAGTCACGACATTCAAAGTGCAAAGGATAAAACACTAGAAGTTGATCCAAACTTAGAGAACAGTATGATAGGTCACCAAGGTGTAGAAAAGGTGCTTGCTCCATATTGTAAGTTATAAAACAAGGAGAAGACAAGCAATATTCCAACATTTATTCTTGATAAATTTTATATTAAAATAATAAGAAGAAAGCCACTTTAATTCTCAATATTTCTCATGTTTTAAATTACCATGTGCAAAGGGAAACAAAAGGGCTAGTATCCAAAATATATAAAGAATATAAAACTCAACACCCAAAATCCAAATAATCCAACTAAAAAGTGGGCAGAAGGCATGAACAGACATTTCTCTACTACTTCATTCATTCATGGATGCATGCCCTCACTACGTTCTCAACTAACAACCATTTTAGTATCTACTATTGTCAGGCACTGTATTAAGAGTAGGAAAAATATGAAAAAACAGTCTCTGTCCTTAAGAAATTACACTATAGAGAAGTGACAGACCAGTGCTCATAAAGCCCTTAGATCGTTTTGCAAGTGACTTTAAGTTCTGTCTGCATTTTTAAAAAACACAAAATTGGAAATAGGAGATGATGCATCTTGAGTGTGGTTTATGCAAAAAAAAAAGGAAAACTCCAATCAGCAAATCCTTACTCAAGAAGAGACCTGGCACTACATCAAAAGACTGGATAAGTATATACTATATATGTGAAAAAAATGTTGATATGTATATATAACTCTATTTTGAACTGCTTTTTCATTTAACCTCAATCATTGTCAGGGCCTGTTCCATGGATTAGACTTCAACTATAGTTTTAATTTCAGAAAGTGGGTTCACTCATTCTCAATTAACCCTCTTGTTATTTTCTTAACACCTTGAGTTGAACACTTCTATGATACTCATCTGTAGTACACAGACTTACTTCATGCTTTAGATTCTGGTCTTTAAACTGTGGGCAGCTAGGAAAATGAATGGGTTGGGGTGGGGAGAAGAAAAGGCTGAAGTATTGATACTAAGAGGCTGCATGGGGGGTTGACACAAGAGTGTGACAGGAAAGATGTATTTAGGCCAACAGTTCTCAAACTGTGGTCAAGAGAGCCCTAGGGAACTTTTTCAGGGGAGCCACAGGTCAAAATTATTTTCATAATAATACTGAGACATCATTTGCCTTTTTTCACTCACATTCTCTCAGGAGTATACAGTGAAGTTTTCCAGAAGCTATGTAATGTGTGATATGACAACAGATTGAATGCAGAAGCAGATAGGAGAGTCCAGCTGTCTTCTATTAAGCCAGACATTTTAAAGAGATTCACGAAATGTAAAACAATGCCACTCTTCTCACTAAATGTTTCTGTTTTGAAATTTTTTTCATTAAAAGACGTATTATTCTTATTAACATGCAATGAATTTATTTTGTTATTTTTAACAAATTAAGTATTTTTATAATTTCATAGGCTTAATTTCTAAGATGGCTAATATCAATAGATATAACTTATATAAACAAAATCTCCGTGGGGTCCATAATAATGTTCAAGAATGTGAAAGGGTCCTACGACCAAAAAGTTTGAGATCCACTGGTTTAAACTACATGCTAAAAAAATCAAAACTGCCAACTAAGGAGTTCGAATTTTAGGCTTAATGAGGGTATTTTTAGTTTCTATTGCTACTTCACCTACAATTTTCTTCCCTCCTTCTGTTCCATGATAACATTGGATGGGTGGTATACTCCCAAGATAAACTTCCTCTGGCTGAATTTTAAAGTATCAGCCATGGCATCTCTGTTCCTCCTGCTGGGAAGAAGTTTCCAGAACTCAATAGAATTTACTGTTGGGAAGACATGCTCCTTCCCGCAAAATCAAATACTCCTTTCCTTCTCCAAAGTTGGTAAAGTCAACCACATATCAGAGCTTAAAAAGGACCAACACTTGCAGGAGACAAGGCAATACAAAATGTGGGAAGAATGTTTAGGTTGGTGTGTCGGTGCACCCAAGTCTCCATAATGCAAAAAATTCCCTTGTCAGCAAGTTATTTGCCCACCTCACTTCCCAAACCAACAACACAGTCCAGGACAGGCTCAAGAGAGTATCCAAATCAAAAGAAAGCATAAAGTTATTTGCACGTTAACAGAGAAGAACATAATAAAGCATTAAGGAGATCAGGAGGGAGGGAATGAGAGAGAGTGCTGAGGTGAGGGAGAGGAGGTGAATTATGGAAAATGACTAATATTCATTAAGGTACAAGAAGAACGGTTCAGAAAACACATGGGGTTTTAGAGAAGTTATTTTTATACAACTGCTACATAGGAACAATTGCTCTCTTGAAATGATGTCAGTTTTTAAAAGGAAACCAATTGGACCATTCAAATTCTGCTTCACAAGTGAACCTTAACTCATTTGCAATGACTACATCACTGATTTTTTTAACCCGCATATTCTACTTTTTCTATCTTGTTAGCAAATATAGTTGATATAAAAAAAATTCTACCCATAACTGGGTGCAGGTAGACAGTGGGCCAAAGAAAATATTCAACTTGTATGTATCAGTATGGCTATTCCAGTTGTTAAAATACTGAAACACTTCCGTAATAATGATAAATGAAGTGTGTATAAACACATATGGTACATATAAATACTTTCTAGTAATGATGATTACACAAGAATTATTTATTTGTCTTTGAATAAAAATCACTACCTTTTTACAAAGGTAAAACTTTTTACAAAGTTTAATGCCTAAAGACAGCCCAAATGCATATGAAGACTTTAGATATAATAGTCTCTAGCATAAATGTGTATAGGACTTAAGATCACTATCCTTTTATATTTTATTGCTGCAGATGTATGGGGGAAAAATTCCTCTTGGAGATGCACAGTGCCAAAACAAAAACTCCAAAATCTTCATTGGATTAGAATAAAAACATTTTTAAAGTCTCTGACTTAATCCATTTCTCTTTAGGGACCTGACTTTTGATACAAAGAGGAGGCTGAAATTAAAACCAGAATGAGCAGGACCTCCTCCTGAGTCTATCTGCTTTTGGTCATGCCTGTAAAAAATATCTTTTGTCACAACTCTTAAGAGCTCATACACAAAAACTGCATGCTAGGTCAAGCAAAAAGAAAATTCAAAAATTAAGAGGTGTGACCAAATAACGCAGCATATAAGAATACCAGTGGAATTCTGCTTCAAAACATACTTAAAACTTTCCCTTTCATTCAAATAAAAATACCATATGTTTTTTTCAATGCTTAACATTATTATAAGACATACTAAGATCAAAATACCAAATGATAATATAATGGTTACTGCCACGGCATATAAGGTCTCAAACTCTGCCCGCCACCCTCCCCACCATAGCTCTCTGAACTCATCCCCCCTACTACCTAACCCTCATACCTCAGCAGTGGCATCCAACCTGTCTCAGGGTTTTGGCCCTTCCCTCTGCTTCTCCCTAGAACACTCTCTCCCTAGATGACCACAAGGTTCACTCCTTCTCTTCATTCAAATCTCCACTCAAATGTCACATCTTTAGCAATGTCCAACCCTCTCAGTCAGTTAAATCTCTGACTCTTGGATTCAGCTCAGGTCATGATCTCAGGGTTGTGAGATTGAGCTCCCTGTCCAGCTCTGCACTCAAGGTGGGGTCTGCCTGAAGATTCTTTCCCTCCCCCACTGCCCCTCCCCACATGTGAACTCGTGCTCTCCTTCTCTTTCTCAAATAAATAGATAAAATCTTAAAAAAAAAAAAGTCCAACGCTGACCACACTGTATATGGTAGCTCTCCCACCCCTCCCCCCATTTCCTGTCCCCATGATCCAGATTTTGTTTTTGTCATCGCACTTATCATCAACAGTGATACTCAAATTATTTAGGAGCCACTACAGCAAAGGCACTGATCAATGGAACAGATGCTTATAGACAACTTGATCAGTTTCTAAGCTCCTTATCATCCATGCTATTACCTGGACATGCCTCATATATTTGTTTGTTTACTCTCTGTTTTCTTCACTAGAATGTAAATTCTATGAAGGAAGGGACTTTGTAATATTCAGTCCTTTATTCCTACTACATGGAACAAGACTATTAGTCATATAGTAGATATGTATTAATTAGTTGGTTTCTTTATTGAAGTATAGTTAACATACATTTTATTAGTTTCAGGTGTGCGACATACTGATTTGATATTTGTATGTATTGTAAGATGATCACCACAGTAAGTCTAATTAACATCTGTCACCATACATAGTTATAAAATTTTTGTTCTTATGATGAAAATTTAAACTATTCCCTTAGCAACTTTCGAATATGCAACACAGTATTATTAAGTACAGTTGGCAATAATTATTTGTTGACATAAGTAACTGGGTACTTTCTGCGTGTCTATGTGTTAATATATTCTAACCATTTATTAGAAATGCAAAGAATTTCTTATATTATGTGGTATTGAGTTATTCAAAGACTATATAAATGTACATACACGTACAGTTTTATAGCATTAGATACAATCAAGCAGTTAGTATTAACATCTTACTAACCATAATTTAATATCTTTGATGATTCAAAGGTTAGCTTCAGGTCTTCACATAAAAAGAGTCCCAAAGACTCCATCCAGTTCTGACTGATTCTGCTGTCGAGAGTCTAGGGGCAAATCTCTCTAAAAAAATAAATATGCTTTTAGGGGCGCCTGGGTGGCTCAGAGGGTTAAGCCTCTGCCTTCGGCTCAGGTCATGATCCCAGAGTCCTGGGATCAAGCCCCGCATCGGGCTCGCTGCTCAGCGGGGAGCCTGCTTCCCCCTCTCTCTGCCTGCCTCTCTGCCTACTTGTGATCTCTCTCTCTCTGTCAAATAAATAAATAAAATCTTAAATAAATAAATAAATAAATAAATATGCTTTACTGAAATAAAAAAATTTGAAAGCCTAATTTAAATTACATGCAGGGATATTTGAAAAAGCTGAACTTTTCTTTCCTTTCAATAAAGCAAAACAAAATTTTGAATGCCGGAAGTGGTAGAAATGAATCTCAGCTGTACCATGGTGCTTATTTTAAGCATAGGAAAGTACTAGTATTGATAAAGGACTGGCAAATAAGAAGGTAATCATAGCACTAGTAACAGCAGCAGGATAGCAAAAGTAACAGTAGGAAGTAACTACAACGGTCAAATGTATTTTTTCAGCACCCATAAGCTGCAAGCACTATGCACAGTACAATGCATACATTATTTCTAATGCCCAGAACCACCTCAAAGCCACCCCCGTTACACAAATGAAAAAAAGAGGGCTTAGAAAGATCAAGCTAAAAAAAAAAAAAAAGAAAGATCAAGCGACTCTCCTTGGAGACTTGAGAGTAAGGTAGTACTGATCGTCACAGACTCTCCTCAAGTAAAGGAGAGAAGAAAATATCCCCATTTGATTGATGAAGAAGGTGAGAAGCAAAGAATTTTAAAGACTGAAAACCACGTCTCCTGACTTCCATTCACAGGAGTCTTTGGCAGTGGAGACAAAATTAACTCCATGCATTATTACTTTTGTCAAGATGTTACCTTGTATTTAAAATTATAAAATTAAATTAAAGCCCTACCCGATCCAAATCTTAGGAATTAGAAAGACCTTGCTAGTAACTGTCTATTCTCAACAATACTACCACAGTTTGGAATCTTTATCCCTCTCCATCTCTGACTCCATCTCCAATGGTGACTTATAGTATGTATTCCCACCTAATGGAATTGCCCAGATTTTTAATATAATTTTTAGAATATGATTGCATGGATTGCTTGCTTACTTTTTTCTTATTTCTCATTACTCACATGAACTTCAAATCAAGACTATTGTGCTAGAAAAGAAAAATTAAGTTAAAATTAAAATGGCATTGCCAGGAGACAGATTAGAGGAAGGTAGAACAGGATTACTATTGCTGGAAGATGGTGATTAGGAGCTGAGGAAGAGGGAGAACCCAGCAGCTCTCCTGCAGCTGGCGACATTTCCAGTCCCTGAACACGAGCCACACCATGAAAGGCTACAAGAGGCAGCAAAGGAACAAAACAAAACAAAACAAAACAAAACAAAACAAAAAACTTGTTTAACAACACATGGAACTGATTCTGCTCATTGTGTTCCTTTGTTCCCAGTACCTGACATTACTTTGAAAGAGTCAAATTTCAGTATCACCAGGTTTCCTGACCACATTGTTTTCCCATTAGGCTTATTACTAAAACAGCTTTTCACAACATCAGTTAACACTTTAAAAATCCGTTCCTATACTACCATCTTATGTGGATTATGTCGTTCCCTGCTTTGTTTCTTTAACACAGGAAAAACAGTACACATTTTAATCATGTTCTCAAACAGTGAGAGAAGCACCAATGACTCAATGAGTTAAGAAGAGAAGAAAAACCCCGGTGTTGAAACACAGAATCCTGATCGTGTCACTAACACAGTACTGCACATGTATGCACTCCAACATTCTTCTTGAAGCTCTGATTGAAGAAACGAGTGGTTGCCAAAAAGCGTAATTGTCAATTTTTATTTATGGGACAACAGAAATCTGTCTAAAATTAATTTTTAACATATTAAGTGATAAATATTTGTTAATAATAGCTTGAACTTACTTTTTTTATTTAAAGCTTTTATTTGGCTTAATAACTTGTTAAGATAACTACTTTAATGACAGGCCTGGAGGGGGGAAAAAAGACTTAGAACATCAACACAAATTAAATCCATTTAAAGTAGAAGAGCTATTCCAAATAGCATATTTTTCCCCCTATAATATTGATTCCGAATGACTTGCCCAGTACAATAAGTCAGTACTAGTTCTGGTTACCATATTTAATCATGATTTCAGAGATATGTCAAAACATCAAAGGGATATAAACGCAAGTAATATGCTGGAAGAAAAGAACTGGTGCCAAACAGTTTAAAGCCCTAATTTGTATTCTGTCTTATTTAATTACTGCTATCTTTGAAAAGTAATATAATTTCAGCTTTATGCATTTAATTTGGGACCTAGATATTTGCAGACGTGGGCAGTAGCAGATTCTACAGAAATGTATTTATAAAGTACCTCGAAGGAAATTTTGTTTTTTTCCCCCCAAAAGAGCCTGGACTGGTCACCAGATGTGGAGGCCATATGGTACATGAATGTGACAGCCCTGGGACAATAAGAATGGAGCTAATAAGCTCAACAGGCAGGAGCAACCATTCTGAGATCATGGGCAAATGTTTGGCTCTATTGACTTTTTGAACAAGGATCCGTATAAACCACTTTGTTTTAAACCTAAAAATACAGCATGGCTGGTCATTTTCTCCAAGTCCTTATTTTGGGGGCTTGAAAGGAAATTTATCCACATGTAGTTTATCACTTGGTCTGAATTTTGTCATTTCACATACAATTCATGTTGAAGTTAAAAGAAAGGAAACTGAGTGAGGAACAGATAGCATGAGTGTTTTAGTGAACAGATAAATTTTATTTGCTGGAACTCTCAAGGAATTGTTATACCTCATCAGTCACTAAGACCTGTATATTCTGTTTCTGGAGTAACCCTTGAATTTAATTCTTGCTCCCCAAGCTTCAGCCCTTTTCCACAAAGGTGCATCTCCTATCTGAACCCTGCCATATGTTATCAGAACTCCCCATCTTTGAATATGTAGCTCCCACTACTTTCAGGGCCTTTCCTGCCCTTTCCTACTCGGTAAACTCCATTTCACCTTCCAAAACACAGTTTAATTATCAACTCATGAAATCTTGTTTGGCTTACCCAGGCAAAATTGGGCCTCTTTAATGCCTTTTTGAGCAAGCCCCTGCAGATAAACCACCAATACATTTCTATTGTAATGAGAAACGAATAAAGATAATACTGATGGCAGGGGGACATTTATACAGGGCTCTATCTATGCCAGACACCATGTTAAGTACTTGATGCAAACTATTTAATTCAAGGTTTATATATAAAGAGCTCTTATAAATGTACCAAGAATAATACATTTGCATTATAGACCTTGCAGAAACACATAAAATAAAAATCACCCAATCCAACTGAGGCTGACTTGAGAAGTGGAGTCTAATTTTTTCCCCTTGTTTCCCAGCTGGTCAGTAGAAGTGATGCTCTGGGATTTCTGAGACTAGGTTCTAAGAATTAGAAGTCTCGCAGCTTCCACCAGTTCCTCCGGAACACTTTCTCTGGGATATGTGAGCCTCCACCCCTGAGACTGCCATGCTGGAGAGGCCATGGGTAGACGCGGTATCTGAGCCCACTGTTCTAGCTACATGCCACAGGGCGCAGACATGTCACTGACTCCACCATGGGTCCTTTAGATCAGCCCTCTGCCAGCTGAATGCTACCAAGTCACCTCCCCACCTCGCATGTAGAGCTGAAGAACTGCCCAGCTAAGCTCTGCTTGAATTCCTGCCACACAAAAGTATGACCTAGCCACTAAGCTTTCAGGTAATTTTCTGTGCAGCAATAGAGAACTGGAAAACCCGCTATTCAGAGAAAACAATGATCAACATTTTCATATCTTTTCCCACTTTTTTTTTCTAATTTTGTCTAAGTACTTAACATCCCTTTACTCTGCATCTTTTTTCTTGTTATTTAACAGAGCTGGGTTCACACTATAAATGCGGTTTTTTCATATCCACATAAATAAGCTTCTTCTACTAACATTACAGGATTAACATTTCCTGACCTCATTAAAAATATTCGTTACCAGGAAAAGTATAAACCTTTTCAAGGGTCTCGTCATATACTGCCAAAGTGCCATGACAAAATTCATTCTCCCAAGAGTAGTGTTTCTTGATGACCACGCCATTAAGCTATGCCCAACACTAACTTATCATTTGTCAAGCCCTTCTAATTTGAAGTGGTAAATTGCTTCTCAGTGTAGTTTGAGTTTACATTTTTTATTACTAGGAAAAGTAAACATTTTTTTTCATATCTTATTAGCCACTGTTATTTCTTCATCTATAAGATGGCTGGCCACATTTTTTTTTTAACCATTTCTGTTGAACAACTATGTTTTTCTTATCCATATGAATGGATTCTTCACATGCCATGTATATCAATGTCTTTAGGGAAATACTTCTATTTTGTTCGCCTTTTATAGGGATTTTGATTTATTGGTATCCTATGTAAAAATTTTAAAGGTAATAATAATGGGTATTGTGTTTTCTATGTGATTGACAAAGGACAGGTCCTTTATATAAGTTTTTGTAATCTGAAGGCTTAATAAGTTTGCTATTATTATTATCCCCTCTAATTTACAGATGAAGAAACTAAGGCTTAATGAGTAAATAAATTCCCATAAGATTACTCAGTAAGTGTTGGGTGGTAAAATTCAGATCCAGAACCATGTGATCTTAAAGTCGTTTCTCTTAACTTCTAACCCCTATTGTTACCATATCTGGCGATTTTCCCCCTTTGTGATTAATAGGTTTTTCCCTATTTCAGAGAAATCATACACTTGCCAATACTTTACAGTAGATGTCTTCTCGATGTTAATTTACCCTTTTGATACACTAATAACTCCCCATTTATCTCTGATTCTTTAAATAAACTGAATTTAATAAATTATTAAAATACTCTTGTATCTGTCTCTGAACTATTTTGTAGAGTAATAGTAATATTAATAATTGTTTTTGATGGGAAGGATGGTGGTTATTACTGAATTAAAAGAATAAGTAGAAAAACCATTAAAAAGTCTTAGAAAATAATCATAAGCATTACTGATATATACTTGATATATGTTGATATATAATACTGATAAATATCACAACGTGGGTTAACTGGACAAGCTTTTTACTCAGCATTATTGTTTTTGGGGTTTTATTGGATATATTTTAGAATAACTTCATCGAATTCTAAAAATGACTTTTTTTTTTAGTATTCTAGAGTTCTGACTGACATTGTATTAAACTTGTAAGTTGAGAGGAAATTTTTATTTAACATCTACTATATGTCAGGCGGAAAACAGCGATAAACAAGACATATGGGACCCCCACATTCAGAGAGCTGAGGAGATACAACTAAATCAGGCAATAAAAACAAAGGGTGATCAGTGCAAGATAATAGGAAGCATCCAGGAAAAGCAGCTAATTTGGACAGGCAGGATGAAGGAAAGCATTCTGGATAGCCAAAGAAAATGATCCAATTAAAGAAAACAACATGTGCAAACACAGGCAACAAGGAAATAATCAGATTTCCAAATTAAGGTCACTATGGCTAAATATTTCGTTAAAACAGTCACCTCTACCACCAGAAACCAACCAACCTATAAAAATCCCTCTATCACTAACTAAATTATTTTTAACATTCTGTGCAGTTGTTATGTGATTCCGTCTTGCTGTGGGTTATTTATCCCTAATCTCTCTAATCAAAAACCAGAAGCCCTGATAGAGGTACATTTCAGAGACCTCCTAGCTGATAAGTAGGCATGCCTGGGTGGCTCGGTCAGTTAAGCATCTGCCTTTGGCTCAGGTCATGATCCTAGAGTCTTAGGATCAAGTCCCACATCAGGCTCTCTGCTCAGTAGGGAGTCTGCTTTTCCCTCTGACCCTTCCCCCTCCTGTGCTTTCTCTGTCTCACTCTCTCCCTCTCGAAAAATAAATAAAATCTTAAAAAAAAAAAAAAAAAAAAAAAAGGATGTCTTGGATCTCCTCATGTCTCTTCACCATTTTGTCTTCCTAAGGAAGATGATGGAGCATCTGGCTGCCAGAATGAAGCAATGGCTGGTATGGGTGACCTCTGTGACCAGTCTGGCCTTTTTGTTGAACATCCCCTGTCCTTCGATAATAAGGATCCTTCCTGTCACCACTCAATAATTTTGTAAAAAAGAACACCTACTGTCATTTCAGCCATGGAAAGATGACAAAATTAAGTACAAATGTATGGCAAAGAAAGTGATCCAATCAGAGAACACCATATATGAGGAACACCAATATACATTTGTAAATAAATGGGTTAAAAAAAAGCAAATAGTCCACTGTCTGGATTATGTTTCCCCTCAAAGCAAACAGTAAAATTCATTTGTGTGTCCAGTGTTCAGACAGAAATGTAGGTCTACAACATACCTACACAAGGGGTCTATAGAGAATTTTTGCCATAGAGAAGATTCTTACAAAGAGGACTGCAGAAGCACTTCCCAACAATGGGAATCTATGGTTGGTATGCATAAACATGGCTGAGATTTCTGAAGACAATGCAAATAACAATAGAAAGCCCTTGAAAGTACTCAAAACCTATGTTTGTTGTTTGGGTCAAACCTTCCTACGCTAGAACATTCAGCCTTTGGAACTTGCACTGGGGAGCCTAAATCCTCTATTCCTAGATGCATTACTGGCTGAAAAGTGCAAATAAAATAAGTCAGATGTACTGGAGGAGCTTGCTCCCTGGAAAACATTCAAAGGTGTATTATTTATTCATAAAGCAAAAGCAAAGAATCATCTTTGCAAAAAATAAAAAAGCATGACCCTGACTTTATATTTCCTGATAAACTGATAAACAGATGATTTTCTTATAAATAGGTAGAGCTGCTTTTCCGCTACTAAATATGTAGCATGACGATGACTTTTATTTAACTTATTTTTCAAAGAAGCCTTTTAAGACAATGTATAATCACTGAGTACACGGACTCTGGGTTCGGGCAGAGTCAGGATGGAAGCCAGGTTCTACCATTCATATGTAAACTTAGGCTGATCCTTAACTCCGCCAAGCTTCTGTTTCCTCATCTGGAAAACAGTTCCCAGAATTGTAAGGTTTGAAGAAGACAGTGCACATAAAGCGCGAAAGCTACATAAGCTAAGTAAAGCTACTACATAGCTCTGGTCCTAGCGAGAGCTCTGTGGTGGTGAGTGAGCTGGAAGTGAAGAGCAACTATCTTATAACTGCAGTCCTACCATCTTGTATGAACTTCACAATGGCTTCGCAAAGTCAAAGATAAAAGTGGGAGTGGTCTGGCAAAAGATGATAAAAGATTTTGGCAGGATTCACAGATTTGACAAGATGAAACCCAAGTTACAGACATGATCGGTTGCATCTTCCTCTACGACCTTTCACAACAGGGAAATGTGAGGTCAAATTCATGTTCTTAGAGTAGGCTTACCTATGACCCATGGTTGTCTCACAGGTGTATAAAAATACATATATATTCCTCCTGACCACAAATAGTCACTTAAACTCTTCAACTTTTCATCTTTTTATGCTTTTGTCATAAAATTATTCCCTTATATGGGTGTGGTGTAGAACAAGTTGAGATAAATCGGATGAAAATGCCTCACTAACCGTAAGGTACTACACATTCACTGAACCAATGCGCACTGTGTGTTTCTTGTATGTCAGGAATATTCCAAGTGAAGGGAAAGCACGGATAAATAAATGATAAGATGCTGCTCTGTCAGTATGGGAGCAGCTGTGGCCGAGGGAGACGGACACAGAGAACCGTAAGCCATGCTCCGACCTACACGTGTTATCATGGATGCATGTGTGCAGGGCTATGGCACACTGAAAAAGAAACCATTCCTGTGGTAAGACATACATCCTCTATCAGTTGAAAAGCCCTTTTGAACAATTAATTGTCTGTTTCACACCCAACAGGTGCTCAAAATTTGTGCTGACTATAGTCCTTATTATGTAACTATCTAGAGCTTCTCTACTCACCATGTAACGTCAATTCTGCAATAGCAGAGACCTGGTTTTTCTCATTTACTCATGCAGCCTCAGTGCCAAAGAATGGTGTGTGGTGTCTGGTGGATGCTCAATAAATATTTGTTGGCTGGAAGGATGGCTTTTTACGTTGTGACTGCATAAGAAATAATCCCCATTTAGAGATTGTTTCACTAGCACTCCTACAAAAATGAAATATTTGCTCATAAACTTTGGTCTGTATTTTCCTTTTTTATATTTTTTTACTCTATTCTTTTGTCATGCTCAGAAGGAACACACTGAATTACTCTATTTCCTAATCAGTATGCTAATTATTCATAAAAAGAATTTAAATCCTGTGGGTGCCACTAGGAACTATTCTGGTCAGTAAAGAGTGCTCATGACCTGTGCCTTGGTTAGTGTATTTATCATATTTAAATGGGCAGCTTTCTTCTAAAGAGTTATATATTTTTTAAATTTTATTTTATCTTTTCAGTGTTCCAAGATTCGTTGTTTATGTACCACACCCAGTGTTATATTTATGGGATTACTGTTAGTATATCTTTTTTTCATTTAGACTATTTAGACTATGACCTTTTAAAAAATCTCTATAGGAGAAAAGAAAACAAATCCATCAAACAAAAGTTACCTAAAAAAAGCTAATGATATTATATGTGTGTATATATATATATATACACACACACATGTATATATATACGTATATATATACACACACATATATATCATTAGTTTTTATATATTATTATATATTATATGATTAAAAATATATATTATTATATATAATAAATATATATATATATTACAGAGGCATGTATTTTCCTTCTACCAAAACACCTTAATATACTCTACATGTATAAGTTTTGTAATTTTTTTATATTTTGTTTTTCTATCAAAACTAAAGTGAAAGAATACAAAGTAAAAAAGAAAGAAGAAAAATTCTATATTTTTCAGTAGAGCTAATAACAGGAATGCCAAACCCAAATTTTTTCAATTTTACATCTTCATCTTTTTCTATTTAAAAATTATGAATCCAAAATGGTGCAAGAAAAACAAACTTCCAACACTAGTAATATACCAAACAAACAAAACAGCAGCACTAAACAAAACAAAACCATCACTGAAAAAAGAAAAGAGTATACCAACTTTACATGGACTAAGTACAAAAAGAAATCTTCTGTACTCTTGTCAAACCACAATAAACATTTAAAAAAACAAAGTCACATGAGTGGATATTAATAGAAACAGCTCCATGTGGCAGGGTGGTAATTTATCAATTTTTAACAAATATTTCCCTTGAAATAGACTTTTTCGCAATTCCGTTTTGCTCATGTGTTCCTTTTTTAAGAGCTCAAAATCAAGGTATTGAAAAAAAATAAGAATACTGTTTCTGCATGCGGTCAGAAAATATTCCTATCAAAAACATAGGGTATGACCAGTGTATAATTGGCCGGCTGTGGATTTTTTTTCCTGCACAGACACAAAATGACATAAATTACTCTAGGAGAAATATTTCCATAATATTTGTAAAATGACACTGCAACGCTGTTCTGCGAGTTTTAAGCTGGCACTGCCCCTACTGGAAAACACTCAGGAAAAGAGTGCTAAAGAGAACCACATACAGTGCTCCCCCTAAAGAATGTGTGACTATAGGATATTTGGACCATGCGACATTCCTCATTCAACATTCATCACTTCCAGTGCCAACACATTCTGGAGAAAAAGAGACAGGCAGACTGATCAGCTTCCATTCAGCACTATTCCACCCTGCTTTAAGTCCCTTAATTCAGAAGTAAGGAATGGGAGGAACAGAGGGGGATACCAAGGCACTGATATTCAAGGTGCTTAGGTTGGCCAAATCCTCACAATGTCCCTTGCTCGAAAAACCTCAGATTCTGGACAAATATTTCTCTTACTTACTTTTTTTTTTTTTTTTTTTTTTTACCATGTATTTAGAGGTTTATTTCTCGGTGCCTGGGTGGCTCAGTTGGTTAAGCGACTGCCTTCGGCTCAGGTCATGATCCCAGAGTCCCGGGATCGAGTCCCGCATTGGGCTCCCAACTCCATGGGCAGTCTGCTTCTCTCTCTGACCTTCTCCCTTTCATGCTCTCTCTCTCTCTCTCTCTCTCTCTGTCTCAAATAAATAAATAACATCTTTAAAAAATTTAAAAAAAAATAGAGGTTTATTTCTGTTCTGTTCCACTGATCCATGTGTTTATTTTTATGCCAGTACCATACTGTTTTGATTACTATAGCTGTGTAGTCTAGTTTGAAATCAGGAAGTGTGATCCCTCCAGCTTTATTCTTTCCCAGAATCACTTTTGCTATTTGGGGTCTTTTGTGGATCTATACGAGTTTTAGGTTTTTTGTTTTTTTTTTTAATTTCTGTAGAAAATGCCATTTTGATAGGGATTTTGATAGGGATTGCCTTGATGTACAGATGGCTTTGGGTAGTATAGATTTTTTTTTATTAACATATAATGTATTATTTGTTTCAGGGGTACAGGTCTGTGATTTATCAGTTTTACACAATTCACAGCACTCACCATAGCACATACCCTTCCCTATTTCTCTTACTTTTGAGGATTAGCAGCCTCTAGCAAAAAAAAAAAAAAAAAGAGAGAGAGAGAGAAAGAAAAAAAAAGCTAAGAGAGAAATCCATACCCGGACCCAAGCCTATTGTCTAATATCAGGTATCCACTAATGTCAAGCTAACCTCTAGCATTCTCAGAAACCTTAAGTCAGAAGTAAAGTGGGGGGAGCCTGGGTGGCTCAGTCGTTAACATCTGCCTTTGGCTCAGGTCATGATCTTCCTGGGATCGAGCCCCACATAGGGCTCCCTGTTCGGTGGGAAGCCTGCTTTCCCTCTCCCACACCCCCTGATTGTATTCCTGCTCTTGCTGTCTCTCTCCCTCTGTCAAATAAATTAAAAAAAAAAAAAATCTTAAAAAAAAAAAGTAGTAAAGTGGTAAGTAAGGCCCTGTAAATATTCAGCCAACCTCAGCACAGGTTTCCTTCAGAAAGAACTGCCCTTAGGTTATACCCAAGATTTCCTGTGAATGAGCATAAACAAGACTTGGTTTCTCTAAGGCTGACTAACATTACAAAAAAATCAATTAAACAGTGTTATTTCCTTCCATTCTTAGGAGCCCAGATGTTTAAAAAGGAAAAAAAAAAAAATCCCAGCAACCACTGGGATACTACAGCATAGTACAAACAGAGAGAGGGAGTGGCTCGGGACAGAAGATTCCGTCAGCGCAGGGAAGAGATTATTATTATTTCTCTTTTGGTCAAGCAAACCAGAATAGTTGTAGCTCTTGTTTTTCACCAAAGACCCACCCAGATGTGCCTTTGGCCACTGGCATAGATCTATATTTGAAACGTTTTTGGTAGACCCACAAAATGCTACGAACCAAAATTGTTAGCCTTAAGCTTACTTTGCCTGATTACTAACTTTGGCTTCCAGCTGGAATAACATATGATATCATTGCTTCTAAGGCAAGCCCAGTTTAAAAGCATTTACTTAGCCTATATATTCAACTCTCGCTTTCTAATCGGATGGTTGGCACAAATTCACCTAACTCCAAAACCTGGCGATGTGCCCTCCCTAGGCAAACAAACAAGAAATTCATGGGTGGTTTTTTTTTTTTTTTCTGTTTTCCATTTGTCTCTCTCTTTTATATTCAAAAATACAATACTTTAATGTGATAGAGGAGAAGAATGACATCAAAATAAAATATTCTGCAAGAGAAAAGTGAAATGAAGACAATGTATCCTCATGGAGAAATGTACAAGTCTCATAAGGCTTCAACAAAAGGTTTGCTGGGGAGTAAAATTCAAGATGAAAATCTAACCTGGCTGCCAAACTGATAGATGTATCAAGGAAAAATAAATTAGTGGACAAAAAGTATTTTAATGATCCTCAGTACTCACAGACGAAGTTATCAAATAAATGCATACAAACTGAACATTTAACTAATGGGCTATGTAGGCCCTACTATGTTTTGAAAACTTTTTTATCCGAATGCCTGAGAACAAGAGTAAATGGAATGTGAGACAAAAGTGGCCAATATTCATTTTGCCGTTTTGCCACAGGACAAATATTCCAGCTCTACCTACTAGTGAAGGGCATGGCTTCAATCAGACACATCTAGGTCTTACCCTGGCTCCAATACCTACGAGCAGTAAGACCACAGTCAAATTTGTAATTTGTCCAACCTCTGCTATATGGGGCTCAAATCTGAATCAGCAGTTCGAAAAGTTTATTTATAAATTGGTTGATGAGAATCTAGAACTTACATTTTTCACAGAGGCAACAACATAAGTGCAGTACTCAGGGACTCAGACCAGCCCAGAAAATCCTATCTGGTCCCAGATCCCTGAAAATGGCACAAACGGTACTAATGTAGTGAGTGATAGCCACAGTACAAAATAAACTATATGCACATCCAAAAACTATAAATGCTTCAGTTGCGTCCAGCAGACAGCATGTGCTCAGTGATTGCTATTATATGGAATGAACAGAACATTTTCTTTTGAAAAAGGCTTTTCGGCTGATTTTCCCTCCACCCCTCAGAAGTGACACCTCTCCTGGCAGAGAAGTAGAAGGCAGGGGCTTCTCTGGGAGAAGACAGAAAGTGATGAAGAAATGATTTATATTCCTGAGAACCAGAAAAGCTTATTCTGGTTACAGTGTCTCACCAGGTGTTCTGAATTGTGGGGGGAAAGAGGGGGAGAAGTCTTGACAATTAATAAAAGAGTCTATTCATGTGAGTCCCTGAGGGACCAACATGTTGGTCTATTCAGATCTCTTTAATTCCAAATGTCTTTTATCTGAGACTTTTTCAGCAAATTTGTTTGGAAATTTTTAAAACTCTAACAATTTGGGGCACTTGGGGTGGCTCAGTTGGTTAAGTGTCTGCCTTCAGCTCAGGTCATGATCCCAGGTTCTGGGATCGAGCCCCGCATCGGACTCCCTGCTCAGCAGAGAGCCTGCTTCTCTCTCTCCCTCTGCCTGCCGCTCTGCTTACTTGTGCTCTCTCTCTGTCAAATAAATAAATAAAATCTTAAAAAAAAACAACCAACTCTAACAACTTATGGTTGCATTAAAATGAGCTAAATCTCATACACTACTTCCAAATACTCCAGAATCTGGCGATATTTAAGAGGACAGGAATCAGACAATTCATTATTTTGACTACATTCTCATGCGGTCATAAAATGACCAGAATTGCAAGGCTCACAGAACAAACTGCTGTGATGAAAACGGCAGCAAAAGATGTCCATGTTAATCAGAATGTAGTTTAGCGAGGGTCACAAAGACCCAAAAGTATAGTGCCTTAGGCAAGATAGGAAGGTATTTCTCAGTTACATAAAGTCCAGGTAGGTGACCCAGGGCCGGTACCATATTTACTGCATCTTCAGCAAACCAGCCATGGTCCTTCCATCATTCATTCAAACATCTCCAGCACACAGCTTCTTCTCGTGACCCAAGACGGTCACCCCTGCCCCTGCCATCCTGGCTGCATTTCAGCACACGGGAGAAAAGGGTAATAGGGTAAAAGGCGTGTACTTCCCCTTTCCGTGCACAGCCTGAAGGTGGCCCGCATCACTTCTACCCATTCTTATTCACTAGAACCTAGCTGCAAAGGTGACTGGGAAGTATATTTATTATTTTGGGTGTCCGTGTGCTCTGTAAGAAGTCAGAACAGGTGTTAACATAGAGAAGCCTCTGTCTTTTGTCCGTATAAGGCATCATTTTTGACTCTAGTAAAGCTCTTAAGTCTTCATGCATATTCAGGTGCTGATCTGTGGCAAGTAAACTCCATATTTATAACAAACTTCTCAAATTCCCACAGGCAGGCAGGTAAGCCTGCTATGGCAAGCACGAAAACGAGGAGTGTACGTTCTGGAACATACGCGCAAACAAGGTCAATGGAGATAAGATCACTTATCTTACAGTCTAGCAAGGAAGACAGTCTAGCATGGCAGACAATGTGTAAACAAAAAATGTCAGCGAAGGAGAAGCAAAATTAAAACAAAGTAACGCGCAAAGCTACTCAGGGAAGGCTTGGCTTCCCTGAGGAGATGGCATTTAAGTTTTGATCTGGGTCAGCCGCGACAAAAGCTGGGGGAAAAAAACCCTAAATATTCTAAAGCCTTAAGATTCTCCATTTATCAGAATCAAAGTTGCTTCAGCTCTAGTTTTCTTTCTTTAAGTCTATGTGCATGGAAGAGGAAGAATGTGTGTGCGTACGTGTGCACGTGTTCGCGTGTGCGAGCGGGTGTGCCTGGGAAGAGGAGAGGTTGGACTCAATATTGAAGTTAATACCGAAGAGCTGGGAATAATGTGGAGCACCCCAAAACTGTGAGGAAGAGGCCTTGGAGCATTCTACAGAGAAAGGAGGATAAACAAAGCAAATGGTTAGGAAAGTTGAGAGACCATACAACCTTTGTATTTGGAAGTTATTTTTTTCACTTGTTCTAAATAGTGCTTCTTAGTGTTTATATTTCTTAAATAAAGTTAACTAATTTCAGGTCTGTTGTTCTAACTAAATTTTAGTTCAAAACGAATGATCAGCAGTTGTGAATAAAATGTCTCACCTGTTTTTAATCAAAATGAGTGACATACCAAACAGGTAAAAAATAAGCAAATTCAATAATTAAATTTTGTACATTAGTATTGCTTTAAGACACTAATCATGGGTTTATTTTAATCAAGATAATCTGTCATGATTTTTAACAATTTAAAGGCACTGTTTTGTTTTGTTTTTAAGATTTTATTTATTTATTTGACAGAGAGAGATCACAAGTAGGCAGAGAGGCAGGCAGAGAGAGAGGGGGAAGCAGGCTTCCTGCTGAGCAGAGAGCCCAACTCAGGGCTCAATCCCAGGACCCTGAGATCATGACCTGAGCCGAAGGCAGAGGCTTTAACCCACTGAGCTACTCAGGCGCCTCTAAAGGTACTGTTTTTATATTTAAAATATTATACAAGTTATATTTCACTATAGAGACCCAAGCTAAGTCAACACATTGTTGAGCTATCAAGAATCCGCTGAAAAAAATCTTAACCTAAGACCTCATAGTGCCAGCCCTAGAGATCATCCCTATAGCATCGATCCCTGGTCCTCAAGCAGATTGGGCAAAAGTTCAGTGTCATTTAAATAATTTTGATGTATTCACAGCATAGTTCAATAGGCACAGACTTGATGAAAAAAATCACCTCCTCAACTTACAAAAGGTGCTAAAGTGAAATGAATACCCCAAGTGACAAACCTTTTGTCATACTCACAGCCAGCGAAGGCAAAGTGCCACTCCAATGCCACTATTTTAACCCAATGGGCAATACAGCAGTCAGGAAGACACCAAGTCAGACCTAAGGGCTAGGGGATTTTTCATTTACTTCCTACCTTCAAAGCCCCATTTTATTGACTTAAAGATATCCCTGATTATAACACACACCATTATTTTATATGCTTCTAGCAAGAAACAGAATACTGTCACTAAACTAAGAAATACCATGAATTTCAGGATGCATTCCAATTTCAGAAATATTAAAATGTGAAAAAAATGGACATCTTAGAATCAATGAGAAATGGTAGTATTCTTCTGACCAAGTCCATCCATTGGTTTTCAGAATGGAAAATTACCTTTGCTATTTTCAACCTAATTGTCAAAAAAGAAAGTTTTCCTCTGTATTATGTCACAATCTCCCTCCTACCTCTCTTTGTAACAACTGCTTAATGCAAATGTCCAAAGAGGTAACTGATAAATCCCCATTTAACTCTTCTCCAAAAATATTTAAGACATTTCATTCAAAACAAGAGCTGATTACTGTAGGGCTCTTCAAGGGGGCCACCAAACAAAAACAAAAAAACAGCACCCCCTTCCCATCCATGGTTCTGAGGAAGTTGGGAAATAAAGCACACCTTAGCAAAGGCATGAGTCCAAACATCACTATTATTAATGATAAAGGCCAGCCTGGGTGGTAAAACATTAGGCCTATTAGCCAAGTTGACTTGTTCCTTTGGAGCTCCAGAAGCAGGCAAGGTTTTCCTCCAGGTTGGAGGCAAGCTCTGACGAGGTGAGCCCTCCCATGAAGACCCAGGGCACGGCACTTGCTCCCTGCTGCCAGCGTGCTCTAAAGAGTAAGA
Source organism: Potos flavus (assembly GCA_028534135.1). NCBI lineage: Eukaryota > Metazoa > Chordata > Mammalia > Carnivora > Procyonidae > Potos > Potos flavus. The sequence continues at coordinate 140,121,569 of CM052899.1, read as the reverse complement.
AGAGTGGAGAAAGAAGGTGGCAGATTCTGGTCCTGAAAGAGTTGAGGACCACAGTGCTCTCCGTGGGCAGAGCCCCTCTCGAGAGGAGAAAAGGCAGAGTTGAGCCCGTTCAATCATCCCAAATTTGCCAACCAGAAAAACCACCCCTCTTCCCAAGAGGCTGTAAAGGGTCAGAGACAGACTAGGAGCATGCCTAGGAAAAGTCCCTCCTCATGGAAATCGGGAATGGGGGAAACCTGTTGCTCTCTAATACTTGCCTCTGTAGTGATTTTTGATGTAATACTGTGAAAAGCACTGTGACATAATAAGAAGCGTATTTTTAGTTTCTGCCCCCAGTTCCTGGCACACAGCTTCTAAAACCTTTGTATTTTCCTGAGCAATAGGGGTGCTAGGAGCATCATTTGCTCTCATATTTGGTCTTTGACCCCGGTTCCTGGTACACAGAACCTCTAAATCTCTTGGAATTTTCTGGGTGATAGGAGCATCTTTTGTGTTAATGAGGTAACTCTTGGTGGATTCCCAGGTAGTTCCTGGGGACTAATCACCAGAAAGACCAAGCCATGAGTAGAAGCTTGGAACTTTCAATCGCACCCCCATCCTCCAGGGAAAGGGGAGGGGCTAGAGACTGAGTCAATTAATCATGTCTGCAATGAAGCCTCCATAAAAATCCCTTAAGTACACAGTTTTTGGGTTGGTAAACACACCCATGTGCTAGGAGGGTGGCATATCCCAACCGCATGGGGACAGAATCTCCTGCACTAAAGACCCTTCCAGACTTCACCCTATGTACCTCTTAATCTGAGTGTTCATTTTTATCCTTTGTAATATCCTTTATAATAAACTGGTAAACTTAAATCAATGTATCCCTGAGTTTTGTGAGCCACTATAGCAAATTATCAAACCCAAGGACAGGGTCATGGAAGACCCAATATATAATGGGATGGTCAAAAGTTTGAGAGGCCCAGACTTGCAATTGGTATTTGAAGTGGGAGGCAGTCTTGTGGGACCAAACCTGTTACCCGGAGGGTCTGCACTAGCCCAACGTAGTTAGTATCATGACTGAAATGTAGGACACCCAGTTGGAGTCTAGAGTTGGAGAACTGGTTGGTATAGGAAAAGCCCTACATGTTTGGTGCCAGAACTGTTGAGAGTGGTATATAAAAGAAATAAGAGGTTTTCTTTTAAACATGCACCATAATTCTCCTTCTCAGGAAAAACCCTATGAAAAATCTATAATCTATATATCTATAATCTATAAATTACACTCAGGTCTGACTTTGGGGATCAACTTTTTCTACCTTTTACCTCACTCTTTATCCAAATGATGTCACCAGTAATTTTGCAAGTGACAAATCATAAAAAAAACAGGACTTCCCAGGGTATTGGTGAGGTCAGGCATGGAACTGAAATGAGGCATGACACCTCCAAGCCGCGCCACAAGGCTGGGGACCACACAGAAGCTCTAGAGGACCGGGACGGTAAACCCCCAATTTTTTTTAAGTTTATTTATTTTTTATTAACATATACTGTATTATTTGCCCCAGGCTACATGTCTGTGAATCATCAGGCTTACACATTTCACAGCCGCCATTTGTTATAGCACGGGCAGACACACTTACTTAGCTTAGGGAAATATGATTTGTTGAAGAAGAGATATTCCAAAATTTAGTATATCATAAAAAGAACTCATTCTACCCATTAAAAACTTCTTTGACAATTAGTACAATGGGATGCCTACTTTTCATTGCAAAGGCAGGTGGGATTTAAAACTAAAGCAATATGTACCTGGGTTATCTTGAATGGCTCTGCAACTCATTTGTATTTTATTTAAAAATCACTTTCCAAGTTGGATTTTTTAACTTGGAAATACAAATTCTGCCTAAAGAACTAACTGTAGATAGAGAACATATATGTACAAGGCTGGTTTTCAGGTAGTATAAACCCAGCTCCCTCTTCTACACAGAGTTTGCTACTGTTTCATAGCCACGATAAATTACGGTCAATAAAATTTTTGTTTGTGACAATTAGCATAAAAATATCAGATTTGCATTGTAGACATCGGCGTTATACGCAACTAATGAATTATTGAACACTACATCAAAAACTAATGATGTACTCTATGTTGGCTAATTGAACTCAATAAAAAAAGGAAATAAAGATATGCATTATAGAAACAATGGGATTTACATCTAGATTTATAAAGAAAAATACTGTGAAACATTATCGAACAGTAAATATAAAAAGGCAGCAACATCCTTCTAAGTAACAATCTCATTTTTCCTGAGCAAATTTTAAGTTAGAAAAACAAAGTCTAGGTGAGAGTATGTTAAAGGCATTGCTCGCATAAAATATATTGGCATTTGTAATATTTTTGGCTCAGCTGAAAGAATAAATAATAACTACTATTTATAGAGCACTTACTCCATGCCAAACACTGTACTTAGTGATGCACATATATAATTTTATTCAGTTCTAACAATAACAAACACTATGAGGGAGGCAATGTAATCCTAATTAGATGAGGTGACTAAATCAAACTTTCTTGCTATACTATAAAAAGAGAATTCTTTGTAGGCTACCACCCAAATTAAGTAAATCCACATACTGATTTAAAAAAAAAGCAAGGCTACTCTTACAAGTGAATACATTCATTGATAGAATCATAAATGTATCCATGTTCAGGTTAAATTTGCTCTTGTCTACATTTTAAACTTGAGACAGAAACAATTATCTCTTAATGAGCACACATGTACCAAACGCCTAAAACACAGACTATGATTTTGGACCTTGGAGATAAGAGAGAGGAAAAGGAGTTGAGAAGATATTTTATCTCCTTTGGTTTTGAAAAGCATATTCACTGCTGATAAATATTAGATTTGTCTCAACAACACTCAAATAGTTTCCCTTTTGAGAACATAACATTATCTTTCTGTCATTTTCAGAAGCCTCAGCCAAACACAAGTCTTAGGAATTGTACTAGGATCCATTGCTGATTTGTCACAAAATTGCCAAAACCACTGAACTGAAAGATGGTAGTGCAGAGGCAAGGCGGTGACTTGTGTTTGATTATAGATTTCCAGGACCAATTTCTTTTTCTTAACCAAGATTGTCTATAATGTTAGTTATAAAGTCAACATTGAGGTCCCGGTGACAGTAGCCTGGTAGAGAGTGGTGGAAATGAGACTCCAAAGAAATAAACAACTCTCAATGCTGGCTGAGTTTTGCATCTAGATGGCTCTCAAGCTCTTCAGGAAAAGCTAGGAGTCACCCCCATGTTCAAAATAAACTTAGATGCTCTACTTTCAAACCGAAGTCCATAAAAGGGACAGCTCATCGTATACTAAGACTTGTAACAGTAATGGATAAGTGTGTATGATATAAAGTAAGCAGGGCCATAAACAAAGAGCAATTAAGATGGTCAGTCTGCAAGTCTGCCTGTGCTAAAGCACTAACTTGCAAGGCCCCAGAAATGACTGAGAACACAGTGCTTGCCTGGGTAATGTGCAATTACGATAAAAGTAGGGTTTTGGCATTTTAAATGCTTACTTTTTTTCCCCAGTGTTTTTATTCCTTTCTATTTGCTGAAAGAACCACACCAAGTCTTGTGCGCACATCTGAGACAGTCTAATATGGAACAGCATTCTAAAAATTAATTATAAATATCAGATGGCTTAGAATTAATACTGTGTCAAGTTTCTTCAGAAACCTCTAGTGGGTTGAAAGATTATCACTCCTGAGAGAAAACTGCTCTGCCTTGTTTTGAAACACTTTTGCTAGATTTTGGAGCTGGGGGCAACAAAGGGTGAGGGCTTTGTGTGGTAGGGCAGTGAGGAGGGAAGGAGTTGGAGAAGAGGCCTAGAGCAGGTTATCAGAGCCCAAAGGAATGAAAAGGGTATCCATGGGGGGGAAGCAACGGTGCAGGCTGTCGCCATCAAAGAAGGGTGAAAGGGCATCTTTACATGGTGGGTGGCAGAACCCGGCACTGTTGGAACCCCAAGAGGATAGAGAGGACATCCACATGGAAGCTGGAAGCAGTGAGGCCCCAGTGCAGGATATAAGAACCTGAGCAAGGTAGATGGGAATTGGGGGTGTTCAAAAAGTCTATCAAGGCCCCTGTGGTGTGAGGAGGGCATGGCGAGAGGGGGGACAGAGGATGTGGGGGGAAATGAAGCAGCAGGCCTAGATGGGTTGTCAGAATCAAAGGAGGTGAGAAAGCATTCATCAGAGGTCGGAGGAGAGTAATATCCCAAGACCCTGTCAGAGTCTGAGCAGGGAGGTGAGAGCATCTAAACAGGGGAGTGGCCACGGCAGTATTCTGGCAGGAGCCAGAGCCCGCAGAGTAAGGAGGCATCCGTGCCACGGGAGCAGCAGTGGGGCCTGCTGGGGGGTCCTGGAGCCTCAGAGGAGTGAGGAGGGCACCCATGCTTGAGGGCGAGGTAGGAGTAGCACAGTGCAAGATGTCGGAGCTCAAGCAACGTGAGAAGGGCATCCATATGGGGGTTTCAGCAGGGCTGCCAGGGTGTGAAACAAGAGAATATCTACGTGGACTTGGCCATGGCCTGCAGCAAGAAGACGGAGCCCAGGTGAGGTGCCGTGGGCGTGAGAGGGGAGGGAGACACCTCCAATGGAAGACTGGTTACATATGGGGGGAATTTATCATGTCATTAAGTATGTTGAGGGCAATGGGAGACAGGTTCTTCCGTGCCAGAGAGGGAAGCTACAAATATGAAAAGGAAGAACACTACAGCAACCCTGTGGTATTTGCTTAGAATTGGAGCATTCGTATGAATTCCTGGCCTTTAACAGATAGGTATAGGCACAGGTATAGATGAGAGCGACAGACCCCAAGATAGATAGCTGAATCTTTAGAAAAATTCATAAAATTCTGCTAATACTGACCAAAATAAGACCAAAGTGAGCACAGTAAAAATAATAGGTATTTAAAAATGGAACATAACTATGTATTCAGAGATTTAAATTCTTACGAGAATTCTATGAATAAATTTATGCCAATAAATTTGAAAATAAAAACGAATAGCTGACTTAAGCTAATATACCAAAATAATCTCAAGAGGAAACAGAAGAATTAAATAGATCTAGAAACATTTAAATTATTAAACTGGCAATGAAAATCTAAACCTAACAACAACAAAGCTATGTTGAGGTGATTCCTTAGAGATATTTCACTATTGAGCTACTGTGATTCCTTTCTTATACAAACAGCTCCAGAAAATACAAAAATGAAACTCACCCTGATTTAAAAAAAACTACCATAACCTTTGTTTCAAAACCAGACAACAGCAGCACAATAAAGAAAAATTATATGCTAATCTCACCTATGAGCATAAATGAAAATAGCTAAGTATTAGCAAACTAAATCCAGCTGTGTGTGTGTGTGTGTGTGTGTGTGTGTGTAAGACCAAGTTGAACTTATCCAGGAATGCAATAATAATTATTTAACATTAAAAAAATTATAAATATAATTCGCCACACTAACAATTAAGGGAGAAAAACCCTATATAGTCATCTAAAAAAATTCATAATGAACTTAGAAATGAAATTCACACTCATGCAAGATAAACAATAAAAACAAAACAATAACTCAGTAAACTAGTTTTAGGAAGGAACTTTCTTAGCCCTATTTAAAAAAAAAGGCCCTAGCAAACATAATATTTCATGGTAAAACTTTAGGACATTTCTTTAAAGTCAGGAATAAGGTGAAGATGCCTCTTTTCACTGCCTCTATTGAACAGCGTCCTGGTATCTGGTCAGAGCACTAAAAAAGAAAGTGGTATCAAGAAAGTGTAGAAAGGAAGAAACAAATATAAATGCCAATGCAAAGTTGACGGACACGTGATCGCCAGGCAAAAGTGAAGAGTATCCCTATATGCCAGTAACAGAAAGTCAGAAAACTGAATTCAATTCACAATGGTATTAAATTCTACCCACAAATGAATCTAATAATCCCCTCTTATGAAGAAAAGTATAAAACTGGACATGTTGATTTTAAAACACTGTGGTATTAACTCTGTGATAGATGAGCTGGCCACTGGAACAGACTAGAAATGGAGAAATAAACCCACTGTTATATGGGATTTTAGTATATTACATATCAGTAAGAAAAAGATGAAGATCTTTTGGCTCCAAATAACAAAAAAACCAATATTTTTAAAAAGATCATATTTATTTATTAGAGAGAGAGAGCACGAGGGAGAAGCAGGCTCCCCACTAAGTAGGGAGCCTGAGGTGGGGTTCTATCCCAGGGCCCTGGGATCATGACCTGAGACAAAGGCAGACGCTTAACCCACTGAGCCATCCAAGTGCTCCAAGAAAGCCAACATTTTTTAAGTGGCTCATACAATGAGCAGAACAATTATTATATCACAAAACAAGATATTTGAGCTAAGGTTCAAAGTCATCAAAGATCCAGGTTCTGTTTTTTCCGCAGGATCTCAGTGAGTTCATTATCACAAAATGCTCATGTCCTAAACATACATCAAGAAGCAGAAAAACGAGATTGTTTCTTCATTATCTATTTTCTGTCAGGGCAAAAGAAAATCTTTCCTAGAAACACTTCTAGCAAACTACCCTTTGCCGGTCTTTGGCTTGAACTGCTAAACTAATCATTAGGTAGGGAAATGAGAAGGCCAATGTACTCTGAGAACAATCAGGATTTGCTTGAATCATTTGGGAAAAGAGTAGACACTGGGACAAAATTGGTGTTCTGACAACATGAGAAAGAGGAAAATGACTCTTAGGTAAGTAATTTATGATACAATGGAGCATTCCATAAATAGTGTGGAGAGACTAGACTATCCATACGGAAGAAAAGACAGCTAGATCTGAATAATACCATAAACAAAAATAAATTCCATGTGGATTAAAATTTCAAACGTCAAAAGTTAATTTTTAGCAGAAAATATAGAACAATATGTTTTGAAATTAGGAGTAGAAATAGATTTCTAATATAAAACATAAATACGCACAAATCATAAAGGATAATATTAATTAGCTAGACTACATTAAAATTTTAAACTTTTGTACAATATACTGGCATTAAAGTTAAAAGACAAACCATAGCCTCAGAGAAGTATTTGCATGACATAAGACAGTTTTTCTGTTACCCCATAGATAAAAATGGGCACAGTATAAGAATGAGCAATTGACAGAAGAGAAAAACTGAGGAGTCGATATATACTATAAATGATGTTCAACCTCATCAGTAGTCAAAGAATTGCAAACTTATATAAAGAAATAGCACTGACTCACTATTAAAAAATGTTCTAATTTGATAATACTGAGTACTGGACACTATGTGGGGAAAGAAAATGTCATCCATGCCTAGCAGAAGGGTCAACTAGGTCAACCTCTTTGGTGATCACTTTGTTGATATTTAGTAAATTCAACAATATGCAGGGTCAATAATCTAACATCCTTTCCAAGATACGTGTCCTACAGAAACTCTTTCACATGTACACCAAAACACATGGTCTAGGATATTCACCACATTCTTTCTTCTTTTTTCTTTTTCTCTCTCTCTCCCTCCCTCTACACACACACATATAATCAAATAGTATAGTTTAAATAAATGAACTAGATCTATATATGTCAACTTGAATTATCTTTAAAATAGAATGTATCTTGGAACACTGAAAAAATAAAATAAAATTAATTAAAAAATAAATAAAATAGAATGTTGAGAGGAAAACACAAGTTGTTTAAGAATATAGTACAATTACTTACAGAAAAAGTAAAACCCAGTGCACAATACTTTGTATTATTTATGAATAAATAAGTATTTAATAAAAATACAGAAACAAGGAATCATGTTTGTGATTACCTCTGGGAAAGGAAAACGGAGAATCAGAGCAAGGAAGGGTATAAGTATGAGAGATGTTTCAACTTTATTTCTAGTTTTATTTCTTTAATGAAAAAGGATATAGAATAAATATTAAAAATGGATAAATTATATTGAGTCTATGTGGAGAGTACAAATAGATATGTCATATTTTATTTCAGTTTGAAATGCTTTATAATTTTTTAAGTTTTTTTTAAAGCTTTTATTTATTCATTTGAGAGAGAGAGAGAAACAGAGCACAGGTAGAGGGAGAGGCAGAAGGACAGGGATTTTTAAGTTTTTCATGAAAATATTTCATCAATCATGAAAAGGTCCTAACCCCATACAAATCACTTCAAATTCACTACATCCACAAATGTAGTTTGCCTTCCTTCATCTTTTACTATCATCATTTTAAGCCACCTGCTATATGTTGTTTGAGGATTAGAGACTAGTTAGTGTCAGAAGAAATGTAAATAGTAGTAATAGTCTGCAAGGAAAGTAGCAAGGATTGAATAAAGATACCATGAAGATCAAGAAAGGTCCAAATGACATAAAATTGAAAAGAGATTGGTCAAATGCTCGAAAAACATTCTTGGTATTGAGTGACAAGCCAAAGATGTCACTGTCCAAAAAAAAAAAAAAGAAAAGAAAAGAAAAACAAAAAAATATAGGTATGGAAAATTTCCTCTGTAATTTTAATTTGGAGGCTCTTAGAGAATATGATATAGAGTACATGTCAACAATATGACTTACTACTAAGACTACAATAAACATCAAAGTTTTTTTTCCCGGAAGCAAGCATTTTAATTATTAATATCCCAAGAACCTCCCATAGCAACATACCTGGAGAAGGAGTCTTTCAAAGGCCAGAAAGTTGTCCCACTTGGCAGTCTGTGGGTGTTTCAGAGTTTGAACTGTGGCCAGCCCAAGCTGTAGGAGCCCACAGTGATTCACTAAAGCTTTGAGGTTGTTCTTGAAGAGCTGAATATAGGACATGAGCTGCCCCGGAGTGACTCTCCCTGGAGAAACATAATAATTTATCAGTAGTAAAATCATGACAAGAATACCATTAATAATATTACTGCTTCATACCGGCACAAAATTTCAGAGTTGGCTGCAAGCTTTCCTAAGCTGTAGTGATTCTTACAACAACATGGTGAGAGTAGCAAATTTGAAACTATTACCTGCCTTTTACAAGTAAAGAAACGGGGGCACCTGAGTGGCTCAGTTAAGCATCCGACGACTCTTGATCTCAGCTCAGGTCTTGATCTCAGGGTCGTGTGTTTGAGCCCTGCATTGGGCTCCACACTGGGCATGGAGCCCACTTAAAATAAAAAACTGGGGCACCTGGTTGGCACAGTTGGTTAAGTGCCAACCAACCACAGTTGGTTAAGTTGGCACAGTTGGTTAAGTTGGTTTTGCTCTCCAATGCCTGAAATCCAAGTTTGTTTATTATATCTAGGTTTAATATTTGGCAATGAAATCCCCTATATTTATTCAGCACCTTACAGTTTACACAGTGCAAGCGTGCCATCTTCTGATTCTCATAGCAACTCTACGCGGTGGCAAACAAGGCATGTGCTCCATCTATTAGAGCCGCCTAAGGCACGGGGAGTTCAGTGTCTTACACAATGTTAAATATCGGGTATCATTGAATAAATGGTTTTTGATCACAATACACAAAAACTAACGACCTCGCCACAAGAAACTTACAAGCCTGCGACAAAAAGAATAAGAATAGTGGGATGATAAGTAGCGAAGCAAGTCTCACTCATTTCTTTGGTTCCTTGGTAAAGTCTGAGTTCATTCCTGATTCTCAAGGCAGCAAGCTAACGACCTACTTGCTTAACCACTGACAGAGAAGAGCCTCATCAACTCCTTCTTTGTCTGGTTTTGAGTCTGGTTTATTAAGGTATAATTTACATACAGTAAAGTCCACCCTTCTTTGGTGCACAGCTCTATGGATTGTGGCAAATGCATATAGTTGGGTAAGCGCTATCACAGTCAAGATGCAGAACATTTCCATCATTCCAAAGAGTTTCCCCTCTTTGTAGTCAATTCTCCTTCTCCACCCCAGCCCTTATGAGCACTTCTCTGTGTTTATCTGATCTCTGTCCCATAGTTCAGCTTTTCCAGAATGTTATATAAATGAATTATACAGTACGGAGCTTTAGCATAATGCATTTGATATTCATCCATGTTGTTGCTTATATTAGTAGTTTGCTCCCTTTTCTTGCTGAATAATATTCCATTGTATGAATGTGTCATAGTTTACTTAGCCATTCATTTATCCATTCACCAGTTGGTGATCATTCAGACTATTTCCAATTTTTAGAAATTATGAATAAAGCCTTCACAAATATCTGTGTTTAGGTTTTCATGTGAGTACATGTGCGTGGACAAACGGTTTCATTTTTCTTGGGTATATTTCTAGACCTGGGGTTGCTGGGTCACATGCTAAATGTATGTTTAACTGTGTAAGAAACTGACAAACTGATTTCCAAAGCAGCGTGTCCTGCCAGCAACCTATGAGAGTTCTAGTACCTCACGTCCTCATTAGCACTTGCTACTGCCACTTATTGTTATTTTAGTCGTTCCAATACATGTGTAGCAACATCTCACTGTGGTTTAATTTGTATTTTTCCAATGATGAATAATGCTGATCATCTTTTTATGTGCTTATGTGCCATACTGTATGTTTTTTGGTGAAGTGTCTGTTCAAATCTTTTCCCATTTTTTATTAGGTTGTTTACTTTCTTGTTATTAAATTGTGCCATTACTTTTATTAAGTCATTGATTCAACATATATTTCTGTGACAGACACTGTTCTTGCTGCTAGAAATAAACCTGTGAACAAATCAGACAAAACTCTTTGTCCTCATAGTGAACAAATAAGGAAGACAAATATCTCCTTGATGCCCTCCTAAATAATTCAGTCTATTACATATCATTCTCATTTGGGATGGAGGTTTTTTGTGCAAATGATAACATGTTTACACAATGACATCTTCTAACGCCTATTAAATATTAACACTAAATATGTGAAAAAATTTTTCACATGAAGTGGTTTCAATTCATGATTGTCATGACCTCCATGTACTTGTTTGCACATTGTACTGCTGATGATGGCAATTTGGTTCATGGACACATAGAGCTTAGTCTATCAAGAGAGATATTCATTAAACAGTTATACAAATAATTACTTAATCATGATTGCGGTAATACTGCTAAGGAAAAATACAAAATGTCTTGAAAGCATGAAAGACCCTTTAAGATTCAAAACTGCCAAACTCTCCAACCCTATCTCCTTAACTAAGGAGGCAGAATTAAGCTCAAAATAAATACAACCCATTTGCAATTTAACCGTCATTTAGAGAGACCACGAGAAATGGAAATCATCAGAGAAAGTCATCAGAAGGTCTGTTTAGATTTCTGTTGTAATAACCATATGTTCAATTTAAAGATCAGAGTTTCTTTGATTCAAAAACATAGTTGAACTTTTTATCCAGTTAGTATCTCCTAGCTCAGCCTCTAGTCATCATATTTATGTAATGCTGCCTACCCAGGTAAGGTATGTGATCCAAAGGAACAAATGAGTATAGAGAATCTGGTAACTGGAAATGCAACAACACACTACATTGTGAATTTAATAATTATTTACCTTTGCCGCCCTATTCTGTTTCCCTCTACGTAGCTTTTTCTTACACACAAATGCCAGTAACACTTCATTAGGTACGTCTTGATACTCCATAACATGCTACTTGGAGTTCAGTAAAAAAGGACATCACACAGGTGCTTTAAAATATAGGCTAGTGAGATTTTCAAAATTTTAAACTTAGTCACAACCTTACATAAAACAAATGGAAATCAACTAATTGACTACCAAAAATGCTACAGTGAGACTGATGACTCAAGAAAGCTGCTCAGTTCACATCGACTAAAACAGCAAGCAACCAGAAGCAGATGCTGAGAAAGTAACAGCAGGACATGTATTCGTATCTCACATCATAAAATAACAACAACAACAAAAGCTTGTCATGCAGACTTACATGGTGATTTTAAAATGTCCATTCAGAAGACCTTGCAACACATTTTAAAGCCATAAAAACAAAGGTTATTTATATCAAGACTGCATAATGTATAGCAACTTTTTGAAAGGCGACGATCTGAAATCTGAAAAATAGTTTTCAAGTAAGAAAAGCTATTGGGCTTTCTTTTTTTAAGAGTTTTTAAGAAAGAGACATATGCTTCTTACTTAGATTTAGCTAAGATAAAAACATAAAACTTTATCAACCATCAATTCTCTATATATTTTTAAATCCTTATTAAAATACAATTATCTCTTGAGGGAAAGTAGACAGATTTGGAAAATAAAAGGATTTAACATTTTGATATGGTTTGTGGTCCTTAAGATATTGAAATCCGGGCGCCTGGGTGGCTCAGTGGGTTAAAGCCTCTGCCTTCGGCTCAGGTCATGATCTCAGGGTTCTGGGATCGAGCTGCGCATCAGGCTCTCTGCTCAGCAGGGAGCCTGCTTCCTCCTGCCTCTCTGCCTACTTGTGATCTCTCTCTCTGTCAAATGAATAAATGAAATCTTTAAAAAAAAAAGATATTGAATTCAACTGAATTCAAATGCATCATGGAGCCTATTTTTCCATTAACTACATACACTTGATAAATTATAATTTTCTCAATCTGTTTTGTGGCTTGTTAAAATACATTTAAAATATCTACACATATCTATACATATATGATCCTTTGTTGATATGCTTAAAATAAAGAATATTCTGTCAGTGTCCGGTTTGATTTAATCATAAAACTGTGTCTTAATGGTAGAAAACAACCACCATCAGAAATTTTGTCTAAAATAGCATATTTAGCTACTAAATTTTTTTAAAACCTCTTGGTATGAAAAATAATAAGACTGTCATTGCATGTTTTTTATTCATCGTTTTCATGAAAACCCAAATTTCAATAAACAAACTTAGGTGTTTTAAGTCTTGCATTCCCAGAAATCAGCATTTCATTTGTCTCCTTTTCAATCATTTTTCTAATATAATAAAGGCATAGTACATTAAAGTATTTAAATATAAGAGGTCCTGCTGAAACTCTGGTTTATTTGTTCATACACAATTGGCAAACAGAATAATTTCAATATTACACAAAAGTCACATCTGTTCATTTGTTTTTTTTCTCATTACTTCAACATTTTGTGCCACCTAATAACAGCAGCTGAGCACAAAGTAAACAAACACAGCTGAGCACCACAAGCCACGTGAGGAAACAAGCACAATAAGCAGCGCCCATGCGTCTCTAGCTCTTTCTCTTGGCTCCGTCTGGCCACATGCCCTGTCTTGGAAGTGCTTCCTGTTTGATTCTCCCTGATCTTCAGTGCAACTAAACAGCCTCCACTCCTCTTCACAGCCCCTTCCAGTGAGCCACCTTCAACTTTTTTGTTCACATAAAGTCCTGTAGAAGCTGTAACATTTCTTTAGTTCTGGAAATTTAGCGTATCTTTTTAACTATGCTGGTATCTTATCAAGATTCTTACTGGTTTTGTCAGTGCTCTGATTATTAATCTGCAAAGATTTTTGAATGGGCCTCTGTTAATGGTATTTTTTTATGTGATTTTGCAAAACAACTTTTCCAGGAATTTATACACATTATAGCAAAAACACCTATAATGATATACATATCAAAGGTGATAACTTTACTAAAATTAACCTTTTGATTAGTTGGCAGCACCATCAGAGAAAATTTCGAATGTAATTCAAGGGTTGGCATAAGAGAGCCAGAATCTTGTGGTTAAAAGATGGTTTAGGAGTTTTGTGAATAGCATACAAAAGGCTCAGGGGCACCTGGATGGGTGGTTCAGTTGGTTAAGCGTCTGCATTCGGCTCAGGTCATGATCTCAGGGTTCTGGGATCAAGCACACTGGGCTCCCTGCTCCGTGGGGAGTCTGCTTCTCCCTCTCACTCTCCCTCTGTGCTCTCTCTTTCAAAAGAATAAGTAAAATCTTTAAAACAAAACAAAAATACAAAAGGCTCACAGGGTAGACTGAGCACATAATGTATATCCTTTCTTTACTCCATCAGAATGACAGAAAAAATAAAAAGGGATAGGAACGCACAACAAAGAGATTGTGAGATAGTCTATGAGCAGACAAAAGATTTCAAACATTTTGCCCCCATCTGTTGGTTATCTTTGTAACCTACATTATATACTAAAAGTTTCTTTTTCGTTCTGTCAAATACAGATGGTATCCTAAGGCTATTCATGTTCTAAGAAGAGAACCATAGCCCCCCCTTACATATCCCCCTGACTTCTTATTTCCCCCTTTCATCTTGCAAATCATCAGTACTTCTATTTTTCCTTTGTCATGATGACTGGCATTTATATTTTGTTCTCTAACCACAATTTATGGTTATGTGCTTTTTCCATGGTTTCATTAAAAAAGTTCAGAATCAATCACTAAAGCTTACATCACTATAAACTATATAACTATTAATGACAGAGCCAAATTATGTGCTATGATTACATTTCCTTATTCATATAATACACTTTGCTCCTACAATGCTCTGCGGCATATTTTCTTCCTTCTTTCCTTCCTCCCTCCCTCCCACCCTTTCTTTCCTTTCCTTCCTTCCCTTTCTTTTCTTCCTTCCTTTCCTTCCTCCCTCCTCCCTCCCTTCCTTTGCATTATCTACCTTAACCAAAGCTTTCAATTATTCTAACCTCAAATACAATATCCTATCTTTGGAGTCTGGGGGCTTTTTCCCTCCCTGAATACTGTTAAACCTCTCACTCTCCCATTCTAATATGGGCAATTTTTTTTCTAGGCCTTTCTACATAGCCAGGAGCCGGAACTCCTTGTATTGCTCTCCTCTGTTGGAATGGTTTCATTAAATCTCTCATTTTTCTTTCTTGGTATACTGCCTTTTCTTGCTAGACATCCTTAAGGAGCCTCAGAGAAGGAACTCTGAAGAAAGCGGAGTTTTTGTATCCCTAAAAAGGCATTTTCTTGCCCTCAAAGTTTCATGGTAGTTTACCAGAGTCTGGAATTCTAGGTGGCCAATAATGCATAATTCATTATCCTCTGGTTTTCAGGTTTGCTGATAAAGAGTGTGTGCTAGTCTCATTCCTGTTCCTTTGTAGGTGAGCTTCTTTTTTCCATCTTGGGGCCTTTAGGATCTTACTCTCTTATACTCTAAGGACTCACAGTGATCATATCTAATTTAGAGGTCTTTTTATTCTTTTCAATTTCATCTCAGTAGGCTATTCAATTTGGCTATGTCCTTCTTTACATCTGGAAAAGTCTCACATTCATCCTTTGCTAATTTCTTATTCTCTGCTTTCTCTTTCTTTCTGAAATTTCTAATATATCTTGGATATCCTGGATTGGTTCTCTTTATCTTTTATCTTTTCTATCATATTTCAATGTCCTGTTTTTTTCTACATTTTAGGAGAGTTACTCAATTTATGTTTAAACTTTGAATTTTGTTTTGTTACATATCATAAAATTCACCCTTAAATTATATAACTGAGTGGTTTATAGTTTATTTATAGAGTTGTATAATTATCACCACAATATAATTTGAGAACATTTTCATCACCCCAAGAAAAAGTCCATACCCAGATTTCCTCAGTTATGAAAAAGATATACTGCTATAAATCTACATGTCAGAATAAAACCTGAATGAAATTTTCCATTGGGAGACACAACGGTGCTTAGCTATACTTAGTTACAACTGAGAAAAGCAGAAATGAGAATATTCAAGTAATTATAAGTGAACTCTAACTTTTTAAATATAATACTACTACTGTCATTTTTATCATATTTCAAAAATTTAACTAAAGTATAAATGCCTGGAAGATAAAAGAGGTATGGAAGAGACTAAATGATGGAGCAAAACAAAAATAAACCTCCTACCCTCAGCCACCCAAGAAGGCCTTTGCCTAGAATACATGAAAAGGTAGTAGAGTAGAGGGAGCCACCTCCCCAGAAGGAACCAGCAACTCCAGACTCAGGAGCCTCAGGTATGAGGGAGGTGGAAAGTGAGAAGTATAACATAAAGCAAGGTATAAAAATATTAAGGGCACAGTTCAACTAATTTTTACATATGTATCTACCCATGTAACCATCATCCAGACCAACATAGAGAATATATCCAATACTCTAGAAGACTCCTCGTATACTTATCCAGCCAATAATCCCACAAAGGTAGACCATTACTTCTATCTCTACTACCACAGATCATTTTTTATCTGCTTTTGAACTTCATATAGATGAAGTTATACTTATGTACTCTTCTGTGTCTAGCTTTTTTTTTTTCTATTATCCAGAATCTCAATCTTTTTTTTTTTCTAACCATGCTTTATTGCTCTGTATGACTATACGAGCTTCTTCATCGATTCTGCTTTGAAGGACACTTAGATTTTATAGTTTGGGGCCGTTATAAATAATGATGTTATGAACATTCTATTACATGTCTTTTGGTGGACATTAGCACTCATTTCTACTGGTTACATGCCCACATGTTTGCCGGGTGAGTACATACTTCATTTTAGTTGATACTGTCAAACAGTTTTCCATGGCTGTATCAATATTTTTACACATTTTAAATTTGATTAAATTTAACAATTTAATATAATTTTAAAAGTATACATGCAATGTCTGTATCACTAAGTTTCCTTCTGGTATTTTATGTTGGGTAGCCAAAACACTAATAAAAATGAGAGGAAAGAATCACATGGAAACCACATTGTCATACGATACTACACATCTTTGTTTTATTGTTCTCATAATATTTTTACACATTTACTTACTTTTTACCTAGTCACGTAGAAAAAGGCCTGGAAAGCAAGATACTAATTTAGGAACAAAGATTATGTTGAAGAGCAAGATGGCGGGGAGGGAGGATATACCCTCACTTTTTATTTCATGTACGTTATGATTTGAATTCTCTAGGAGCATGTGCTAGTATTACTTTTCAAATAGCCTCTTGATTCTGAAATAAGTCATGTCTGTCTCAGGTAAAATAAACAGATTTGTACAATGGATGAAGCATTGTCTTTCAACAGATTAAAGAAATAGAAGAGTAATAATAACTGCCTGCTTCCCACCTCTATTGAAGTCAAAGGACAAAGAAATATGGTTAACATGCAGGTGGAGAGATTTAAGTCAGAAATGAGAAACAAACTTCACGATGGCGATGACTATTAGATGCTGAAACAAGTTATTAAATGAGGAAGAAGGAAGACATTATAAATCTCCTGTAGGGATCTGAAGGACAGGATATACAGCCATCTGTATAGTGAAACCTGGATAAAGTACAGCTGGGAATTGATGTCCTTTTTTATAACACCATATATACTGAAGGTTTCCGGAGATATCCTTTAAATTGTATATGTTTCTTGTTACACAAATTTTGAGCTCTACAGCATTATAAAAACAGAGTAGGAAACTAATGTGAAAATAGCACTTTAATTATACAAATCGATTCAAATGGTTCCAAAATTCAGAAGTTAATTGTTAAATATGTTTTCAGGATAGCATGGAATGAAGTATAACTGCTGAGGGACCAGGGATCACCAATAGGAAATTAACAGCTCTCCCTGAAAGTTATACAAAACACTGAAATATAAAATCACCAGAAGCATTTATGGTTTGGTTTTCCTTGGAAATGTAGCCTTCCTGAGGCTAACTTAAACACTGCATCAACATCCATAAACTCAAGAGAGAGCATGGAAGGGAACAGATAGATTACCCCTGTGATCTAGAAGGCAGTATCCGAGGCTACCAGGGAAGGGACATTTCCTTGGTGGGACCACTCTGACTTGGAAAAGAATTTCTTCTCTTAGGGGAGCCTCGACGTAAAGAAATCCCACCCTGTAGTCACAGACCTTCTCACCATATCATTCCCTTGGGTTTTTAAACTCCTAGCCCACAGTCTCATGTTGAAGATACCTTTTATGTTGAGAAAACATAAAAATGAAGAAGAAGAGGAAGAAGAAGAGGAAGAGATGGATGAGGAAAAAAGAAGAGAAAAAGATGCACCAATTTAAGTTAAAAATATAGGGCCAGAGAGTAGATGCTTGAAGAAGGGATGTTGGAAATTCAGATTCCCGGGGCGCCTGGGTGGGTCAGTGGGTTAAAGCCTCTGCCTTCAGCTCAGGTCATGATCTCAGGGTCCTCGGATCGAGCCCCGCATCAGGCTCTCTGCTCAGCAGGGAGCCTGCTTCCCCCTCTCTCTCTGCCTGCCTCTCTGCCTACTTGTGATCTCTCTCCTCTCTGTCAAATAAATAAATAAAATCTTTAAAAAAAAAAAAAAGAAAAGAAATTCAGATTCCCATTTTGCAGATGAGGAAAACAGAGAAGCAGAGACAACTTGAGTTCCATTTTAAGTAATGGAGTTTAAGGGGGAAGCATTTGTTCAGTGACTTTAAAGCGTTCAGGCATTATTAATTATTAATTCAATGGAAACTCTTTCTGTTTCTCTAGATTCTCTATCTTCATCTCCCTAAATAGAGGTATCCTTTAGGGCTCTGCCCTCAGGCCTTTTTTCTCAACCATTCTACCTTCTCTCTCTAGTTGATCAACCTTATATTTCCTTTAGAAATTCACTACTTAGGTTTCAACATTATCACCAGGTGACTATATCCCAAATCTCTACTTTCGTTTCTGGAAACCATTACTCTAGCCACACATTTTCCAACTAAGATGATCAGGGAACAAATCCTCAGACAGAATAATTCCACACCCAGATGTGGTAGGGTACTCTTCATATGCAGTTGTGAGACCATTGGTCATTATGTTTATAATGTGTCTTACCTGCCCAGGAGACAGTAAGTAATTCCATCATACTATATCCTCCTTATACAGAATACTTTGAATTTCACAAACACTATGTTTCATATAAATCACCTCATCTAATTATCAGATTACCAGACAATCTGCTAACCCCCCATTTTGCACATGGAGAAGCAGGCTCAGAAAAGTTAAATGACTTATTCATTTGAAAACAAAATAGTATTTTATACATTTCTTATGCCCTATAAGGACTTAATATATAATATGTGCAGATAATATCTTTTAAATAAATAAAAATGACTGTCTATTATCTGTAGATCTGGATAATATCTAGAAAAAAATTTCAGTGAGCTTTCTCCCCTTCTATTTTGACACCCAACTATGATTCCAGTGATCTCTAGGAAATTGTGCCAATCTTACACCCCAGGGAATGTGGAATTCTTTTAAATAATGGTTCTCAAAGATGTTCCACAGATCTCTGGGTTCCTGAGACACTAACAGGTAGTCAAAAAAGCCAAAGTTATTTTCATAATAGTACCAAGATGTTACCGGATTTTGTTACTCTGCAGTGTTTACACATGGTACAAAAACACTGGGGGGTAAAAGTGCTGGGGCCATCACACCAATACAGGCAGTGGTGCTGAATTATACAAGTAGTCAGTTTCACTTCGGAATGGTCATGATGAAACTGTAAATGTTGTTAATTTTACCAAATCTCAACCCTTAAGAAAACATCAATATCCTGTGTAAAGAAATGGGAAATATACAAAAAGCACTTCTGGTACAAACTGAAGTATAATGATTGGCTTGAGGAAAAGCACTGGGGCAATTACTTGAGTTATAAACTGAACTAGCACCTGTTTTCATGGCACACAATTTTTACTGGGAAAGGCAAATGAAAACCTCTGATTCTTTATATGGTCCCACTTCCTTATGTGGAGCATAAGGAAAAACATGGAGGACATTGTGAGAGGGAAGGGAGGGGTGAATTGGAGGAAATCGAGGGGTGATGAACCATGAGAGACTGAACTCTGAGCAACAGACTGAGAGTTTTGGAGGGGTGGGGGTGGGGGGTTGGGCGAGCCTGGTGGTGGGTATTGAAGAGGGCACGTATTGCATGGAGTACTGGGTGTGGTGCATGAACAATGAATCTTGTAACACTGAAAAAATAAAATAAAAGTATTTGGGGAAAAAAAAAAAAACTCTGATTCTTTACACATTTTCCCAAAAAAATGAATGAAGTGGGCCTGTCACTTCAAGGACAATGATTTGTCAAAAGCAAAAGTAAGTTTTCATGTGAAAATTATAATTTTTGAAAGCTTGTATCTTCCCCTATATCTTTACATTCCAAATAATTAAACATTTTCTAATGATTTAATTGGGATATAAACAAATACGGTTTTTTTAATATAATATGTGTCAACATCCAGAAGATCTGCATAATTTAGAGAACTAATATTTTCCAAGTGACTAATGCATATGGTATAAATAAAGTGTGTATAAAAGATCCATTTATTTATTTAGTTAGTTAGTTAGTTATGTCAGTCACCATACAGTACATCATTAGTTTTTGATGTAGTGTTCCATGATTTATTGTTTGTGTATGACACCCAGTGCTTCATGTAGAACATGCCTTTCTTAATAGCCATCACAGGGCTAATGCGTCCTCCCAACCCCTCTCCCCTCTGAAACCCTCAGTTTGTTTCCCAGAGTTCATAGTCTCTCATGGTTCGTCTTCCCCTTTGATTTCTCCCCCCTTCATTTTTCCCTTCCTTCTTCTAATGTCCTCCATGTTATTCCTTACATTCCCCATATAAGGGAAACCATATGATAATCGTCTTTCTCTGCTTGACTTCTTTTACTTAGCATAATCTCCTCCAGTTCCATCCATGTCGATGCAAAAGATGGGTATTCATCCTTTCTAATGGCTGAGTAATATTCCATTGTATATAAGGACCACATCTTCTTTATTCATTCATCTGTTGAAGGGCATCTTGGCTCCTTCCATATTTTGGCTATTGTGGACATTGCTGCTATGAACATTGGGGTGCGTATGGCCCTTCTTTTCACTGTATCTGTATCTTTAGGGTAAATACCCAGTAGTGCAACTGCTGAGTCATAGGGTAGCTCTATTTTTAACTTTTTGAGGAACCTCCACACTGTTTTCCAAAGTGGCTGTACCAGCTTGCATTCCCACCAACAGTCTCAGAGTCCTGGGATCGAGCCCCGCATCGGGCTCTCTGCTCAGCGGGGAGCCTGCTTCCCCCCTCTCTCTCTGCCTGCCTCTCTGCCTACTTGTGATCTCTCTCTCTCTGCCAAATAAATAAATAAATAATCTAAAAAACAAATTTATTTACTTGACAGAGAGACAGCAAGAGAGGGAACACAAGCAGGGGGAGTGGGAGAGGGAGAAGCAGGCTTCCTATCGAGCAGGGAGCCTGATG
>CM052899.1:140075493-140099975 GCA_028534135.1 Potos flavus | reverse complement strand
CACACACACACACACACACACACACACACACACGGATGTGTATGCACACGTGGTCCCATTAGTCCCAGAAAAAATTATCCAAAATGAAGGCAAAAGATATAAATGTGATCAAAACGTAGTTGTTACCAGTCAGAACGGGATGAACTTAAGCACCAATAAAGGAAACACAGTATCCTCAATGATGCTGAAAAAAGTATAGATTGAGTAAAACTGTAGAGCGCTTTGACTTATTGCTGTTTTTTAAAGCCAGTAGCATGAAGTGGTAAAGGAGGAAATGATAGTAAGTGTGGCATTGGTGGGAAGCAACACTCACTAACTCATTTGGAGCTGCATTAGGAGAAGTATAATATCCAAAAAGAGGTGAAGACCAGGACATCGTTCTTCAGCTCTGGACATCACATTTTCAGAGGGACATTAACAAACTAGGGCTCCGTGGCTCCAAACAAGAGGCAATTGCAATGGTAAAGGTGGGGAAGGCCTGTCTTTTCACAAAAGGTTGAAAGAACTCATCCTATTTAATAGTGAGTATAGGGAGCAGACACTCCAGCGCCCAGTACTTGGAGAGTAAATTAAGACGTATCTCAATGTAGTGGATCAGATTATCATCTGGAAATTAGCTCAAGAGATTTTTCTCCAAAAGTGACCACAGAAGCTTGTAAATTCCAAATACAAGCAAGGTGATTTTGGGGGTGAACAGAGTCAGGAACAAGGTAACAGAATGTAATCGTAACTAAGCCGAAAATGGGAAAACTATGTAGAATTCTGTATAAAGAGAGAACGCATTATCAAAAGAGAGATACTCGGCATAAAGACTAGAGAAGGACAAGGGAATTGGAAAGAGTGAGTAAGCATATTTCCCAGAAGAAAGGGGAAAATCAATGAACTCTGTTTGCTTTGATTCCCTCTCATCAAACAACCTTCTTATAATCTGGTGTTCCACGTAGACTACTTCTCCCAGACTTCTGCTGCTAGGCCCACAGCACACCAATCCCAGTCTGCTTCAGTCAGAACCTTCACTCTACTCAAAGCTTTCTTTCTCCTTCAATATTCCAGGAAATAGGTGTTTTCCCTATTTTATGGACAGAGAAATTGAAGTTCGGATCTTTGGTGACAGAATCAGACATAGCTGGCTTTGTACCCCATCACATGCACAAGCACAAGGCCGCAGTGATTCTAGAAGCAAATGCTCCAAAGAAGTTAGAAGGATGAGGACTGAGAAAAATGAACTTATATTTAATGATCTGGGAGACTTTTCAGTAAAAAAGTGTCAGAAGCCAGACTACACTAGACTAATAAGCAAGAAAATAATGAAAAACAGAGGAATCAAGCATAGAACGCTTTGCCAAGAAATCTGGCTGCAAGAGAAAGAACGATGTCATAGAGATCTGTTTTCCTTCAGCTCCAGTGTGATCTTCCTGCCACCCATTAAACACTGGGAAGTATGTCCATTCTGCAGGCAGCAAGAGGACAAACTGGTGAAGATCCTCCAACCACAGAAGGACTCCAGAGAGACAGATTCTGTTTAAAATGTAGAAATTGAGACAAGCATCTTCTACTCATTTCTTCTGTCAATGGACATTTTGGATCCAAACAAATGGGTTTCTCAGAGTCTACTTCTTTTGTACTTTCAGGATACATTTTTCATCTTGAAAGCCAGTGGGAAAAATTCAATTCAGTTTACAGTGTCTTAAAAATCACTTTTCTGGAACACATTTATTTAGATAACTGACAATTTAATAACAAGCTCTTGGAAAGATGGCATGTGTTTATATGTGAAATGATACAATCAATTTTTTCTTTGTTTCAGCAATTAAACTTTTTTCCTTTCACGGACTGATGTGTCTTCCTATTGGTGTTCATAATGTTTTAATATGAGTTTACCTTGTACTGAGAAATTTTATATTTAACATCTCAGGTTAGAATCATGGGATCCCTCTTAATCAATTTAAATACAAGAGAATCCTCATTCTCAAATTAAAATTTCTGTTTAGTGTCTCAAAACTATAAGAAGCCTCTATCACAGAAAAATTTATACTTCAGTAGAATTTACAGTAGGGGTTGGGAAAATAGTACATAGTTTAAAGCATATTTCATAGTTTTAAATGGTGCTAGAAAAAAGCATTCCAGCCATCTAAGAGACAAGAGCATGATTTTTTTATGATAAGTTATGTGATAAGGAATTTTCAAATACCAAGGTTTTATTATGCTTAAGCTCCAGATCTTTTCCTTACTGTTCGGTGATATATCTGTTGGTATATGAGAATGAGACACGCCAGAAATTCTGACTAGTGATATGAAGCAGAAACAGGCAGCCGCACTGCTAAGCTTTTACCAAATTATAGTTGGCACATGGGGAAAGTGTGCTTTGGGCCAATGTTTTCAGTCCTTCTTACAAGCAAAGTTTGCTAACAATTGTCTGTATCTTTCCTTCTTTTTTCTCTCCCCGTGTCTGGAGTTTGGGGAGAATGCAAAATATTTCTTTTCTTTTCTTTTTTTAATATCTAAAAGTCTATTTTTTTAATTTGTTTTTAATTTAATTTTATTTTTTCAGTGTTCCAAGATTCATTGTTCATGCACCACACCCAGTGCTCCATGCAGTATGTGCCCTCCTCAATAAGCAGAATGCAAAATATTTCATCTGAGGCTCCCCCCCCCCCTTTGGCCAACAGAAAACTCAAACATTTAAATTTGAATTCATGGGGTTACCTATCTTTTTTAACAATTTATTTCTGGCTTTGATATTTTTTTAAAAGTCCTTTAGAAAAGTAAAGTGTGTTGGTCTTTCGAGAGTCCTACATTGAGCAATAAAAATGGATTTATGCTCTGTGAGAGAGCATCATAAGGTTACATCATTGAACTGCAATATAAATTAACCTTATCACCAAAATCTTTATGCAATCCTACTTTTCTTGATTCACAATATGAATCTGTTCTTGTTTTATCATGCTCATGGATAAGGAACTCCATACAGTAAACACACTTGTTATTAATGTGTATCTACAACTATGGAAAGAAAGAGAAAGAGGAAGGAAGGAAGGAAGGAAGGAAGGAAGGAAGGAAGGAAGGAAGGAAGGAAGGAAGGAAGGAAGGAGGGAAAAAAAGAGGGGAAGGAAGGGAGGGAGGGAAGGGGAGAGGGAGAGAGGGAGGGAGGGAGTTAGTTGAGTCTAAAAAAGGGGATCATTGCTGATCCCTGAGGGCAATGTGTCCCTACTCCTTGCCTACTCTTTCAACAGTGTACAAATGTCTTCGATACTTTTACTGAGTTGCATGCTGGCTAGACTGGCCCACAGTTCAGAGAAGCTCAAATCAACCTCCTCAGAGCCCGTGATCACTGTCCTAGCAGTGGATGTGCTTACCCATACTCATCTTGATTGGCAGGTTTTCTCTGCTTGCTGCTTCCACTAGATGTCTCCGGACTTCCATCACTGCCTCTTTGTGCTTGGTGCTCAGTAAGGCTTCCCACAGAGCTCTGGCAGCTGTGTCACTGCAATAAAACCACAAAAGAGTTTTAGAATAAATGTCTACTGGATAACGAGAAGAATCGAAAGCAAAATAATTTCTTAAATATCCTTTCTGATCGCTAATATAGCCTTTCCTACCGATAGGCTTTAAGTATTAAGATTAAATGAAGAATATCTAATCCATTTTACTCAGCACAAAATATTGAGAAATTAAGAAGATAATAAAATCAACTCCCCCCCTTTTTTAGGGGGAAAAGAAAAGCTACACTGTGCTATGAGAAGTGTGAAAAAAGTGTATGATAAATGGTTTTGAGATTTGCACTCAAAAATATTTCAGAGTATAATTCAACATTGCTAGAGGAACATATAAATGGTTTGTAAGCCAAAATTAAAAACCTGTCTAAAAATGATTTATCAGCGATTATAAGCATCTCCGTTTGAGATAGCATACTTGTCAGGGAAACACAAAGCAATCAGCAATGAGAATTCCTGTTCCAAAACTACTCAATAGACTTCCTAATGAATGGGTTTTGTACTGAATGAAAGTCAGGAATTAGGCTAAGTGACCGTGGCCTTAAGTAGCCCACTTTGGGCCTTAGGTTATAAGGATGGCACTTTAGAAGCCTTTACAATTAACCGTTGATCCAACACGAAGCAATGCATTATACAGGGTCTCATCTGGCCTCACTTTTCCAACAGCCCTCTGTCTCACCCACCATGCCATGCCCAAATTATAAATGAGTACAGTGTTCTTTCCGGAAGATCTCTGCAAGTAGCCAAGTATACACATTTGTAGTAACGCTTTAAAAACTGGGTATAAAAAAACAAAGATGACGTCTGTCCTTTTCTGAGGACATTTTCCCTCCTCTTAAAGCTGCACTAACACCTCCTACTATCCAGTGAGCAATGGTTTGAAAATGAATGCATTTTTTAGAGGTTAGTTTTAAAGTTATATCTAATGTGACAGTAATTTAACTTTAAAGTTATATCTAATGAGGTACATCTTTCAAGTGTGAATTTCATCTAGAATAAAGGAATGATGGGTTTCAGCACTGAGTTTAATATCTGGCACACAATAATCTTTCATTAAGTAGTACTGTTTTTATGACCGTCTATTTTTTCTGAGTGAACTAATATCACTGCTCAACATATCCTACTTGTTTTGCTCTAATCAAAACTGTCATCATTGTAACTCAGCATCCAATATTCTATGTTTAATTTAAATGAGCTGGTAAACTATACGCCAAGTGCTCATCTCAGTGGTTGCAACATAGATCAAAAGGAGGCTCAAGCTCTCCATGACTTAGAGTCTGAAAGAAGAGGCTGAAAAATTATCCCCCCAAAATGTGCTAAGAGGCAGGTCTATGCTTGCAAAGATTTTTCTGATAGCACAGAGCAAGGGCTCTAATCCTGGCGAGGAGGACAGGGACTCAAAGAATGATTTCCACTGGAAATGATGAGCAAGTACAGGGATATGTAAGCTCTGAAAAGCAGCCACAAGAAGTTGTAACTCAGTCTGGGAAGGAAAATGATCAAGTCTTCAAGGAGGATATAAAAGCTTCATCACAAAACAAAAAAAACAAGAGGGAGAAGGACATTTCAGACATTCTGTCTCAATACAAAGTCCCACATACATGGCACTGAAGAGTACTTTTTTGCTCCACGCCCGGATGCAAGGGAGGGGCAGCAGAAGTAAGGGTAAAGGGGGAGGAAGGAGCTACTCTACATACGGCCCTGAGCTCCCTGCCAAGGCTTATCATTCCATGGGTGACAGGAAGCCAAGGAGTATTCAACGGATTTCACATTCTGAAAAGAGCAGCATAGCTTAGCAGTAATGAAAACGGTCTTTATAATCATTCAAAACTAGGTCTATATCCAATGGGGCTTTGGTAAAACTACAGAATGTCCCCCAAACTCTGAAGGCAATAGAGAACCACTAAAGTATTCTGAGCGGGGTAGGTATACTCCCAGGGTCCCCAACTGTGGTCCACAATTGTTCCCTATGTTTGTTCTCCAAAGCACCTCTCCCCACATCACACGGATTTCTCACTTATCTTCAAATCGACACACAACTTCCAGAGTAGAACCTCATTGCCCTCCTCTTTTCTATGAGAGTACATTTTGCTAATACAGAGTGTCTCGAAAGTCCCAGTGGGTTATGTAACACTGTGGTTGCCCCATCGGATTAGCGTAGTGGTTAAAATGTGGGCTTTGGGGGCAGAAAAAATCTGGGTTCAAACTCTGACCATTCTCCCCTTCACCCCTAGCAACTACACAGCGTCTCTGATCTTCCACAGGCACTGCAAGCACAGGGACCCCTTCTCTCCTTTGCCAGGAATGCTCTTCCTTTACAAAGTGTCTGCTGAAATGTCACCTTATCAGAGAGGTCCCCCTTACTACCCGTACAAAGAAGTGACGACAGCCCATCCTTTGGCACCTTACCCTGGCACTCCTCCCCCTTCCTGGGGCTCACTGTTCCACATAATCTTTATTACCATCTGACTGAACATACACTTCCGTGTTTATCTGTTTGTTGTCTATCTCCCTCCCAGAAGGTAAGGTCCTTCAAGGAAAGTAGGTGTTTAGTTTTACTCATTGCTAAGTCCCCACTCCCTAGAACAGTGCCAGGCCCCATGGTAGGTGTATACTCAATAAATACTGAATAAGTGAATGAATAATATTTGCTAGGTGTATCACCTTGTGCATGTAACTAACTCTGTTTTCCTCCATTTTCTCATCTGTGAGACAGAGGGAATGACAGTGACGACCTCAGAGGGCTGATGTAAGGGTTAAATATGATAATGTACATCCTGATTCACAATAAATGTAAGTAGATGTGTTTGTTGTGATGGGTGTGACTATTGCTATGATATTGTCTTAAAATTCAATGTGTTCAAGGGTTTATAATATATTCAGGTACTTTACTTAATGACACTGAGTATTTTTTTCATACGATCCTGATTTGTTCATATGTATTAAAGTCACTTGGGGCTTGTACTCTCTGGCTCTTTTCCATTGAAATGTTTTTACGAGAAATACATAAAGTTTCCATGATCTCTAATACTGATACAGAGTCAGGTCATGCTTCCTTGAAAACTGTTTTGCTGGTGCCTGGGTGGCTCAGTGGATTGAGCCTCTGCCTTCGGCTCAGGTCATGATCTCAGGGTCCTGGGATCGAGCCCCACATCGGGCTCTCTGCTCAGCGGGGAGCCTGCTTTCCCCTCTCTCCGCCTGCCTCTCTGCCTACTTGTGATCTCTCTGTCAAATAGATAAATAAAATCTTAAAAAAAAAGCTGTTTTGCTGATATAAACAATTCTGATTATCTAGATATATGTAACAGTTTCTAATGCTTCTTCCTGAACAAAACAGTTTTCTAAACACACCAAACTGACCCCCACATCATACATGGTCATTTTAAGCTTACCAAGTTGACAAGCATGAACTAATTCTTGCTCTCTGAATGACTGGCACTGAAGAGGATCAAATTGTACTTACGGGCAGCTCTGCTGTGTCCTGTACCCACTTCTTCTCCAAGTCACTCTCTTACTGCTGCGTGGTGGTTTACACACTTAACTCTTACATCAGCATCTGAGTTGAGTGTGGGAGTTAATCACTGCCTTTCTCTAATATGCTCATAAAAATTGATCCAATAGGCATTTCACACTATTGAAGTTTCACATGAAATCAATTCCTGATGTCAAATGTTGTAAGTCAAGAGAGGTTAATTAAAACCCACATTATAATCATAATAGTCTATTTTATATAATTCTTTATCCTTTCCAACTGTGCAAATATTCTATTTTCCTGATGGTGAATAAATAATACACAGAGTGCTATCACAACAGAGCCAGTGTAATAGACTGGTGGTAGGCAGTTCTGTAGAAGGACACATTCTGGAACTAAACAATAAAGGGTCTGGTTCTGCTCATTTGCCCAAGAGAGACACTTAACCTCCCTCTACATGTTTCCTCCTCCGTTAACTTGGGGATGGTAATAGCATCTAGTCAGCAGATTATTATGAGAATCAAAGGCGCTAATATATCTAGGGCACTTAGAACAATGCCTGGCACATACTAAGCGTTCAGTAAACATACCAGTAGCAGCAGCAGTGGTGGTAATAAGAAAAAGATCAAAGGTCAGAATTTTCTCATAAGATATAGAAGAAAGCCTGTTTTGGAAATACAGTAGTCTTTTCCATCTATTTGCATACGTGTATGGATAAACACTGCCAGTAGCTTCATTTTCTAATATGAAAAAGTTAACAGTACATAACACACAATTCATGATACACATACTAAAAACTCCAACTCAAGCAATCCTCCTGTATATGACATGCTGATGTAAAGAATTTTGATTTTCAGAAATAAAATAGGAAACTTTTCTATAGATGACTTCAAGACTTAGAGCTATAAGAAGCAAAAATTTTTAAAACAAAGAATCCAGTTAAAAAACAGGCAGACAACATAGGTGTTTTTCCAAGAAAAACATATGGATGGCCAACAGACCCATAGAAAGAGGCTCAATATCACTCATCATCAGGGAAACACAAATCAAAACTATGATGAGATATCACCTTACACCTGTCAGAATTAAGGAAGGTTTTATGCAATGACTTCTGTGCCAGCTTCTTGCTTCATTAATTATATTGAAATTCTGCAGACTGCACACAACAGAATATTTTAAAACCAGAATTGCTACTGCTATGGGAGTTCAGATTCCATAAATATTTCCAGACTGACTTATAAGTGCATGTATGATTTCTGGAGTTGAAGTGAACATTAGAGGTGGTAGTAAATTAATCATCTTTACATCTTCAGCAGGACACTACTTCACTCAACACAAACACATGAAAATCTGTTTTTGGTTTTTGAAGGCACTTAAAGAAAATTTTGTAATATGCCTGAGAAAAACACTACAGTTTCAAACAAATCCAACTGCTATTAGATCCTACTCATACCTAATCTAAACCCTTTGTGCTTGACTATAAACCTACCTCATCTTGCTTAGTAATTTTCTTAAATTCAGGAACAGCTGGGCAACATCGTTTTAATAATCAGACCCACCCCAAAACAGCTTGTTTCTTTATTTCATGGCTAACTTAAGACAGATTTTTGAAAGGTAAATAAAATATAATCTTTAAAAATACTTTTAAATACCACTACTACCTTCTCTTTTAGAAGCATTTAGAAATCTACAAAACAACGTATGTCTCATTTGATCTTCACATGAGCTAAGCCATGATCGCTGCCCCAATTTTAAGAGCCTCAGAGAAGCCAAGTGACTTATGTAAATACACTTAACCTGTAAGTGGCAAAACCAGGACTCACCCCCACCCCGACAACTGGCTTCTGAGCTCATCTTCTTTCTACTAAACCTTGCCATGCCTGTATTATGCAAATCATCAAAGAGAATAGATTGCATAGAATGTCAGTAATTTTAAAGTCTTCATGTTGGTTTTCTTTAATAATCCTTAATATATCCTCTATTCTTTTAAGCTTATACGTGGGCCTCACATAAGATAGAATGGAATAGAGTGAAAAGTGAAGTAGATCCATGTTACCTCATGAAGAAGGAAAAGCTTGCTCTCAGGATTTGGCACTTTTTGTTTTAAACGATATCATAGGAGAAAGGGGAAGATGGTGGAGGAGTAGGTGACCCTAGTTTCATCTGGTCCCTAGAATTCTGCTAGACAGCTATCAAATCATTCTGTGCACTCAACCAGAGATCTAAGAAAGGAATTGCTGCAGTTCTACAAACGGAAGAGCAACCCCTTTGGGCAAGGTAGGAGGTGCGGAGAAGTGAATCCAAGGCAATATATCGGAAGATAAACTGGGGCAGGAGGAAGCCTCCCTAAGCCAGCTACCAGAAAGTGATATAGCAACAGGATGCAAAATCAGAACTTGTAGAAATCTGCTCTGGTGAGGGACGCCCATGCCTGAAAGACGCTCAGGTGGTAAAGCAGGGCAGAATTCCAGGTGGGACAGTGTGGTCTCAGGATCCCTGGGGTTACAGAAAGAACAAGATTGCATGAGTACACAGCAGAGTTTGCAGGCACCAGAACAGGGAAGCTGGCTGCAATCAGTGAGCCAAGGAGTGGGCTCAGCTCAGTGTTGCCATAAACAGCAGGGGCCCAGGAGCAGCAGAACCAAGGTGAGACCTTCCTTCCTTCTCTGGGGAGGAGGGGCACGGGTGCGCACCGCAGGATGCTGCAAAGTTTGCATACTCCAAACAGGGTCAGGTGCCTGAGATAAAAATGCTTGGTCACGGGCTGCATGAACACAGTGCAGATGGAATCCAGGGAGACAGGAGTGACTGGCTGCTTTTCCATGAG
Source organism: Potos flavus (assembly GCA_028534135.1). Taxonomy (NCBI): domain Eukaryota; kingdom Metazoa; phylum Chordata; class Mammalia; order Carnivora; family Procyonidae; genus Potos; species Potos flavus. The sequence goes on along the minus strand of CM052899.1, from coordinate 140,090,182 downwards.
GGCACACTGAGGAGTGGGTCACGATATTTCAGCTCTGGGGCTGGAGATTTGGAATGTGGCCATTTTAATTTTTACCCTTTAAAGAAGTGCAGAAAGCCTTCAGGGAACAAAAGCCACACAGAACAATGTGGAGCCGCTTACTTAGCCTGATCCCTGGCAAGGGTGGTGCAGTTCTACCCGGGACAAAGAAACCCAAGATTCAGTGCAACAGGCCCCGCCCCCAGAAGATCAGCAGGAACATCTGGCTAAGACCAAGTTTACTGGTCAATGATGATTACAAAACTCTAGCACTAGGGGAAAATAGAATTCAGGTTTTTTTTCTCATGATTCTTTAGTCTTTCAATTTTAATTTCTTTTCGTTTTCCTTTTCAACTGATTTCTTATTTTCCCAACTCTTAAGTCTTTTTTAATTTTTGTTTTTGAAATTACATTTTATTCTTTCATTGTATTTAATTTTATTTTTGTATATGTATAAGTTTTTCTTTCTTTATAATTTTGGGAGATAGTTTCTTCTAACAAACAGAACAAAATATACCCAGATTCAAGTGTATTGCTCTGCTCTGTTCATCTGTCTGATTATATTCTTCCTCTTTTTCTAAGTCTTTTTTAATTTTCATTTTTACACTTACATTCAATCCTTTCATTATATTTAATTTTATTTTTGTATATATATAAGTTTCTCTTTCTTTACAATTTTGGGATCCGGTTTTCTAACACCAAAATACACTTAGGATCTAGTGTATCTAATGTATTGCTTTGTTCTGTTCACCTGTCAGACTACATTCTCTTCTTTTTTTTTTTTTTTTTTTCCCTTCTCAGTTTCTGGTCTCTTCTGATTTGTTTAGTGTATAATTCTCTGGGGTCGCTGCTGCTATTTTATTATTTTCTTCTTTCATTCTTCCCTGGACAGAATGACAAAATGGAAAAAATCCCCTCAAAAAAGAGAACAAGAGGGAGTACTGCCTGCCAGAGACCTAATCAGTATGAATATAAGATGATGGAACTAGGTTCAGATTAACAATTATAAACATACTAGCTGGGTTTGAAAAAAGCTTAGAAGACACTAGAAAATCCCTTTCTGGAGAAATAAAAGATCTAAAATCTAATCAGGTCAAAATAAAAAAGGCTATTAATGAGACGCAATAAAAAACGGAGGCTCTAACTGCTAGGATAAATGAGGCAGAAGAGAGAATAAGTGATATAGATGACAAAATGATGGAGAATAATGAAGCTGAGAAAAAGAGAGATAACTACTGGATCACAAGGGGAAAATTCAAGAGGTAAGTGATACCATGAAGTGAAACAATATTAGAATAATTGGAGTCCCAGATGAAGAGGAAAGAGAGAGAAAGTAGCGGGAAAGGTATATTGAGGCAAATTATAGCTGACAATTTCCTTAATCTGGGGAAGGAAATAGGCGTTCAAGTCCAGGAGGCACAGAGAACCTCCCTCAAAATAAATAAAAATAGGTCAACCCCTCAACATGTACTAGTGAAGCTTGCAAATTTCAGAGACAAAGAAAAAATCCCGAAAGCAGCTCAGGACAAGAGGTCCTTAACCTAAAAGGGTAGAAACATAAGACTAGCAGCACACCTATACACAGAAACCTGAAAGGACTGGCATGATATATTCAGGGTGCTAAATGAGAAAAATATGCAGTCAAGAATACTTTACCCAGTAAGGCTGCTATTCAGAATAGAAGGAAAGATAAAGAGCTTCCAGGACAAACAGAAACCAAAAGAATTTGTGATCACTAAAGCAGCCCCACAAGAAATATTAAAGGGGATGCTTCAAGCGAAGAGAGAACCCAAAAGTAACACTGACCAGAAAGGAACAGAGACAATCTACAGAAACAGTGACTTCACAGGTAATATAGGTAATACAATGACATTAAATTCATATCTTTCAATAGTTATTCTGAATATAAATGGCCTAAATGCCTCAATCAAAAGACACAAGGTATCAGATTGGATAAAAAACAGGGCCCATCGATATGCTGTCTGCTACAGACTCATTTTAGTCCCAAAGACACCTCCAGATTGAAAGTGAGGGGGTGGAAAACCATTTATCTGCTAATGGACATCAAAAGAAAGCTGGGGTGGCAATCCTTATATCAGACAAATTATATTTTAAACCAAAGACTGTACTAAGAGATGAGGAAAGACACTATATCATACTTAAAGGGTCTGTCCAACAAAAAGACCTAGCAATTGTAAATATTTATGCCCCTAACATGGGAGCAGCTAATTATATAAATTATAATTATATAATAATTATATAAACCAGTTTTATATAACAAAACTAAAGAAACATGTTGATAATAACACAATAATAGTAGGGGACATTAACACCCCACTCACAGGAATGGACATATATCTAAGCAGAAGATTAACAAGGGAACAATGGACCAGATGGACTTCTGAGATATATTCAGAGCATTCCACCCTAAAGCAACAGAATACACATTCTTCTCGAATGCACATGGAACATTCTCCAGAACAGATCACATACTGGGGCAGAAATCAGGTCTCAACTGGTATCAAAAGATTAGGATCATTCCCTTGCATATTTTTAGACCACAGTGCTTTGAAACTTGAACTCAATCACATGAGGAAATTTGGAAAGAACTCAAATACATGGAGGTTAAAGAGCAATCTACTAAAGAATGAACGAGTCAACCAGGAAATAAAATAAGAATTTTTAAAATTCTTGGAAACAAATTAAAATGAAAACACAACTGTTCAAACCCTTTGGGAAACAGTAAAGGTGGTCATAAGAGGGAAGTATACAGCAATACAAGTCTTTCTCAAGAAACAAGAAAGGTTTCAAATATACAACCTACACTTACATGTTAAGGATCTGGAGAAAGAACAGCAAATGAAGCCTAAATGCAGCAGAGAAGAGAATTAGTAAAGATTAGTACAGAAATCAATGAAATAAAAACCAAAAGAACAGTAGAACAGATCAATGAAACTAGGAGCTTGTTCTTTGTAATAATTAATAAGATCAATAAACCCCTGGCCAGACTCACCAAAAAGAAAAGAGAAAGGACCCAAATAAATAAAATCATGAATGAAAGAAGAGCGATCACAACCAACACCAAAGAAATACAAATAATTATAAGAATATATCATGAGCAACTACATGCCACGAAATTAGGCAGTCCGTAAGAAATTAATGCATTCCTAGAAATGTAAAAGCTACCAAAACTAAAACAGGAAGAAACAGAGCCTGAACAGACACATAACCAGCAAGGAAATTAAAGCACTAATCAAAAATCTCCCAACAAAAAATAGTCCAAGGCAGACGGCTTACCAGGGGAATTCTACCAAACATTTAAAGGTACATATTCCTCTCAAGCTGTTTCAAAAATGAGAAATGGAAGGAAAACTTTCCAACCCTTCTATGAGGCCAGCATTACCTTGATCCCAAAACCAGACAAAGACTCCGCCAAAAAGGAAAATTACAGACCAATATCCCTGATGAACATGAATGTAAAAATTCTCATTAAGATACTAGCCAATAGGATCCAACAGTATATTAAAAGGATTATTCACCTTTATTCACCTCATAAAATGAGGTTTATTCCTGGGCTACAAGGGTGGTTCAATATCTGCAAATCAATCAAGGTAATACACCACATTAATAAGAAAGGATGAGAACCATATGATCTTCTCGATAGATGCAGAAAAAGCATTTGACAAAGTACAGAGCATCCTTTCTTGTTAAAATTCTTTACAGTGTGGGGATGGAGGTAACATCCCTCAATATCATAAAAGCCATACAAAAAAGCCCACAGTGAATATCATTCTCAATGGGGAAAAACTGAGAGCTTTTACCCTAAGGTCAGGAACATGGCAGGAACATGTCCACTATCACCACTGTTGTTCAACACAGTATTAGAAGTCCTAGCCTCAACAATCAGACAAAAAAAGAAATAAAAGGCATCCAAATTGGCGAAGGAGAAGTCAAACTCTCACTCTTTGCAGATGACATGATACTCTACGTAGAAAACCCAAAAGACTTCACTAAAAAATTGCTAGATTTAATACAGGAATTCAGCAAAGTGGCAGGATATAAAATCAATGCACAGAAATCAGTTCCATTTCTATACACTAACAATGAGACAGAAGAAAGAGAAATTAAGGAGTCGATCCCATTTACAATTGCACCCAAAACCATAAAATACCTAGGAATAAACCTAACCAAAGAAGCAAAGAATCTGTACTCAGAAAACTATAGAATACTCATGAAAGAAATTGAGGAAGACACAAAGAAATGGAAAATATTCTATGCTCATGGATTAGAAGTACAAATATTATTAAAATGTCTATGCCACCTAAAGCAATCTATACAATCAATGCAATCTCTATCAAAATACCATCGACTTTTTTCAGAGAGCTGGAACAAATCATCCTAAAATTTGTATGGAACCAGAAAAGACCCTGAATAGCCAAAGAAATGTTGAAAAAGAAAACCAAAGCTGGAGGCATCACAATTCCAGACTTCAAGCTCTATTACAAAACTGTAATCATCAACAGTATGGTACTGGCACAGAAACAGACACATAGATCAATGGGACAGAATAGAAAACCCATAAATAGGCCCTTAACTCTACGGTCAACTAATCTTTGACAAAGTAGGAATGACTATCCAATGGAAAAAAGACAACAACAAATGGTGTTGGGAAAATTGGACAGCCACATGCAGAAGAATGAAACTAGGCCATTTCCTTACACCATACACAAAAATAGATTCAAAATGGATGAAAGACCTAAATGTGAGATAGTAATCCATCAAAATCCCAGAGGAGAAGGCAGGCAGCAACCTCTCCGACATTGGCCACAGCAACTTCTTGCCAGACATGTCTCCACAGGCAAGGGAAACAGAGGCAAAATTTAATTATTGGGACTTCATCAAGATAAAAAGCTTTTGCACAGCAAAGGAAATAGTCAACAAAACCAAAAGACAACTAAAAGAATGAGAGAAGATATTTGCAAAAGTCTTATCAGATAAAGGGCTAGTATCGAAAATCTATAAAGAACTTACCAAACTCAACACCCAAAGAACAAATAATCCAGTCAAGAAATGGGCAGAAGGCATGAACAGACATTTCTCCAAAGAAGACATCCAAATGGCCAACAGACACGTGAAAAAGTGCTCAACGTCACTCGGCATTAAGGAAATACAAATCAAAACCACAATAAGATACCACCTTACACTAGTCAGAATGACTAAAATTAGCCACTCAGGAAACAAGAGATGTTGTTGAGGATGTGGAGAAAGGGGAACCTTCTTACGCTGTTGGTGGGAATGCAAACTGATGCAGCCACTCTGGAAAACAGTATGGAGGTTCCTCAAAAGGTTGAAAATAGAGCTACCCTATGACCCAGCTATTGCACTACTGGGGGTTTACCCCAAAGATACAAATGTAGTGATTGGAAGGGACACATGCACCTCAATGTTCATAGCAGCAATGTCCACAATAGCCAAACTATGGGAAGAGCCCAGATGTCCTTCAACAGATGAATAGACAAAGAAGATGTGGTATATATATGGTATATGTATATATATATGTATGTGTATATATATATACACACACACACACACACATACACCGTGGAATACTACTCAGCCATCAAAAATAAATGAAATCTTGGACGCACCTGGGTGGCTCAGTTGGTTAAGTGTCTACCTTCAGCTCAGGTCATGATCCCAGGGTCCTGCGACTGAGCCCCATGTGCAGCTCCCTGCTCGGAAGAGAGTCTGCTTCTGCCCCTCCCCTTGCTCATGCTCTCTCTTTCTCTGTCTTAAATAAATAAATAAAATCTTTAAAAAAAATGAAATCTTGCCATTTGCAAAGATGTGGTTGGAACTAGAGTGTTACGTGTTATGCTAACTAGAGTGTTATGCTAAGCAAAATAAGTCAATCAGAGAAAGACAATTATCATATGAGTTTGTCGATACGTGCAATTTAAGAAACAAAACATTGGATCATAGGGGAAGAAAGAAAAAAATTAAACAAAACAAAATCAGAGAGGGAGACAAACCGTAAGAGACTCTTAAGCATAGGAAACAAGCTGAGGGTTGCTGGAGGGAAGAGGGATGGGGAGATGGGGTAACTAGGTGATGGGCATTAAGGAGGGCACATGATGTAATGAGCACTGGGTATTATATAAGACTGATGAATCTTGTAACACTGAAAAAATAAAATAAAAGTATTTGGGGGGAAGAAAAAAGACTGATGAATCACTGACCTCTACTTCTAAAACCAGTAATACGTTATATGTTAATTGAATTTAAATAAAAATAAATAAATTTATAAAAAGACTGATGAATCACTAAACTCTACCTCTGAAACTAATAATACACTATATGTTAATTACTGAATTTAAATTTTAAAAAAATTTTAATTAAAAAAATATATATTATTTCCCTTGCAGGTCACCCCTAGCCATTGACAGTCACTTTGCTATAAATTGCTGTCATTTTCCAATTTTATTCAGCTTTCTTTAAATGTTTCCCTCCATGACTTTGCTGAATTTTAAATCTTTTGGCACAAACATCATTCATATAACTGAAAAGGCAAAAAGCTAAAGTCTAAATTGCCCTGATGTATTATTTGTAATCTAGCTCTTATCTGCTGTTCATTATATCCTTGGGAAAGAGAGTAGGAGAAATGGCCTCTAGTTATTTGACCACTGGTAAAACTGAGACAAAATGAAGCCACTTGCCTAACATCCATTGAAAATTAGAAAGGAGGCAAGGTTTAGAGTTTGGAGCCACCACTCAAAGGGCTATGGGCTGCTTCTGTGATCTTGGGTAATTCAATTAATCTTTCTTATTATTTTCATTTGTTGAGAACTCATTATGTCATAGGCAGTATGACTATATTATCTCACTGAATAACAACCCTCCAGAATAAATATCATTGCCTCATTTCATAAGAAAGCTGATTTTTTTTAAGATTTTATTTATTTATTTGAGAGAGAGAATGAGAGAGGGAGAGCATGAGAGGGGAGAGGTCAGAGGGAGAAGCGGACTCCCCACCAAGCAGGAAGCCAGATGTGGGACTTGATCCTGGGACTCCAGGATCACGACCTGAGCCAAAGGCAGTTGCTTAACCAACTGAGCCACCCAGGTGCTCCAAGAAAGCTGATTCTTAAAGAGATGAAATAACCTGCCCAAATCACATGGCCAATAAGTGCAGATTTGAACTCAGGTCCCTGTGAACTCCAAAATCCATTTACTAACTATGCACAATTCTACAACACTCTGTAACAAAAGGCTTGAACTAGAATGCTAATTTATGAGATTCTAACAAGCTAATATTTCTAACAAGTTAATATTTATATGGTTTCCATTATGCCCTGGTGCTCCAAGTTCACAGATATCAACTTTTTAAAAAGATTTATTTATTTATTTGAGAGAGATTGAGAGAGAGAGAAAGAGTATGTGTGTGAACATGGGAAGGGGCAGATGGAGAGGGAGAGAATCCTCAAGTGGACTCCCCACTGAGTGTGGAGCCCCACGCGGGGCTCCATCCCAGGACCCTGAGATCATGACCTAAGCCAAAATCCAGAGTCGGTCACTTAACCAACTAAGCCACCCAAGCGCCCCCACAGGTATCAATTTGATTAACTTTGTGACACTCAGTAAAAGAGGGGTGAGTATTCCATGCTGTTATTTCTTTTATTAAAGCCCTTTTCTTTCTCCCAATCCAGTGATAATAATAAAGAGTTAATAAAAGAACATTCCCAACAGCTTATAGAATTTATTAAACAATTTCTACCCTTTTCTCTGCTTTTAACATCAAGTTTTCCAATGAGATAAATTTTATTTCATTATAGGTAATAGAAAACAATTTTGTTTCAATATATTCCTTGAAATATACAAGATAAGGCAAGATATTTGTCCTATGAGAAGATCCATCTTATTACTATGAAATTTAATTAGTTTCAATATTTTCAGTACATAAAATGTCAAATACATACAGAATGTATGCTCTTTTTTAATAAACTGATTATCTTATAATCTTGTATTATCTTAAAAATTAAATTATTTGTCATGTTTGAAGAAGACTATAAGCCAACAATATACACATAATAATAACCTACCAGAATTAGCTTTTCCAAGTATCCGGAGACTTCTGTACACAAAGATATGTTCCTTTCAGTTAGTTCCTGGCTCTTTATTCACCAGAATTACTCAACTATAAATGAAATCTTAGAAGCTGCTTTGGTTTGGCATGTATAAAATGTCAAACGCAGTCTGCTAGAACTAACAGGAAATATTCATCACCAAATAAAATATAAAGAGGACAGCATTAATTTTCAAGAGATGGCTGAATGTCGAATCATGGTGCTACCTCAATCAAGTGGAAGGCATGCAATTAAGAGACTAAGGATGAAATGTGAATGCACACCATTATCTTGTGACTAAACTCAGAGAAATGGCTTCTTCACGGCGTGCACGGAAGTTATGCTCACTCACAGGATTTGCAGGAATAGTCACCGTATTCCAATGGAAATACAATGATAACAGCTACAACAACCACAAAGCATTATCAACTAAATTTAAACATAGAGCAATCTGAGTCACAGTTCTCCACAGCAGGGAATAATGGCTTCCATCAGTGGCGAGCTTAATGAGCTCTGAAGGTAGGTTTGTTCATTAAGTTAATCACAGAGCTTTCAATAGTCATCTTTCCTCTTGAAACACTTTTAAACAATTACCTCATATTTAACAAAATTATCTACTAACCTTCATCTCAATTGGAGAAAAGACAGTTAAACACAGAAAGATATATGAGGTAGACCCTTGGCACTGGAAAGCAGTCCTTCCCCCATTCTTTCTTTCAGAATAGAAGCCCTTCCTGTGGGCCAACCACACCTGCAAGTGGGCCTCCAGGGCCCTGCCCTCATGGAGCTAGCGATCTAGCAGGGAAGCTGGAACTGAGCATGCTCCTGCAGAGGTGACAAAGCAGAGAATGGGAGCTCTGGGAGAGTACAACACCTAACCTGGTCTGGGTGCATAGGGTGGCAGGCAGAGGGTGGCTGAGGATGTGATAGTGAGCCCCAAAAGAGGAACAGGAGTTGGCCAGCTAAAGACTGGAATGAGAGATGCCCTTCAACAGATGAATGGATAAAGAAGATGTGGTCCATTTTTACAATGGAATATTACTCAGCCATCAGAAAGGATGAATACCTATCCTTTGCATTGACATGGATGGAACTGGAGGGGATTATGTTAAGTTAAATAAGTCAAGCAGAGAAAGACAATTATCATGTGGTTTCACTTATATGTGGAACATAAGGACTAGTGTGGAGAAACATAGGGGAAGGGAGGGAAAACTGAATGGGAAGAGAATTTGAGACCTTTTCAAGGAAATTAGACATATGAGTGGAGGATAAAGATCTAATATGTCACTGTCCTCAGCTTATGTCAAATCTTACCCAAAGCCTGGTAATCCATATTCGAACTATAGACTTTCTTCCAAGGGCAATTGAAGGGTCCTCAGCAACAGGCTGACCTGATCACATTTGCATTAAAAAGATCACTCACTGTAAAGAATGGATCTCAGTTCTGGATAAGAGGCTACTACATAGTCCAAGCAAGAACTGAGGATGGCTTGAACTAGAGGGATTTCCTAAAACTATCAGATCACATCATTCCCCTTCTCAAAACCCTCCCGCACTTCCCACTACCATTACACGAAAATCCAAGTTCATTGTTTATGTACAACTTTATCTCTTACCTTCTCAGCTTCATCCATTAGGCTTCAGTAACGCTGGCCTGATTTCAGCCTCAAAATGTATTCCCAACTCAGGCCTTTGTATTTCCTATTCCTTTGCCTACAACCTTCTTCTTCCAGATATTTACTAATAAGGTCTCATTCATTCAACAGGCATTTATTAAACACCTATCAATTGCTAGTTCTGTTCTAGGTACCACTCAAGGGTTCACTCCTTGACCACTCTGGCTAATGTAGCACTTTTTTTTTTTTTTTAAGGTTTTATCTTTAAGTAATCTCCACACCCAACATGGGGCTCGAGTTCACAACTCCGAGATCAAGAATTGCCTGCTCCACTGAATGAGCCAACCAGGTACCCCGCTAATATGGCACTTCTTATTCCAAATCCCACTTGCCTTATTTTATTTACAACACTAGTCACCAACTCAAATTATGTGTTATTAAAGAGAATTTATTTTCATGAATTGGAAGAGGTCACAGGGTATTAAGAACAGAAGCATTCTGGCTTTATCAGAATGTCAGCATGGACCATGGGTGGCAGGGCACTCAGACCACCAACACCCCACGGGCCACAGACTGTGCCAGGCACTAGAGATGCAACAGCGTACAAGGATGAACAAGTCAGGCACAGACCTTCTCTTAACAAGCTTCCTAAGTCTGGTTGGAGAAGTAGACATTAAACTAGTAATTTTAAGATAATACACAATGAGCTAATATAGGAAATAAAAGTACTATTGCTGAATGCAAAGATAAAAATGGGGGTGGGGCAAAAGAAAGAGCAACATGTAGAATGACCAAAAGGTGGTACAGCATAGTTTGATGACCTGAAAGAAGTCTAGTGTAGTAGCTGCAACCAAGAGTGTGAGCATATAGGAAGGAAGGGAAGGGAAGGAAGGAAGAGGAAAAGATAAAGATGAAGGCTGAAAAATTAGCAGGGAGAAGATCTAAGAAGACTTTCTAAAACAAATTAAAAATGGTAGTCTTTACCCAGAGGGCAATGGAAAGCCATTAAAGAATTTTTACCAGGGGAGGGTTAGAATCAGATGTACATAGTACTACTATGTACACTACTGAATAAGAATATATATATATATATAATAAATAATATAATATATATAGTATGTATATAAATAAATAAATAAATAAATATATATATATATATATATATATATATAGTGCCAGTCATAAAAATAACCCCCAACTGGACTCTAAAACTATAATGCTTTCAAAGTGTGAAGATAAAATATAATTTTGATGGAAAGATAATTCATTTCTTCTTCTTAGAGGTTCTTATGTTGGGTTTCATTCATTTTTTTTTTAACAAGTAAGAGTTCCTACAATGCACAGGCCCTATTCTTGGGTAACAGGATACAACAGTGAACAAAACAGACATAAAGCCACTGTTCTCATGTAATTCCTGTTCTGGACTTTATTTTCGTGAACACAGCACATGGAAATCATAAAGGAAAAGGAATTCAAATCAAATGTTTCTTAGAAATCACCCAGTATGCTTCACTTTTACAGAGAAGGAAACTAAGACTATGAAACATTAAGTACCTTGTTCAAGGTCATGAGGTCTTGGTGGAAAAGCAGCTATGCCACAATAGTGACTAGAAAAAAAAAACTGCACAGAAGCTGCTCAAGGACACCAAAAAAAATCACATCAACAGAAACAGTCTCTCATGGTTTAACAACTGAAAGGAGATTGTTTTAATGAGTCTTTGTATCTGCTCTTACCTTTCTTAAAGAATATTCTCATACTACCAAACATATTGAAAAAGATAAGATCACTTCAAAAATGTTTAACTCAAATATCACCTTGGAGTACATTTAGGGGGCGAACCAGAGTAGAATGGAAAGAACATGAACCCTGATGCAGCTCGCATTTGGAACAAATCACTGGTATCTACCCTTCAAGTCTCATTGATACCATGTATCTCACACTACAGAAAAGTGATTTTCATTATTTGCTCAACAAGAATAGGGGCGCCTGGGTGGCTCAGTGGGTTAAAGCCTCTGCCTTCAGCTCAGGTCATGATCCCAGGGTCCTGGGATTGAGCCCTGCATTGGGCTCTTTGCTCAGCGGGGAGCCTGCTTCCCCCTCTCTCTCTGCCTGCCTCTGCCTACTTGTGATCTCTCTCTCTCTGTCAAATAAATAAATAAAATCTTAAAAAAAAAACAAGAATAAAGCACTAACTTACTCAAAATTTCTTTATAGCGAACAATAAAGCACAGGAAAGACTTTTCATTTTCATTTGGATTCCTAAATGCATAAACAGATTAACTCAACATGAGGATTTCATTTTTATTTCTTTTAATAATTTTTTAAAAGATTATTTATTTATTTATTTATTTATTTATTTATTCATTCATTCATTCATTCATTCATTCATTTACTTATTTAAGTGAGAAAGAGAGAGAGCAAGTCGGGAAAGGGGCAAACGGAGAGGGAGAGAGAATCTCAAGAAGACTATGCACTGAGTGCAGAGCCCCACAGAGTGTTCAATGCCACCACACCGAGTTCATGACGTGAGCTGAAATCAAGAGTCGGATGCTTAACCAACTGAGCCACCCAGGCACCCCTCACTATGAGGATTTTAAATTACTAACACAATTAGATTATTTAACAACCAAATACACATCCCTTCTATGCACATTTTTCTGACTCTGAGGATATACTTCAAGTTCCTGTAGGTTACTTCCACGACATAGTCCACAGGCCAGCACTTGGCTCCATTAGGGAACTCTACCTTGGGCTGGACCACATTTGTGTGTTTTGGCTTGAATTCAAGACCTGGAAAGCTAAAGATGAGTTCATGTGGCAAGAAACTCTAAGATAAAGAGTTAGTGACAGTTTCATAGATGCTCTTAGAAGCAAACTCATCTGGTCACTTTATCCCTTCCCTCACTCCACTCCATGAAGAAGGGTCATTTCAAAACCAGCATAACCTTTTTCTATTATTGTACAGTGATTCTAGAATTTATTACTCTATTCACCATGAGCTACAGACACCATTTTATTTATACATACATAGGTATGAAGTTTCAAAGACAATAAATTGGGAAAACTTGATTTGTTAATATTATTATAGTCATATTTTATTATTCACTGTTTTTTTTATTTAAATTTTATTTTTTTGGTGTTCCGAGATTCATTGTTTATGTACCACACCCAGTGCTCCATGCAATATGTGCTCTCCTCAATACCCACCACCAGGCTAACCCATCCTCCCACCCCCTCCCCCCTCCCTTTCAAAACCCTCAGTTTGTTTCTCAGAGTCCACAGTCTCTCAGGCTTCACCTCCCCCTCTGAATTCCCCCAATTCACTTTTCCTTCCCTTCTCCTAATGTCCTCCATGTTAGTCCTTATGTTCCACAAGTGAGTGAAACCATATGATAATTGACTTTCTCTGCTTGACTTATTTCACACAGCATAATCTCTTCCAGTCCTGTCCATGTTGATACAAAAGTTGGGTATTCATCCTTTCTGATGGAGGCATAACATTCCATTGTATATATGGACCAACAAAGGGCTGATATCCAAGATTACTATAAAGAACTCCTCAAACTCAACACTCAAAAAATAGATAATCACGTCAAAAAATGGGCAGAAGACATGAACAGACACCTCTCCAAAGAAGACATACAAATGGCTAACAGACACATGAAAAAATGTTCTTCACTAGTTTTGAGTTGTGGCTCAGGTAGAATGTGAATTTATATAGCTTGAACTATTAACCATCTTAACTCCCGTGTAATTTCCATCTCCCTTGACACCTTAGAAATACAGAACAGTGCTGAAGTGTTAATAGGGATGTAACTCTGAGGAGAGCAGGACATAAAATAGTTCTTTTCATAGGAAGGGTTTAGTGGTTGCCACCTGTTTAGGAGTAGAAAAGAGTTCTTATTTTAAAGTTGCATTTGCACAGCAAGCACATTATTTTTACTTATAAGGGTGAAGTAGTTTCTCATAAAGCTAAATTATTTGACTCAAAGTGTTTTCAGTATTGTAGGATGAATAATGTGTGTGTGTGTGTGTTGTATGGCAAAACTAGAGGACCTCAATTGACTAATAAAAAGTAGGAAGTTCTGTGTTGTTTAATGTCTCTGTTCCAAGAAATCCAAAAATCTGGGAACTGCTTCACAGAGCTCCATACCTAAAGAACAGAGTAAAAAGGAATCTTCAGGTTTTCTTCTAGATTTTGGGAGCCAAAATTACCCTATTAGAAAAGGAGGTAGGAATTCAGGACTCCTTTCAAAATGAAGGGATTACAAGCATAGGTGTCTGGAACATACCCCAAAAGGAAATAATTTCTTAAACAGAAATAATATTTCCTTAATTTAGAAATTTCTTAAGACACCTTTTCATGTGTCTCCTAGCCATTTGTATGTCTTCTTTGGAGAAGTGTCTGTTCAACTCAAAATGGATGAAAGACCTCAACATGAGACAGAAATCTATCAAAATCCTCGAGGAGAACATAGGCAGTAACCTCTTTGACATTGGCCACAGCAACTTCTTTCAAGACATGTCTCCAAAGGCAAAGGAAACAAAAGCGAAAATGAACTTTTCAGACTTCATCAAGATAAAAAAAACTTCTGCACAGCAAAGGAAACAGTCCATGAAACAAAGAGGCAACCCACGGAATGGGAAAAGATATTCGCAAATGACACTACAGACAAAGGTCTGATATCCAAGATCTATAAAGAACTCCTCAAACTCAACACCCAAAAAACAGATAATCATGTCAAAAAATGGGCAGAAGACATGAACAGACAGTTCTCCAAAGAAGACATACAAATGGCTAACAGACACATGAAAAATGTTCATTATCATTAGCCATCAGGGAGATTCAAATCAAAACCACATTGAGATACCACCTTACACCAGTTAGAATGGCAAAAATCAGCAAGACAGGAAACAACAAGTGTTGGAGA
>CM052899.1:140038019-140074993 GCA_028534135.1 Potos flavus | reverse complement strand
CTGGTTTAGTTCAAGCCTTGGACTAACTTGGGGTAGAATGAGTGCTGGGGAATCAAAGTTAAATAAATTGGTCATAATCACAATATAACTTGTACATCTAAGAGATTCTTTACATTTGTCCTACTACACTTGTCAGAATTTCCCTGCTGATTAATGCTGGATTCAACTCTTCTCTCTTCTTGCAGATTTCTCTGGGGTGCTCACTTGGTTTTTTTCTAATTATCTTAGGCTTCTGAGGAGTGAGCATAGAGCATTGACTTCAGAGCTAAACTACTGGGGTTCAAATACAGGCCCCACCACTTCTGTGTGTGCCACCTTAGGCATATGTCATTCAATCTCCTTCTTCATCTATAAAAGGGGATGGTAATAGGACCCACCTCACAGAGAGGTTGTGAGAATTAAATCAGCCACTATATATAAAGTGACCAGAACAATGTCTGTTACACAGTAAGTCCCATATAAGAGTGTGCTATTATTATTAAAGGGCATCTACTGCTTCTGCCTGCCCAGCAGCCCTTCCCCCTTCTTTTGATAAATGTTTCCATTTTCCTTTGAAGAACTACCCCTTCACCAGGCCATACAATCTTGGCACAATTCTCAACCAGTATGAACTGCTCCCAACCCCCACTGGGCACAGCGTGGGTGCAAGACTCAAGTGAGGCCAATCTCACATTTTCCCTTAGAATCTGAATCTTAAGCAGAACGACTCATGGCCAAAAACAGTTAAAATTCAGTCTCTCTAATGTCAAGGCCTTGAAGAGGTTTTTCCTAGATTCTAGGCCCCTGGAATTGTGTTGTCCTTTCCAAAATCTGATTAAGAGTTCTTCCTTTAAAAAAAAAAAAAAAGTTCTTCCTTTGATTGTGTTAGCTCTCCAATCTCTTTAATAAACTCCTATTTTTGCTGAAATTCGCCAAAATTGATGCATGTTGCCAGTGTAACTGCTATGTTCAGTGAATAGGACTCTCAAAATTAAATCAAGTAACTTCATTTTTGTCTCTCACTGTCTCTTCTTTTTTTCCCTTCAAACTACTCCTTTTTATTTATTTTTTTATTTTATATATTTTTCAGTGTTCCAAGATTCATTGTTTATGCACCACACCCAGTGCTCCATGCAATACGTGTCCTCCTTAATACCCACCACCAGGCTCACCCATTCCCCCACCCCCCTACCCTCCAAAACCCTCAGTTTGTTTCTCGGAGTCCACAGTCTCTCAATGTCCACAATTGCCAAACTGTGAAAAGAGCCAAGATGACCTTCAACAGGCAAATGGATAAAGAAGATGTGGTCCATATATACAATGGAATATTACGCAGCCATCAGAAAGGATGAATACCCAACTTTTGTATCAACATGGACGGGACTGGAGGAGATTATGCTGAGTGAAATAAGTCAAGCAGAGAAAGCCAATTATCATATGGCTTCACTGTCTCTTTAAATTATTCATGAGCCTAGCTCCTCTCTAGCCCCTGCATAGACAGCATAGAAGTTAAGACCATAGCTCTGAAGCCAAACATTCTCGGCTCAAATTCTAGCTCCACCTCCTGCTAACTATGTTACTTAAGGTCTCTTTGCCTCAGTTTCCTTGCTGGTAAAATGGGGGAATAACAACACCTACCTCATCAGGTTATCATAAAACTTAAATGACTTCCCAAATGTAAAATGCCTGGAAATGCGCTTGGCACCCAGTAAGTCCTGAAAAACATTACTGCTGATGGCACTGGGGATCTGGGGAAGTGATCTTTCTTCTTCATATCCCATGCTGTCAGGCCCTGACCATTCTTGTTTCCATACCTACACTCAAGTTCGCCCTTCTCTTTTTCTGAATTCTTCAAGACATAATTAAGTCAAGCATCACCACTTCCACAAGGCCCACGTTGATCTACAAAGACTGTGTGGACCTGATCCTGTAGGATTTATAATCTGTAACAGATACTGGAGTCGTCAGTTCATATACTTCCTATTGTGTTTTAAGTGAATCGGTGTGTAAAAAGGACTACCCCAATAAGAAAAGTAGTTGCTGAAGGCAAAAATCATACTTTCTATTATTTTATGTCCTTCATATTACTTAGTCCAAAGAAGGCTCATAGTAAGTCCTTGATAAGTAACTTCTGAATGGGCCTCTGAACAGCTGAATGGGCCTCTGAACAGCTACAAACATCTCCAATCACAATTACTTCCGAGTTTGTATAGCTGTAGGCCCATAGGCCTATGTTTTAGTATATGGGCTACCAAAGTGAGCACATGGCTTATGTTTTTATTGTGTGTATAAGTATACAAAAAAGACAGGGTGCAGAACTTTCCATTTTCATCCCACACCGGCCATTATACTCCAGGCACCTACTAAATGTTATGAACTACCTAAAAAAAAAAAAAATAGAAAGAAAAAAAGCTGAAAAATTTAAGAGCTGAAAACTAATTCCAGATATGATAGGCAATTCCAAATGTATCTGTTACTTTTAAGATTTGAAACTATAATGCAAAATATCCTGTTTTGTTTAAAAACAGATAAGGGAAACAGATACTCAGATAGTTTTTCACCTTTTTTTTTTTTTTTTAAGATTTTATGTATTTATTTGACAGAGAGAAAGAGATCACAAGTAGGCAGGGAGGCAGGCAGAGAGAGAGGGAAGCAGGCTCCCTGCTGAGCAGAGAGCCCGATGCGGGGCTCGATCCCAGGACCCTGAGATCATGACCTGAGCTGAAGGCAGAGGCTTAACCCACTGAGCCACCCAGGCGCCCCAGTTTTTCACCTTCTAATACTTTTTTTTCTCATAAGAATTATTGATGAAGGACAAAGTAGAAAAGGTAACTATTGTTAGCTTTTTATTGTCATGTTTCTGGAGAAATGTTCTATTTTTGAAACTGCATAACATGAAGTAATCCATCTTCTTTTTCTGACTTCTCTAAGCATGTGAAAAATACATACAGAAATAAAAACTTCTCTCATTGATGTCCCAGAGCATATCCTTTACATGTAGAAAGATGGCACCGGTTCATAGCTTTGTGGGCAATTATTTAGTCATGTGATAAAGTCCACTGGGAAAAAGAAATTGAGTAAGCCTGGACTCAAGTCCATATGAAACCATCTGAGGAATGGAGATGTATAAATTGACTCACCTAACCAATTCTCAGAACAAACTTATATTACATCTAAATGACATCTCTATAAATGACACTTCCATACTATTTGGCTTACTGTTGTTTAATGGGTATGGTTATTTCAAAGTTGGGGGGGAAATGCTTTTTTCTAAATGTTATCCACTGTGAATTTTTCAACCAGGCCAACTCTTCATTTTTTCCCTCCTACAGAAACAGTTGGCCTCAGGAAAACAGAAAAGGGAAGAGGGAGAAGGATGAGCGAAGAAAAAAAAAAAACCTATATATCTTACTTGGAATGCGCAAGACAGCCTGGTGCAACCATACTCTGATTTTTCTCCACATTCTGGAGTGCTGTAAGCTCCACCATGCTAACCATAACATCGTTGGTGTGGCCTGGAAGCTGGGGAAGAACTGAAATGATCTTCTCTACCAAGTTGTCTCCGTGATGTCCAGCGGCTCCTGTTTAAGCAGACAAGACAATATAAGCTCACAAAATGAGAGGGAAAAAAATCTGGATTAATGTTTTATAATGCCCCTTCTATCACGAGTAATAAATATATATATTTTGTTTCTGCCCACATAAATCAATAATACAAGCCTAGCATTTTGCCCTCTATAACACCAATCAGGCTCACAATTACCTAGTCAACCTGCGCCTTGTGTGTTGGACTTAATGCTCCATGAAGGCAGATGCTGTGTCTGCTCTGGTTACCACAATATTCCTAGCACCTAGCACAGGGCCTACATATGGTAGATATCAATAAACATTCAATAAATAAATAAATAATCAGCATACACCCAGCCAGGAAAATAGTATCATTGGAAGATATTGTTGTAAGATTTGACAGCCAAATTTTATTTTACTGATGAAGACATTAAGACCTAGAAGGACTTAGAGACCTGACCAAGAAGAGCAGATCTCTCCTCTGCTAGAACCCTGTCTTCAAAATGGCAACTGTTTATCTAGTTCACCCTGAACCCAGCGTGTCTAACAGGCAACTTGGAAGCTAGTAGGCTCTCACTACATATGTGCTAGATTATGGGAAAACTAAATGGATGAATGATAACAGTTTATAAAGACAGAAACATTTATGGAGTACCTTCTGTGTAGCAGGCACTGTTCTAGGTACTTCACATGTATTAACTCTTTTAATAACAAACGACTTAGAACCTCAAACTGAAATTCAAGACTAATGACACAGTGTAATATTTCTTCCATGAAACCAAGTTATTTTTCCAAAAGCCATCATTGTTCAGGAGACCTCCTTCCAACAATGAGCGGGACTTGGCACATCTTGTTTTGATCCCACTCACTCCAAGTCAATCAACCTTTTGGTTCCTGATGTCTCTCTATCTCTATCTCTGTTGTTTTTGCCATGTCACAGTAATTCGACAAAACTAGGTACAAAACACCAAATCATGACTCCAAGGAATCCTTGTCACCACCACCATGATCTTCATCACAGTAGCTAACATCTATTGAAAGCTTATGATGAAGCATGTATTAAGTTTCATATTGCACATTTATTATCCACTTACTACTTACAAGAACTCTAATAGATGCGTATTATTATACTCATTTACAGAGTAGAAGATTCAGTTTAAGTAACTTGCTGAGGATTGCATAACTTTGTAAGTTACAGAGAAGAATTCAAACTCAAAAGGCAGAAACTGCCAAAACCACACTATTAACAACAATGACAAAAATCAGGCCCATTAGGGTGACTTAAGACAGAGCCAACAGGGGCACCTGGGTGGCTCAGTCGGTTAAGTGTCTGCCTTCAGCTCAGGTCATGATCCCAGGATCCTGAGATGGAGTCCTACATCAGGCTCCCTACTCAGTGGAGAGTCTGCTTCCCTCTCTCTCTCACTCCCATTGCCCCTCCCTCTGCTCATGCTCATTCTCTCACGAAAAAATAAATAAATAAAATCTTTAAAAATTAATTACTTGCCAAAAAAGACAGAGCCAACATGAGTGCATCTAAGATGACTTCTAGGGGCATCTGGGTGGCTCAGTCATTAAGCATCTGCCTTCAGCTCAGGTCCTGATGCCAGGGTCCTGGGATCGAGCCCTGCATCGGGCTCCCTGCTCGGCGGGAAGCCTGCTTCTCCCTCTCCCACTCCCCCTGCCTGTGTTCCCTCTCTCACTGTGTTTCTCTCTGTCAAATAAATAAATAAAATCTTTAAGATGACTTCTAATGGTAAAGATGAAAGAGTTCTTGTACCACTAGTAGAATATTCATTTATTAGGCCTGGAAGGAACCACATATTATTTCTGCTATATATGGTTTATGGTTGTCTCCTCAGCACTCAGACTTATAAGCTGCTTTTCAAATACTTGCTGAATGAAAGCCTAGTGACTGTAAGTGTCCTGAGATCCAAATGGGGGTCAGAATTCCCTGAGTGAATTATATGCTTAAGCCTGGAATGGAGATACTGGGATTACCTCATAGCATCATGAATTTCTCACCGGTTCCCTCATGACTCACTAAAAATTTTCATAAATATCCACTCATCACTAAAATAACGTTTCTTTGAACTTGGTGCCCAAATTCTGAACCCTGCTCCAAGCTATTTTTAGTTTTCGACTGCTATTTTTTGACATATGGTACACACAAGTGGTCTATAAATGCTACCATTCTTCCCTAACTTATTTAGCCCCTAAAGTCTGGCTGCTTTTCACTCCTCCCCCTGTGCCAAAGTCAGGGGTCCTTCCTAAGTTCCAGTTCATTAAACGCTCTACAAATTGTTGACTAATCCAGTCCTCCTGAAACTCTCCCAATATGAGAAGTCTAAAACATAGCACACTTATTTTTTCTTATGGTTTAAACCTGATAGTTATTTCTACAGAACCAAAGTATCATTCATATCCTTAAAATATTATGTACTAACCTAAATGTTCAAAGACAGGGCAAAAAATTTTTTCAAATTATGGTATTCTTACTGAAGCAGTTTTGAAATTGTGATTTTCATTTTCTTCTAATTATTTATGCCTCTAAACACTGTATGATGAACATACATTCTTATTGTAATAAGACTAAAAAATATATTACACATACACACACACAAATATCCCAACATTTTCACAAGGGTTATCTTTGGATAGTAGGATATTTTGGTTGATCTAAAACTTCTACACAAACTTCATTTTTTCCCAATATTTTAGAAGGAGTACATGACACTTACCTAATTGGAAAAATAATTAACATTCCATCAGTAACTGTTTCTAATGTTATATCAGAGAATTAACAAAATGCCAAATTTATATGAACACAATCAACTTCTTATATTTAGTCGAAAGGATATGTATATCTAACATGTTTGATAATGACAGATAAAGCAGGTATGGGCTTTCAACTAAGTGTCCTGCTCTTCTGAATACAGTTTCTCCCATCTCTGGCTTTAGAGGGCTCAATATTCATTTTTTTAAATTTAATTAGTGCCACTTACATGACTCAAACATAGACTAAGAATTTGGGGCTCTCAATGTCATAGTAACTTCAGCTTCCTTTATGAAATGAATAAAATGCTGAAATTTGTATCACATTTAAATTTCCAGAGAGCTTAATTTTTCCTTTATTACAGAAATTTTAAAATATTATTTGAAAAGCTTAAGAGTGGAAGTCAGCCAAAACTATTATTTTGGCCAATAGCAATGTGATCTAGTATGGTCAGAGAATGGTTTATTTCCCAATGCCATCTTTTCCAAGGTTGGGGGGGTGTGTAGGAAAAAGAAATTGGAGACGTGGGTCCTGGTAGTCCCATCCTCCACTAGTTCCTTGTGTGATCTGAGATAACTTCCATAAATGTGGTGCTATTTTACCGAGTTAAAAACTCAGAGTTGGTCAAATGACATCTAAACATCTTTGAACCTTAAGATTTGAAATCCTAAGTCAACTGCTTCAAGAGCTAAATGTGTTTAGTTAATAGCATGAGAAAAGTACTAATCCTGCATTGTTTTGTGGATCATATGTGAATGTATACGCTAGTATCATTATCATAAGGCAGGTAACATCTTCACTTGCCTCTACTCACATAGAATAAAGTAAGAAGCAAGAATTTAGGAGCCCTCATTAATACTGTATGTTAACTATACTGAAATTAAAATAAAATAAAATAAATATACATATATATGGAAAAAAAGGATATGGGTTAAGATGGCAGAGCAGTAGGGGACCCTATGTCTGCCTCATCCCTCAAACATAGCTAGATAAATATCAAATCATTCCAAACATCCAAGAACTAGATTGGAATGCTGAGAGAACAAACTGCGAACTAGAGGGAGAAAAGAAGCCACGACGTAGAAGGTAGGAGCTGCAGAGATGTGATTCTGGGGAGAAAAGAATCATGGGTGCTGTGGAGGGAAGGGAGCCTTGATCTCAGAGACAGAGAGATGGAGAAATAGAAAGCGCTGTGCAGGGATTGCACAAAAGAAACACTTCCCAAAACCATTGACTGGGAAAACTAGAGCAGCTGATTATTTCAAGTTTTTACAAGCAGTGGAGCCCAAAGTCTCAAGTTTTAGAAATCCGTGCCACTGCCAGGTGGATCCTGGTGGGCATCACTTCCCCACACTCCTTCCTGTGGGGAAGGAGGGCAGAGGCCCAGGAGCAGACAGTGTGGTTTGAGGATCCCCTGGATCTCACTGGAAGGTACAGTTCCCCTTCTTGGAGTGCATTTGGGAGAGGTGGTATGGCTTCTCAGGGGACAAAAGAGCTGACGGGTGCCAACATGCTGCCCTGTTCATTAGCATAGGAACAGAAACACCTACTGAAAACGGCAAAGCTTGGTGCCGACTTTTTGCTGCACTTTATCATAAACTCTGAGCCCCTATGTAATCACGTGAATGCTTTTTCTGGGACAAACTGGCACCAGCTGCAGCACAACAAGACCCTTCCGCAGAGGACCAGCATGGGTCCAAAGCACAGTGGGTCTCTAAAATTTGGAGTGTTGAAACCCAGCTGCATGCCTGAGCTATAAAACACAGGAGTACTCTGCTGACTAGCAGGGAGACAGCTCAGACACAGGCAGGGTGGAGTCAGGGATCTGACAGAACCCAGGGACACAAGAGTAGAGATTGTTTACTCTTCTGTGAGGGCTTCCTAAACAATGGCAGATATGAACTACCTGCTCTGGGGATGAAAGAGCTGTGCATCACCATTTCCTACCCTAACCTATCAGCACTGACAGACTTCATGAGCCACACAGTGCCCCCCAGGGGGGAGGCTGGAGCCACTCACACCAAGCCCCACACCCCCTGTGCTCTGCAGGTGCATCTTTACTAGGGCAAGGCAGCCTGAGAACCAGCACAGGACACCCTTCCCTAGAAGGCCAGCACAAACCCCTCGCACACACCAAGTCCACTGATCACAGACTGCTGCAAAGATTCAGCTCTAGTGAAAGTAGGACCAGGCTTATTTTTTTAACAAGAAAACCAAAGTACATCTAGTTAAAATGCCACACACTGGACAAGGTCCAAACACTGCCCACTGCAGGCAAGGAGAAACTCTGAACAGGACTGACCTGAGGGAAAGAGCAGCCAAAACACAACAGCAGAGTGCACATTTGAAACACTACCTGAAGCACCAGGCCCTGGATAGTATAGGACCTCCTCTTAATATAGCCATTAATCTCAGGAGCAGGAACTATAACAGGCTTTCCTAACACACACACACACACACACACACACACACACACACACACAACAGTGACCTAGAAAAAATGATAAGATGGAGAAATCCACTCCTAAAAAAAACAAGAAGAAGGTCATGGACAGAGATCCAATCAAAACAGATATAAGTAATATGCCTGAACCAGATTTTAAAACAATAATCATAAGTATGGTAGTTAGCCTTGAGAAAACCATAGAAGACACACTAGAGAATCCCTTAGAGATAAAAGAAATAAAAACTACTCAGGCCGAAATAAAAAAACTGCTATAACCAAGATGCAAAACTGACTAGATATAATGACAACAAGGATGAACGAAGCAGAGGAATGAATCAATGACACAGAAGATAAAAGTATGGAATATAACGAAGCTGATAAGAAGAAGGAAAGAAAAAGTATTAGATCACGAATGTAGTCTTTGGGAACTCAGCAATAACATTCATATCATAAAAATATCAGAAGGAGAAGAGAGGGAAAAGGGGCAGAAGGTTAATTGGAGCAAATGATAGCTGAAAACTTCCCTAATCTGCAGAAGGAAACAGACGTCAAAGTCCAAGAGGCACAAGAACTCCCATAAAATTCAACAACAGCCAGCCAACACCAAGACATATTATACTAAAATTTACCAAATACACAGACAAGGAAAGAATCCTGAAAGCAGCAAGGGAAAAATGTCCTTAACCTACAAGGGACTATGAAGCAGGATCACAGCAGATTTCTCCACAGAAACCTGGCAGGTCAGAGAGAGTGATATATTCAATGTGCTGAATGGGAAAAATGTGCAGCCAATAATACTCTATCCAGCAAGGCTGTCATTCAGAATAGAAGGAAAGATAAAGAGTTTCCCAGACAAACAAAAACTAAAGGAGTTTGTAACCCTGCAAGAAATATTAAAGGGTACTCTTTGAGTGGGAAAGAAAGACCAAAAGCAACAAAGACTAGGGAAAGGAACAAAGAACATCACCAGAAACATCAGCTTTACAGGTAACACAATGGCACTAAATTCATATCTATCGATAATCACTCTGGGGCACCTGGACAGCTCAGTTGGTTAAGCAACTGCCTTCGGTTCAGGTCATGATCCCGGAGTCCCGGGATCAAGTCCCGAATCAGGCTCCCAGCTCCACGGGGAGTCTGCTTCTCCCTCTGACCTTCTCCCCTCTCATGCTCTCTCTCACTTTCTCTCTCTCAAATAAATAAATAAAATCTTTAAAAAAAAATAATCACTCTGAATTTAAGTGGACTAAATGTTCCAATCAAAAGACATAGGGTATCAGAATGGATAAAAAAAAATAGTAATAATAAGACCCATCAAGCCCCACATCGGGCTGTCTGCCTCAGCAGGGAGCCTGCTTCCCCCTCTCTCTCTGCCTGTCTCTCTGCCTACTTGTGATCTGTCTCTCTGTCAAATAAATAAATAAAATATTTAAAAAAAAAAAAGACCCATCGATATGCTGCCTAAAAGAGGCTTATTTTAGACCTAAAGACACCTGCAGATTGAAAGTTAGGAAATGGAGAACCATCTATCATGCTAATGGACATCAAAAGAAAGCCAGAGTAGCCATACTTATATCAGACAAACTAGATTTTAAGCCAAAGACTGTTACAAGAGATGAAAAAGGGCACTGTATCATAATTAAGGGGCCTATTCAACAAGAAAATCTAAAAATTGTAAATATTTATGCCCCCAACTTGGGAGCACCCAAATATACAAATCAGTAAATAACAAACATAAAGAAACTCACTGGTAATAATACAATAATGGTAAGGGACTTTAACATTCCACTTACAGCAATGGACAGATCATCTAAGCAGAAGATCAAAAAGGAAACATCTGGTCCAGTGCTCTGAATGACACACTGGACCAGATGGACTTAACAGATAGATACAGAACATTTCACCCTAAAGCAGCGGAATACACATTCTTTTTGAGTGCACGTGGAACATGCTCCAGAATAGATCACATACTGGGTCACAAATCAGGCCTCGACAAGTACAAAAAGACTGAGATAATACCATGCATATTTTTAGACCACAATACTATGAAACTTGAAGTCAACCACACACACCCCCACAAAATTTGGAAAGACCACAAATACATGGAGTTAAAGAACATCCTACTAAAGAATGAATGGGCTAACCAGGAAATCAAAGAAGAAATTTAAAAATACATGGAAGCAAATGAAAATGAAAACAGGACAGCCCAAAAGATTTGGGATGCAGCAAAGGCAGTCCTAAGAGGGAAGTATATGGCAATACGGCCTACCTCAAGAAGCAAGAAAAGTCTCAAAGACAGAACCTAACTTTATACCCAAAGGAGCTAGAAAAGGAACAACAAATAAAGGGTAAAAGCAGCAGCATAAGAGAAATAATAAAGATTAAAGCAGAAACAAACAATACGGAAATAAACAAAAAACAACCGTAGAACACATCAATGAAACTAAGACATAATTCTTTGGAAGAATTAATAAAATTGATAAACTCCTAGCCGGACTTACCACAAAGAAAAGAGAAAGGACCCAAATAAATAAAATCATGAATGAAAAAGGAGAGATAACAACCAACAGCACAGAAATACGAACAATTATAGGAGAATATTATGAAAAATTATATGCCAATAAATAATCTCGGCAACCCGGAAGAAACAGATAAATTCCTAGAAACATACAAACTGCCAAAACTGAAACAGGAAGAAATAGAGAATTCGAACAGACCCATAAGCAGCAAATTGAATTAGTCGAAAATCTCCAAACAAACAAAAGTCTAGGGCCAGATGGCTTCCCATGGGAATTCTATCAGACATTTAAAGAAGAGTTAATACTTATTCTTCTCAAACTGTTCCAAAAAATAGAAATGGAAGGAAAACTTCCAAACACATTCTATGAGGCCAGCATTACCTTGATTCCAAAACGAGATAAAGGCCCTACTAAACAGGATAATTACAGGCCAATATCCCTAATCAACATGGATATAAAAATTCTCAACAACAGAGTAGCAAATCTAGTCCAACAGTATATTAAAAGAATTATTCACCATGATCAAGTGGGATTTATTCCTTGGCTACAGGGGTGGTTCAATATCCACGAATCAATTGACATGATACACCACATTAATAAAAGAAAGAAGAACCATGTGATCCTCTTAATAGATGCAGGAAAAACATTTGACAAAATACAGCATCCATTCTTGACAAAAACCCTCAACAAATAGGGACAGAGGGAACATACCTCAACATCATAAAGGCCATATACAAAAGACCCACAGCTAATATTATTCTCAATGGGGAAAAACTAAGAGCTTTCTCTCTACAGTCAGGAACAAGACAGGGATGTCCATTCTCACCATTGTTACTTACCATAGTACTGGAAGTTCTAGCCTCACCAATCAGACAACAAAAAGAAATAAATGGCATCCAAATCGGCAAGGAATAAGTGAAACTTCACTATTTGCAGATGACATGATACTCTATGGAGAAAACTCAAAAGACTTTACCAGAAAAATGCTAAACCTAATACATGAATTCAGCAAAGTTGCAGGATACAAAATCAATGTACAGAAGCCTGCTGCGTTTCCATACTTCAATAATGAAACAGCAGAAAGAGAAATCAAGGAATCAATCCCATTTACAATTCCACCAAAAACCATAAGATACCTAGGAATAAACCTAAGCAGAGAGGTACGGGGCACCTGGTGGCTCAGTCTGTTGAATGTCTACCTTTGGCTGGGATTGTGATCCTAGGGTCCTGAGATCAAGCCCTACATCAGCCTCCTTGCTCAGCAGGGAGCCTGCTTCTCCATCCTCTCTGCTGCTCCCCCTGCTTGTGCTCTCGTTCTCTCTCTCTCAAATAAATAAATAAAATATTTTTTTAAAAAGAAGTAAAGGATCTATACTCTGAAAACTACAAAACACTTATGAAAGAAATTGAAGAGGACACAAAGAAATGGAAAAGCATTCCATGCTCATAGATTGGAAGAATGAATACTATTAAAATGTCTATACTACCCAAAGCAATCTACACATTTAATGCAATACCTAACAAAATACAATCAGCATTTTTCACAGAGCTAGAACAAACCTAAAATTTGTATGGAACTACAAAAGACTCCAAATAGCCAAAGTACTGTTGAAAAAGAAAAACAAAGCTGGAAACATCACAATTCTGGCCTTCAAACTGTAGTCATCTAGACAATATGGTACTGGCACAAAAAAAAAGACATATAGATCAATGGAACAGAACAGAAAATCCAGAAATGGACCCACAACTATATAACTATAGGGTCAACTGATCTTTGACAAAGCAGGAAAGAATATCCAATGGAAAAGGACAGTCTCTTCAACAAATGGTTGGGAAGACTGGACAGTGAAATGCCGAAAAATGTAACTGGACCACTTTCTTACACCATACACAAAAATAAATTCAAAATGGATGAAAGACCTAAATGTGAGACAGTAATCCATCAAAATCCTAGAGGAGGGGTACCTGGGTGGCTTAGTTGATTCATCCAACTCCTGATTTCCACTCAGGTCATAATCTCAGGGTCCTGAGATCGAGTCCTGCATTGGGCTCTGTGCTAAGCATGGAGCCTGCTTAAGATTCTCTCTCTCTACCTCTACCCCTCCCCATTGCTTGCATGTGCAAACTCTCTCTCTCTCTCAAAAGAAAAAAATCCTAGAGGAGAACACAGGCAGCAACCTCTTTGACCTCAACTGTAGCAAATTCTTACTAGAACTATTGTGACTTCATCAAAATAAAAAGCTTCTGCACAGGGAAGGAAACAATCAGCAAAACTAAAAGGCAAGCTATGGAATGGGAGAAGATATTTGCAAATGACATATCCGATAAAGGGTTAGAATCCATAATCTATAAAGAACTTATCAAACTCAACACCAAAAAGATAAATAACCCAGTTAAGAAATGGTCAGAGGACATGAACAGACATTTTTCCAAAGAAGAGTCACAGCTGGCTAACAGACACATGAAAAGAGGCTCAACATCGCTCATCATCAGAGACATACAGCTCAAAACCATGGTGAGATATCACTTCATACCTGTCAGAACGGCTAGAATTAACAATACAGGAAACAATAGGTGTCAGTGAGGATGTGGAGGAAGGGGAACCATCTTATACTGTTGGCAGAAATGCAAGCTGGTGCAACCACTCTGGAAAACAGTATGGAGGTTCCTCAAAGGGTAAAAATAGAATGACCCTACAACCCAGCAATTGTACTACTAGATATTTACCCGAAGGATACAAAAGTACAGATTTGAAGGGGCACGTGTACCTCAATGTTTATAGCAGCATTATCAACAATAGCCAAACTATGGAAAGAGCTGAAATGTCCATCAACAGATAAATGGATAAAGAAGATGTGGTGTATATATATAATGGAATATTACTCAGCCATCAAAAAGAATGAAATCTTGCCATTTGCAATGATGTGGATGGAGCTACAGTATATTACGCTAAGTGAAATAAGTCAGAGAAAGACAAATACCATATTATTTCACTCATATGCAGAATTTAAGAAGCAGTTGAATTTAGATGAAGGAAAACGGGGGGGGGGAAGCAAACCATGAGACTCAACTATGGAGAATAAACTGAAGGTTGATGGAGGGAGGGAGGGAAGGAGGGGATGGGGTAAATGGATGCTAGGGATTAAGGGCACTTGTTGCAATGACCACTGGGAATTATATATAAGCGATGAATCACTAAATTCTACACCTGAAACCAATTTTACCATATATGGTAGCTAACTAGAATTTAAATAAAAACTTGAAAAGAGGGGAAGTTGGGTGGCTCAGTTGGTTAAGCATCTGCCTTTCGCTCAGGTCATGATCCCAGAGTCCTGGGATCAAGCCCCACATCAGGTTCTCTGGTCAGCGGGGAGTCTGCTTCTCCCTCTGTGCTCGCTCGCGCTTTCTCTCTCTCTCTTTCAAATAAATAAAATCTTAAAAAAAAAAAAAAAAAAGAAACTTGTAAAGAAAAAAAATGTAGGCGCCCTCACAAGAACTTAGCACACTGTAGTATGGCTAAAAAGACAGAAATGCAACAGTAGCATTTTCTATATTTCACAGACAATATTTTTGGGTTGTGTATATTGTCTCTTTGTGTGGAGATAGAGCTACTAGACTCCTGGAATTAGTATATTCAAAACATCACTTCCTTTCTGATTCCCCACTATTCCTTCTCAAGTATCTATGATGGTCTTTCACTAGCTTGAGATGTTTTAGTATTTGATTATATTTCTATCTTGTAAGAACAGGATATTTATTATTCCTAAAGTTCCCTTCTATATAGATGGACAACAATTAGTATAACACTCCTGAAATTGCTTTACCTCCTTCAATCAATCACTTTTTTCCCTGGACTATCAGGTTCTGCTCTACTTACTCTTCCTAAAATAGATTCTGCCCTTGGGAAGAGGGGAAAAAGACTTGCTCTGGTTCAATCTCCCTGCTGTGTGGGTAACCCTCTCAACTCTGGGATTAGGTATTAGGAAGTTCACTTGTCCATATGCATTCCTTAATGTTCACTGTATCCAAAATATATCAAGTATTTTGGCCTCCACCTGACAACTTTTTTTATCTCATAGTCAATCGATTCAGACTCTGGATGAGGAAAGGAGTGTTAGTTATTAGATATCTAACACTACTCTTACTAGTACTACTAACACTACTATTTCTAAAACCACCTATGGCTGCCACACATCAGTTAAATCTAGTACAAAGGGTATATATTAGATACTGCATACTGCCTGCTTAAGGATGCCATTTACCAGGTAGGACTTTGCAGGGGAAGGGGTTGGGGGTAGAATAATCATAAGGCACTACATATACAAGTTTACTCAATAAATATCTTTCCCCACACAGAAATTTTAGATAAGAGAATCAAGTAACATTCATTATATTGCTCCCAACTTGAATCTCCTCCTACCTTCCCCATCACAGGGAAAAGATTCTGAAATTGCCCAAGCTAGAAAACTTGGCGTGTCTTCTCTTAACCCTCTACCATTATATCAGTCGCCATTCTGTTAACTCTCTCACCTAAATACTCAACTACTCCTTTCTTCATTCTTTCTATTATTCACTCAATTTAAACACATCATCTCACTTAGATATTACAGTAGCCTTCTGATCAATCTCCACAATGTCTTGGTTGTGGGTGTCGGTTTCACAACTGTAGGTTGTCTGACAAAATTATGCACTAAAAATCATGAATATTACTGTATGTAAATTGTGCTTTAATAAACTGGACTGGAGGGAACAAAAGCAAACAAAACAACAACAAAAAAAAAAACCCATCCCACCAGAGTCTGACTCACTTCTCAGGTCCCACTTTGGAATCAATACATCTGTCTACTACACAGTCCACCAGAGAACTCATTCAACAGGAAATATGTACATGTACTTTGCCTGCCTAAAAATTTGTTAAGACTCCTCACTGAGCATGAAATTTAAGACTTTTGGAACACGGCCTCAACCTCCTTCCTCATCATCCCCATCAAGCTTCCTCATCTCTTATCACTCCTTCATGCATCCCAATCCTCATGCACCATAGCCCCTAATAAAAAATGATCTAGGGGCACCTGGGTGGCTCAGTTGGTTAAGCGACTACCTTCGGCTCAGGTCATGATCCTGGAGTCCCAGGATCAAGTCCTACATCGTGCTCTTTGTTCAGCAGGGAGCCTGTTTCTCCTCTGACCCTTCCCCTTCTCATGCTCTCTCTCTCACACTATCAAATAAATAAAATAAAATCTTTTTAAAAATGATCTAAAAATAATTCCCAAAATAACCTATGCTCCTTCTTACATCTTTGCACATGTGGGGAGCTTTTAAAAGAATTCTGACTCTAGTGTCTGCCCAGACTCCTTTTAAGAATCAGAATTTCTGGGATGGTTCGAATCTGAAACCAGGTTGAGAACCACTGGTCTAGAAATGGCCACCCCTTAAAGGAAAATTTTATACCTAAACCCTATGAGGGCATGTATCACTCGTACTCTAATTTATTGAGCTTTGGGCTTCTTCACTGACTCTGAGTTCCTCATGGACAAGAGCCTTGACTGCTCTTTCCATCAGCACTTCTCGAGTTTTACTGTACATGCAAAATACCTAAAGATGTTGTTAAAATACAGATTCTGATTCATAAGTCTGTGGTGAGGCCTGAGATTCTGCATTTTTAATTAGCTTCAGCTGAGCTAAGGCTTCCAGTCCCCAGGACATATTGAGTAGTGAGGCTTTATGTCACTATCACCTAGCACAGAACCTGCACATCAAAGTTGCTCAAAAAACACTTATGAAATCAATAGGTATCATCCATACTCTTCGAACTTTCCTAAGTAACCAAAATTGTAGTGATCTTGCAGGATCAGATAGGAGGAATCTCACTTATTCTGCTTTTTATTTTTTTTTTTCTCTAGGTATGACAGAATATAGCTCCTGACAAATGGTTCATTCTAACCAACTCTCATTTCCTTTAGTGGCAGGTAAGAGGTCAGGTAAGAGAATTCTTGTGGGTTATATGTATGGCAAATCATTCTCATATTTATGCTCTTAGTCTTATACTTAGGGAGAAAACATATATTCGAAGTAATAAAACTTAAGTAATTTTATTATTTTTTATTGTGTTATGTTAGTCACCATACAGTACATCATTAGTTTTTGATGTAGTGTTCCACGATTCATTGTTTACATAGAACACCCAGTGCTCATTGCAATATGTGCCCTCCTTAATACCCATCACCGGGCTCACCCATCCCTCACTCTCCTCCCCTCCAAAAGTTTGTTTCCCAGAGTCCATAGTTTCTCATGGTTCATCTCATGCTCTGATTCCCCCACCTTCATTTTTCCCTTCCTTCTCCCAATGTCCTCTATGTTATTCCTTCTGTTCCACATATAAGTGAAACCCTATGATAATTTTAATTTTAAATGCATCTCATTAATTAATAAAAATAAGAAACATTTCCCAAGGCCCATTACATACCAGGCACTGTTTTAGGAGAGAGATGTGTTAACTTATGTTACCCTCTTAACAACCCTATGAATGGGTATCTTGATTTTGCAGATCGGAAAACTGATTTAAGGTAAGCACTCGACCAAGGACTTATGACTAGAAAGGGGCAGAGCTAAGCCTATCATAACTAACCACTCATGCCTATTACACAACCTAGACAGTAGTAGCAGCTATCATACATTGAGGATCTAACTCAATCCCTCACTCCTTCCATGTATGATCCCATAGAACATAAGTCTGATCATGTCACATCACAGCTCAAAACTCCCCAACTTTCCTATCGTACTTTGGCTTTTACATAAGTCCTTACTTGGCCCTACAGTGCACTGCCTCTGCCTCTCTCTCCAACTTCATCTCCTCCCGGGGCAAGCTGAAGGGACCCATGCTGGCCTCCTACTGTTCCTCAAACATGTCAAACATATTCCTACCTCAGATCCTTTGCACCTGCCACTGGGTCTCTATGGTCTACACCAAGACAACTATATGGCCTGCTTCCTCTTTTTTTTCCATCTCTGCTCAAATGTCACATCCACGGAAAGGCCTTCCCCAAGTATGCCATCTAAAATGGAAACCGTGGGGCGCCTGGGTGGCTCAGTGGGTTAAAGCCTCTGCCTTCGGCTCAGGTCACGATCCCAGGGTCTTGGGATCGAGCCCCGCATCAGGCTCTCTGCTCAGCAGGGAGCCTGCTTCCCCCTCTCTCTTTCTGCCTGACTCTCTGCCTGCTTGTGATCTCTCTGTCTGCTTGTGATCTGTGAAATAAATAAAATAAAATTTATTAAAAAATAAATAAATAAAAAATAAAATGGAAACCCTATTACTTTTTAATCTTACCCGCTATATTATTTATATTGAATGAATGAATGAATATGAATGAATGAATGAGCGAATAATTTCATATCCTTCCAACAGCACTTGAAGGTCACTATTTTACCCCGTTCACAAATGAGAAAACCCTCAAAAGGCTCAACGAAGATTAAACAACAACTAAGTTACTAAACCAGGACTTGAAATTATTATACTGGCCTGGATCTAACACTGGCCATCTAATCAGGGTCTTAAAGGGCTTCTAAATCATGTCTCACACTTATGTTAACTTTCAAAAGTATCCACTGAACTCTAAAATGAAGAAATTAGTTGATTATTTTGTATTTTGTGGAAAATCAGATTGGGGAAAGAATAAGTCACTTTTCTGAACACTATGGCAGCACCAGGGCCCAACAACTGTGTTTAGTCTGTGAAGCTGCTAGCTTCTGGACACCCTACCAGCAGCAACCGTACTATTTAGGACGAGGGTTCTCAAACTTTTCTCTGTAGTAACGTATATAAGATGGGTTATGAGCATAAACTCTGGAGTAAACTGCCAAGGTTCAAATCCTGACTGCCACTTACAAGCTGCGTGATCTTGGGCAAGTTTCTTAACTCCTCAATTTCTCTGTTTCCTCATCTGTAAAATGGGGATAATTATAATATTTCAAAGAACCATTGTGAAAATTAAAAGAGCTTAGCTATGTAGAGTGCTGAGAAAAGGAACATGCTCTCAAACATTAACTATTAGTAGTCTCAAATTTCAATACTTTAACAAATAATACAAACATCTTAAAGCAAATATAAATGCATCAGGGTATCATAATCCCAGGAATAGGAGCCACTCTTTGTACTGGAAGTCAATCTTTAACTAAATTGATTTAACTTAAAAGTTTTCATGAAACTAAAATTCAGAAGATTTAATTTAATTCAGAAGAAATTTAATTCTCAGAGTTACTGCCACCTCCTATCTTTTTATTTTGGACTTGAAGCACTGTAGTCAATCCTAAGAGCCAGAAGAGAATGGAAAGGAAACCATACTCAAATCTTTCAGAGATTCATAAATCACATCTACTTTTTTAATTCTCCCCTGAAACAAATCAGAAGCCAGAACAGTCCATAGAATGTTGTACTTAAATCCCCTATGCAAACGTGCCTAACATACTCTGTCTGCAGAGACACAAGATTCTGGGGGTCTACACGTAATTAAAGTAAGCCAAAATCACAGCAAACAGACATCAGCGACCATTTACTTCTCAAATAATTACAACAAACTTTCTATGTTTTTAAGTGCTGAGAGCTTATCAACTGCTTCAGGGGAGCAAGAAAATTGTCTATCTTGTTCATCACTGTTTCCCTAGACCTAGATCAATACTTGGCACACAGTAGGCCTTCAATAAACATTTGCTGAAAAAAATAAACCAAATATTAGACAAATTAATATTACTTTCAGCAAAGATGATGACAAAAAGATGAGAAAGAAACTTGCCTATACTGTAGGAGGATGTTAAGAATGTTGGATATTTATGAATTGTTGGAGGTTATTTTTCATAGTGCTAATTTTACATCTAAGAAGATATATAAGCATATAAATATTCTAATGGTAAATTATCAAGGATGTTATCCAAAATATTTAACAACTAATAATAAAAGTTAACATGTGTTTATGGATATTCATACCTAAATCAAAACCTAAAAATGTATTTCTTTTTGATCTCTATATTAAAACTGCTGTCAAGTTGAAAATCAGACTATTCAAATCATTCCAATAATTTCCAAATCAGCTTTTAAATTTTAGAAATTGTTGATGTAATCTTTTGTATGCTGCAGTTATCACCAGCTAAACAATGCACTAATCTAAGTCACAGTTTGAGGTAAGAATCCACACCAATGGGCGCCTGGGTGGCTCCGTTGTTAAGCATCTGCCTTCAGCTCAGGTCATGATCCCAGGGTCCTGGGATCGAGCCCCACATCGGGCTCCCTGTTCAGTGGGAAGCCTGCTTCTCCCTCTCCCACTCCCCCTACTTGTGTTTCCTCTCTCGGTGTCTCTCTCTGTCAAATAAATAAATAAAATCTTTAAAAAAAAAAAAAGAATCTACACCAAACTCTTGTAACAGTTTCTCCATTAATTTCATTGTTATGACTCCCCAGATCCTTATACTTGTTACATTCAAGACAGATCAGAAAAAAATCTGAGCATGGTGATCAGGTATGTTCCTGGACACCAGAGTCTGGACCAAGGACAGAAGCACCCATGACAACAATTAAGGCCACTAACCCACCTACCTACCACCCGATTCAGTTTGGGGTCACCTTGGAGCAGAGGGCAAGTGCTGCATCTCCACAACTATCACAACCACCCTCGCTGCCTCAGTTCCCTGAGCAGCTCTGGAAGACCAGCTCTGTCCACCCCAGTACTCTCCGAGGCCCTATCACTCTTCACCAGGCAACAGTATGGGGTGACTTGCAGTCCCAAGAAAGAGGAGTTATCTTTACTCACTAATACAGAAGAATTTAAATGTTTAAAAAACAGGTTTTACAACACAGCTATGTACCAACTGAAAATCAGACCTGAATATTACCAACATGGGATGATAACACTACGTTGAAACATCTTTGACACAAATGAATCATGAATCTGTTCATCTGGAAGATAGTTTGAGTGGTTATTCAAAAGGTGTCCGTTAAAAAGACTTCAATTTATACGTTACTAGGACCACAGGAACAAACTAATCCCAATTAGGATTACAGAGTAGCTGAAGAAGGTGGTCAGGGAAAGCTTGTCTGAGAAGCGGAAATCTGAGCAGAGATTCAAAGGAAGTGAACAAGAAAGCCATGTAGATACCCGAAGGAAGAACATTCCAAGGTGAGCTGCAGAAGAACTCCAAAGGTCTTGAGGCTGGGACATACTTGGCCTGCTGAGGGATGGCCAAGTGGGCGGTGTGGTGGGAAAATAATGTGTGAGGGGAGATCAGTGGGAGATGAGGTAGGAGAGCTACATACAGGCAGGTCACGTGTGGCTTTGAAAACAATGGTAAGGAATCTGGATTTGATAGTAAGAGTGATCGAAGGCTGTGGGAGGGCTGTGAGCAAACAAATGACATGTCAGATTTATGTTCTGATGGGGTTACACAAGAAACTGTGTATCTGTATGTCTTTTGTGCATCTTTTAATATTTTTTATTATTATTTTTAACTCTTTGCCTCCTCTCCTCTGCTGTGTCAGATGCTGCTTTGAGACTGAGTAAAATGAATCCTGATAACTGAACACTGGACTTGGCAATATGGTGGCCATTCATGATCTTGACAGAGGAAATTGCTGGGAAGTACCTTGAGGGGAAATCCTAACTAAAGTGGACCAGGGGGAAAATTGGAGCAGAGGACGGCAGAGACAGCAAGTATGGACAACTCTTTCGAGTTTGCTATAAAATGGAGCAAAAAATAAAACAAGCTGGAGGAGCGGAAGGTGTTAAGGAAGATGTTACATTCCGTTTGTATGCTGACCAGGAAAATCCAGCACAAAAGATTTTTTTCAAATGATGATCTAGGAACAGGGGAGGATATATGACAGAGGTAAATCTATGAGAGAAGTGAAAAGGGAGAGGACCTAGTATGCAAAGGTGAAGAAGTTGGCATTAGATATAGCAGGGACGGTACATCCCTTTTTAATACAAAGGAAGGAAAGAAAAAATGTGGGTGCAGATGTACAAAGGCTGGTAGTTTGGTGATGGGAAGATATGAAAGTTTTCTGATGACTTATATTTTCAAGAGTCATCTACAAGGAAGGCATGCCTAAGACTTAAGAGAGCTGTTACATGCCGTGATGCGGGAGGACCCGGACATTAATGTCTGCCTAACTGAAGTCATAGGGGAGGGGGGGAACAACACTATGTGACCTTGATTAATTATTAAACAATATTATATTAGGGGCATAAGAAAGTAAAAGTATATTAAAAAAATAGAAGTATAAACAGTATATACCACATACTCAAAAATTCAGCAAGCATAAACTCCTCACATGATTTTTAATCCTCTAAGAGTTCTGGGATGTTACAATTTTTACTTATACTTAAATCACAATGACAGACTAGATACCTGTTTTTCCAGTCACATAATTAAGCTTACATCACAGTATTACCACTTAGCTTACTTTATATTTTATGATCTGAAAATTAATCTTATAAAGTCAAAAACTCAAATACAGCTATTGTGGTTTTTATAACTTTTCTATTTTTTCCCCAGACCTACTAAAGAGAATGATTACCTATGCCAGTTTCCTGATCATTCTCCCTGAATTTAGGTGTGGTCAGACTATACTACTAGCAGCATTATATCTACCTAATTAGAGAACAATAAAACTGACCTTTGAAAATATGCACATGTCACTATCAGAAAGTGTTTTTTCTTCATCTATCTTAAGGGTTATGTTTGTTGTCTATGCATATAAATGATACATTATTAAAATTTGAGATGATCTACCTAACCTTCAATAGAATGACAGCTAAGAATAAATCAATGAACATTTGAAAATATTTTCTACAGTTGTATTTAATCTCAATTTCTGGTCTTACTTCAAGTTTATTTATTAACGTCATTTAAAGAGACCTAAAACTAAACTGTCTCTGATAATTTCATGTATTGTTGTGCAGTTTTTCTTCCA
The DNA here is from genome assembly GCA_028534135.1 of Potos flavus. NCBI lineage: Eukaryota > Metazoa > Chordata > Mammalia > Carnivora > Procyonidae > Potos > Potos flavus. The sequence continues at coordinate 140,051,747 of CM052899.1, read as the reverse complement.
CTGGTTCATATGTCAACACCTCTCCAACAAATTAGAGCCCTCTTATGAAGTATTACTGTGAATATTGGCATCTGCACATTTCTAAAAAGTTCCCAGGTGTATAGTTCTCCTCAGTGTCAGCATAATTTCTCCAATATCTTTGGTTAGATGTAGTTGTTTAACAAAACAGTGCATGTTAAAGATGGATTTACCATTACAGCATTTAACGAGTTGACTGTAATTGCTAATTTGCTTGTCTGTATTTCCCTCTAGATGACAAACTCTGTGAGATCAGGGACTGTGTCCATCTAGCTCATCTTTGTATCTTCAACTTGACATATAGTAAGGGTCAATAAAATATATGCTGAATCAGTGGAAGTCCCAGAACCTTGAGAGTGGTTAGGAAGACCCATAGCAATCCCACTTACCCGTGAGATCCAGAGTTCTGTCCACAAAGACCACCGATGCCCTGCCTGTGGCAGTCTTCCTCCTGTTCTTGGCAGGGCCATAATTAGCCAGATCTGCGGCGATGATCCGACTGAGGGAACCTACAGCAAAACACTCCTCCCGCACCCCTAAATGCTCACACAGAGAACTGAGGCCTGACACCAGGCACCTGATCTGCAGAAGCAGCTCAGGGGGCAGGGCGGTGGCATCCACTTCACTCAGGCTTCCTAGCCTCCTCTTGTCTGGTCGGGCACTGTTAAGGAGATGCACATCCTGGGGTAGCAGTGGAAAAAGGGAAGGAAAGGCTGGAGTCAAGGCAAGGTGGGGAGCAACAGGTGCGAGCAACAACGGAACGTGCAGCACCTCGGCGGTGTAGTTCATATTGCCCATCCACTCACACAGTTTCTCCTCCAGTTGCTCGAACACCGGCTGCCCTTCCAGCTCCGCCGCTGCAGCCGCCGGCACGTGATTAGCGGTGAGGTGGACAGCGTGGTTCACCGCGGTGACCACCACACAATACTGGAAGTGACTGCGGCAGATGATATCCCGCAGGGTCTCCACGGTTCGGCCTTTCAGCAGGCAGCTCAGCACAAATACCGCCTTAGGCTGCTCGGCTCCACCACCGACAGCTGCGGGCTCGAATTCCCGCAGGTGACATGCAGGACCTCCCACCGCCTCCAGAAGCCGCGTGGATCCGCAGCCCCAGTGCAGGCTCTCCGCGCAGGCGGCGTCCAGATAGACCAGAGCCCATTTCACTTTGGCCAGCACCTGCTCCCAGCCTTGCTGGGTAAAGGAGAGCACTCCCGGGGCGCTCATGATTGGGGGTTCGCAGAGTCGGGGCACTTGAGTACAGGAACTTCTTTCAGAACTCACAGCTTCCGGGAATTGGGTTCCTTGACGCTTTGACAGTCAACACAGTACACGTGGTGCTGCCTCTTGACTTGTCCAGTGTCGGCGCACATTGATGACGTAGACGGAGCGTGATTGGCTAGCGAAGAGAACCGCGGAAGGACTGTGGGGCTGGGAAAAAGTGGGCAGGGCTCCTTGGCTACAGGCTGAGGGGGAAGGTCTGTGAATAGCTCAGCTGTTTGTTTTTTTCCCCTCTTCCTATGCTCGGATTACCTTTCCCCGCATCTTGAAAAATCCCGGGAATAATAAAAGCTAATCCGAGATTTGACATTTTCCTTGGATCTGAACACATCTCTAAAAGTCGCTTTGCCCATCTAAACTAAAAAACGCCAAAGAAGATGAAAACAACTAAGTGATGCGTAATGTTTCATAGTTTGTAAATGGCTGTCTCATACGTTACAGCGCTCAAGCCTCATGAAAAACCTACTGGTCTCGTTTTCACTTTCTCCATCTTCCCTCATCTCATTGGCACTAAACCTTGATCTATTTCAAAAATCCTAGAATCCAGCCCCTGAGGCCCATCCATCCTTGCCGTCAATGTCTTAATTCACCATCATCACTCAACTGAACAATAGCAATGATCCCCTGTCATTTCCCAGTCTTACATCTCTTCACCCTCCAATTCAGTTTTCTTCCTAATGAACTAAGCTGGCCCTACCATTTTCCTGCTTAAAAGCCTCTCCTTGCTCGGTTGCCTGCAGGATACACCCAGACTCCTTATAATGGCACCAAAATCCTTCATGATTTCTCAATTTCTCTCCACCTACTCCCTGCCTGGAACGTTATATAGCTGAACAATTAAGTCAACAGATTGAGCCCAGAAATATTTCACAGGTTTAGTTCAATTCAACCACTCTTTATTAAACACTAACCATAATCACTGACATAGGCTCCAAAGACACAATGGTTAATAAATTCTCTGATCTATGAAGAATTTTCACCTCTGCTAAGTACTTGCCATATTACGAGGTAAGTTTTAGCATACCTAGCATAGCTATTTTCCTACAAGATTGTGCGCTAGAGGACTGGTCTCTCCAACACTAGAAAATACACAAGTATTCAATAAATGTTTGTTGACTAAATGATCAATAAATCTTCAATTTATTGATACTTATATCCATATAATAAGTGATATATTCAGTAAGTGATATAGTCAACCAACTTTTAGTATATATGTACAATATTGTAGACACTGTGTTTGGCATTGAGAATATAAATAGAAACAAGGCACAGTCTTGCCTCCAAAAAGATCTGAAATAAAGGACCCACACATGTAAAGAAAGCAAATGCAAGACAATGTTACAGAAGCAATAATTTGTTTAATGGATAAGAGTTACAAAGGAGGAAAAATAAATTCTGATTGAGTGAAGGAAAAAGGCAAGTGGTCAGAAGTTTCATATAAGACATGAGTTTTTTGGGTTTTTTTTTAAGATTTTATTTATTTATTTGACTGAGAGAGAGATCACAAGTATACAGAGAGGCAGGCAGAGAGAGAGAGGGAAACAGGCTCCCTGCCGAGCAGAGAGCCTGTCTCGGGGCTCGATCCAGGACCCTGAGATCATGACCTGAGCCGAAGGCAGAGGCTTTAACCCACTGAGCCACCCAGGCGCCCCAAGACATGAGTTTTGACTTGTCTTCCAAGAAAACCAGGTGTTCACCAGGTGGACAGGATGGGGAGAAGCATTCCTGGCAGCTCAAATAGAGACTGCAGCATGGACAAAGGTGTAGAGGCACGCAAAACATTCTCTGGAACTACAAATAGTATAGGGGGAGTGTATTGTATGAAGAGAGGCCCAGACTGCAACAGGAGCTCTGAACTAGAAAAAAGGGACTAGATCAGAATGAGTCTTATTTTTGATTCTAAGTAGTAGCAGCCTATGGAGTACAGTTAAAGTATTATTAGGAGTGAATATGATTTGTTCACTTCTGGAGTTTTAGAGGGGGAAGTATTCTAAATGGAAAATGGCTTAAATGAGCAAGATTTAGGACAGGGAGAGTATTTAGAAAGCAGTCACAGCAACAACTCTGGGTGATAACAGATAGGGATACCCACAGTGGGGCTAGACAGCATGGAGTATATAAAGAAATGTTAAGAAAATGGAGCCGAAAAGCCTGGTGACTGGATTGACAAAAAAGGATGAGGCAGAGGGAGAATTTCAGTTCATACCCAATTTTCTGCCTAGTAGAAGACTGGTAAGTGGCTGTCCCTGAGATGTGGAAAACCAGAAGAGAAGCAGGTTGAGGAATAAATATCTGAGTTCAGTTAGGAAACGGTTTTTTGTTTTGTTTTGTTTTTGATTGTGGCAAAATACATAAAATTTACCATCTTAACCATTTTTAAGTGCACAGTTCCGTAAAGTTAAGTATTTGCACAATGTTGTACAACCAATCTCCAGAATTTTCATCTTGCAAAACTGAAACTTTATATCCATTAAACAACAACTCCCCATTCCCCCCTCCCACTGGTTGGCTTTTTCACTTAGAATAATATCATCAAGATTTACCTAACATGTGTGTCAGAATTTTCTTCCTTTCTAAGGCTGAATTATATTCCACTGTATATGTCATTTTGTATAGCACATTTTCTTTATTCATTCATCTGCCAATGGACATTTGGATTGCTTTCACATTTTGTCTATTGTGAATAGTGCTGCTGGTTACATGGGTATACAAATAACTCTTTAAGACCCTACTTTCGGTTTTGTTAGATATGTACCCAGAAGCAGAATTGCTAGATCATATAGTAATTCTAGTTTTAATTTTTTTGAGGACCTTCTGTTTTCCATAGCTGCTGTACCATTTTAGATTCCCACCAACAGGGCACAGGGGCTCTAATTTCTCTACATTCTCGCCAACATTTGTTATTTTCTGTTCTTGCTTTGATATTAGCCATCCTAACTGGTGTGGGGATTCGCTGTTTTGAAGGTACTGTGGGACATCCAGGTGGAAACATCTAGTAAGCAGTTGTATGTATGATTATGGATTGCAGAAGAGAAGTCTGATAATTTGGGGATTATCAGCAAACAGATGTGCTTGAGATTGCTTAAAGAGAGCACAAAAAAGAAAGACAATGAGACTGATAGACAGATCTCTGAGCAACATTTCCAGGTCTGCTGAAGAAGTGAAACCAGTGAGTAGACTTATGGGGGAAACAAGTTTGAAAGAGAACAGAGTAATCGACAGTGGCAAGTGTCAGAAAAGTGAAAAATGAGATGGAATCTAAAAAGGGGGGAGGAAGAATATGAAATTGGGGTCAAAGAAAATAGCCTGGCCCCTAAAATTCAAGGAGGGAACACTTTTGTGATATAATAAGATCCAGAGCATGGCCTTGAATGTGGACTGATAAGGTGGAGTAAATGGAGGTTGCTGAATAATTAGATTCTAGGAGGTCAAAAAATATGAGACAAGCAGGATATGCAAGTCACTCATGGTGCCAAGTGGTAGAGAAAAGGAAGATTGTGGATCAGACTCCAACATTATATCCGTGAATGAGGGGACCTGAAGAGAGAAAGGTAGCAGTAGTAAATGAGGGTGCTAAGTACCAGCAGGGAGGAGGATATTCACAGGAAAGTGGAACCATAATGGTCCAGTGGTGGCCCACAAGAACCAGGGAAATGGCAATGCTGCCTCCCAGTTCTACAGTACAATAGGGTGAAGGGAAATGGTGAGCATCTGGTATAGAAAGAGTAGGAGAAGTGCTGTCCTTGGAGGGAAGTTAGATTTCAGTTTCAGTGAATGAGTACAGACATCCTTCTGCTAAAATATTGAGAATACCAGATGTGTGTATATAAAGGAACAAAGGTAGGGACCAAGAGATAAATGAAGAGTTGGGATGCAGGCCTGAAGAAACGGGGAGGGAATAAGCACAGAGAATGTGAGGAAATGACAATAAAAGGGTTGACAAAGAGTGACTAAGAATGAGGAGATGTGGAAGCCCCTAGAAGGTTGTGTATTGCATGACCTGTATGGCCACATGGAAGCCCAGGGCTACCAAATCATGTAAGGACTTGTAGGTCACATGGTAGGAAGTTTGGATTTTACTTTATGTGTAACAGGAAGCCACTGAAATGTTTGTGTTACTTGAAAGGCAGTGTGGCAGTGGAGATGGAAGGAATTAGACAGATTTTGGATATATTTTACAGGAAGAAGAACTATGAGTCAGGCTAGTAGGCTTTCTTAGGTGTGAGAAGGATTCATAAGGGAAAGAGAGGAATAAAGGGTCATTCTTTGGGTTTTGGCTGAAACAATGTTGGATAATGGTTATTGATACTAAGAAGGGTTTGGGAATGGGATAGGACAGTTTTGAGAGGGCAATTTACAAGTTCTGTTTGGGGATAAATTTCCCATGCCTATTAAATATCCAAGGGAGATATCGGTGAAGCATCGGAGTGAGCCCAAGGAAAAGTTGATACTGCAGATGGAGAGCTGGGAGTCATTGGCTGTCAATGACACATATCACATAGATAGTATTCAAAGTCATGGGACCAGGAGTGTCCGGCTGACACAGTCTCTTAAGCACCTGGCTCTTGATTTCAGCTCAGGTTGTGATCTCAGGGTCTTAAGATTGAGCCCCATGAGGAACCTGTGTCAGGCTCCATGCTCAGTGGGGAGTCTGTCCGAGATTCTCTCCCTCCTGGCCCCTCCCCCTGCTCATGTGCTCCTTCTCTCTCCCAAATAAATAAATTAATCTTAAAAAAAAAGAAAAAGTCAGGGCACCTGGGTGGCTCAGTGGGTTAAAGCCTCTGCCTTTGGCTCAGGTCATGATCTCAGGGTCCTGGGATCGAGCCCCGAATTGGGCTTTCTGCTCAGCAGGGAGCCTGCTTCCCCTCCCTCTCTCTGCCTGCCCCTCTGCCTACTTGTGATCTCTGTCTCTCTGTCAAATAAATAAATAAAATCTTAAAAAAAAAAAAAAACATGGGAGTGGATGAAATGACCCTGGGAAACAGGGTAGAGAGAAGAGAGAAGAGAATCCAAGAAAAACCCATTTCTTGCTCTCAGATATTATGGTGGAGTCAAATGGATTTCTGCTGATATTGCATGCTTAAGATAATCAGATTTACCTTATTTTAATGTAATTTGTACTTCTTTGCTCAAAATAAATAACGATTATTTCCTATGCCTCGTAAAATCAAGCATATCTCCCTTCACTTAATTTCTAAGTCCTTCATGTGCATGATCAATATCTAGCTTAAGGATTTACTAAGTACTTATCTGGTGAATACAGAAATAAATCTGTTCTCACCCTTAAAGAGTGTGCAGTTTATGTGATAGTATAGATGAAAATAGATGACGCAATTTTCCAAAAAGAACTAGAAATATAAAATTTTGCATTATTTTATTCTCCATCCCCAGAATGCAGAGGGAGATAGATAATTGGGGCTTAATTCCCTCACTGAATTATCTAGAAAGGAAAACTTTACATATGTGCAGTTATTCAGGTCGTTCAAAGGATGAAAGACCCAAACCACAGCATAGCACCATTTTGCCTCTAACTTGTTAAATGCTTTGACATTTGAAACCTCATTTTAGCTTTGTTATCCTTCTGGGAAGCAGATGTAATATGTTATTTTAACATATCAATTTACTGATGAAGAAACTGAAGAACATTGAGATTTAAGTGGCATAACTAAAGTTGGCAGTAAATAACACAGTTGGGCCTAAATGTCACATTCATGCAAAACACATTCATAAGTACTCACTATCTACTAGATACTGAGCAAGGCATTTTTATTTGATCTTTACCTCTTGCCATCATTTTAATCATCATCTATTAAGCAACCCCTTTCAGTACTTCCCAGAGATAGATACATTAAAACTAATGCTTTGTTAAAAAATTATAAAAAAACAAAAAAACAAAAAAACTAATGCTTTGTTGTTTTTGTATTTGGGTTTTTTTTTTTTTTTTTTTTGCGGAGAACCAACAAACTACACACATACACACTCACAAAATGATGAAATGGAAAACAAATAAATATAATCAGGATATATGAAATATTGTAGTTTGATAAGTTCATAAGTTTATATAATATCTTCAAACTATCTTTAAACTCTTCTCTGGTGAGTAGGGAGAAAAAGACATCTTTAGCTAAGGAAGCTTATCCAGGCAAGGAGCTCAGTTTATTTTTTTTTTATTTTTTATTTTATTTTATTTTTTTTTAGGAGCTCAGTTTAAAAGCAAGGAAGGAAGAGGCCTTTTCAGAGTGGTTATTAGTGATTTATGGGCTTCTCTGCTTGTGTAAATCTTTATTTTCAAAGCTTAGCTGCAATGCTACCTCCACCATAAAGGTGATTCTGATGCTTCAGTAAATATTCATCAACTCTTCGGTTTAAGTAGAGTCTTGAAAGACAAGCTTATTTTAGGCAGCTGAAAGGAGAAAGATGATCCTCAGCAGAAGGCAGTTGTTTCTTCCATGAAACCACCAAAATTCATTATAGACTCATGGATTAACAAATAGAGAGGACTCTGAGTGATTGCTTTATGATACTCATAAGCAGAATGTAAAATCTTCATTCCATTACTGTCAGTACAGGCCAAGATCTACTGAGTGTTAGGCACCATATCATGAATAAGTGACATGTAAGAAGATGCCCTGTTTGAGGGAGGACTTCATCTAGTGAACAGTCCTAGGGAAACAGATATGTAGTCAAATAATTACTATAGGATGTGATAGACACATGCCATAGAAGCAGCAGGGTCTAAAAGGGTGTACTACCCTACCCACCCTCCAATCACTCTGATCTCTTCTATGTCCTCTTTCTCACTCCCTCCACTCCAGCTCATTTTGGGTTCCTCGAATGCACCAAGTATGTTGCCTTAAGGCCTTTGCACTTCCAACTCTTTCTGTCTGATAGGGCTTCACTCGGAAATCTACAATGGCTTACTTCTTTTCTCCATTCAGCTCTCTACTCTTACGTCAACATATTAGAATAGTTTTCCCTGACCTTTTGATATAAAATCGCACCTAATCCCTATTTATCACTCTTTTCTAGGTCCCCCTCTCCTGCTTACTTTATTTATAATCCTTATCACAGCTTGGCATGCTGTACATTTATATGTTTATTGTCTGCCTTCTTCATTAGAGTGAAAGCGTCACAAGGAAGGATTTTGATTTACTCACTGCTGAATCTACATAGTCTAGAAGAGCCCCTGGCACATGGTAGACTCTTCATAAATATTTATAGAACAAAGAAATGGAAGGAGATAAAGTGAAATTCAGGAAAGATTTCACAATGTTGGCTATCCCTTAACAGAGTTTAGAACCATGCAAGGGATTATCCTAAACAGATAAGTGAGACTGGGCATAGCAATTGAGGCTTCAAAGGCAAGGGGGGAGGATTAAAACCACAGGATTTGTTTAAATAATGGGAGATGATGTGGCATTGTTGGGATGTAAACATTTCCTTTGGGTTTCTATTAAAGCATATCCACCTTTTACTCTTGTAGGGGAGTTAATTAAGACTCTTCTGACTTTCTCAATAAATTGAGAGCTCTTCAAAGGCAAGGACTATGCTTTACTCCTATCTTCGTTTTCCAAGTTCTTAAACAGCAGATAGTGAATAATTGTTAAATGAAGAACAGTATTTAGTGATCCGACAGCAAGTAAACCCTTTGATTGATTTGTAAACTAGAATGAATTTCTCTCTGTTGAAAAGTGAGAGCCCCGTTTGAAAACTTTTGGACTAAAAGAAACTTTAGAGATCATCAAATTCAGCTTTTCCATTTTAAGGATGAGAAAACTGAAGCAAAGAGAGGTTAATTACCTGAGGTCATGCAACTAGGTAGTTACAGTTAAGAACTAGAACACCAATTTTGACCCATCTATCATCTTCTCCCTGAAAAATGTGCTCACAAGTAGCCTGAAAATGTGGCATTATCTGCTCAAATAAAAACTGCACATACTTTATAATCTTGGAGAAATACTTGTACGAATCTGCAAGAAGTCATTTACAAGGCTATTCATTGTAGTGTTTTGGTTTTTTGGTTAAAGTGAAAAGTTGAAAGCAATCTAAATGTACATCACTAGGGAAATAACCATATTCATTTTGTAATAGCCATGCTATAGGAATATTGGGAAGCATTTAAAAATAGAAAGGCTCTCCAAAACAATTATTTAAAAAAAAAAAAGCAATCCGCAGAATGATATACAGTATTGTACCCTTTAAGACTCGTTAGCCTCAGGTTCTTCCACCAAAAACACGTTAAGTAAATGTATGGAATATTTGAGGATTCACACCAAACACCAAACAAGGGCTACTTCTGCAAGGGAGGGTAGTGGAGGAGGGGGTCTTCGACCTTAACTGTAATGTTTTATTTTAATAAAGAGAATGCATTTTTCATTTATTAGCTTGGCTTTCGTTTGCCGTTAAAATTGAATTTTCAATAAAGTACGCATGAATTATGTTTTCTAATGAGAAACGGGAGTGATACGGTGACGATTTTGTATCAAGGTTTATACAACGCATGAAAAACGAAACAAGACCTCTCCTAAGATTAAAAAACAGAGAAATAGTTGAGAAGAGAAAGAAATCGTCAAGGGGATAAGGGAACAATGGTGCACTGGCCGCCAAAGGCAACACCGGCCGCCAGGGCAATATGGGTTATTAGAGGAAAGGTTGGGGGAAGGGAACCCTTGCCAACACAGGACTCCGCCACCCGAGAAAATCACGCCGAAAAGGCAGGCAAAGCGGGATTCCACAGGGGCGGAGCCAACGACGGCGCGCATGCGCAACCAGGCCCAGGTGGACGGCGCCGCGGAAGCGAAGCCTCCTAAAGACGCCGCGCCGCTCTCCTGCTGCTGCGCGTGCGCAGGCGGACCGCCGCGGGAGTCGTCTTGTTTGCAGCGTCCAACGCCGCGGCCGCCTTTCTCGGATTTGAGTCTCGCGCTTTCTTCGTTCGCTCGCCGGCGGGTTCGCGCCCCTCTCGCGCCCCCGGGCAGCGAGGCTGGGAAAGGGTTGGAGGGGGCTGTTGATCGCCGCCTTTAAGGTGTGCTCGGGGCGGCCATGTCGGCCGGCGAGGTCGAGCGCCTAGTGTCGGAGCTGAGCGGCGGGACCGGAGGGGATGAGGAGGAAGAGTGGCTCTATGGCGGTACGGAACTTCCTGTCCCTTCTCTCACTCCCGGGTTCTCAGGCCTCCCCTCCCGGCCCGCAAACGGCCGGCGTCCCGGGCCCCTCACGCCGCCACTGGGGCCTCTGGTACAGAACTCCTGGGGCCTGAGTTAGGCCGAGCGAGGCGTGCGCCTTCCCCGGCCTCCTCTCGGCCTCCCCCCTCCGCGCAGCCCACGCCCCCACCACGCAGCCACCCCGGGGCGGCGGGGCTGGGCCGGGGCTGCGCGCGGGGCCGGGCCCCTTGCCTCGCCCTCCTCCCCGCGAGGGCTTCCCGGCTGCCTTGTCTCGCGCTCTTTCCCCTACTGTTTTATCTCCATTCTGAGCTCTGTTGGTGTGTCTCTTTTTGCCCCTTGGCTGTAGGATACCCTCCCTGTCCCTTTCTTTCAGAATCAGTATTTCTGTAAATAATAGCTAAATAAAGTTGATGCTGTAAAACTAACGTCTTGTTTCTTGATGGTCAGTTTGTATGGAATGCACCTGCAAGGGTACCTCCTTGTCTGAAAGTCGTGCTTTAAAAATAATTAATTAAGAGAGAGAGAAAGAGATGGAATACATTATGGCCCATAAAGAAAACCCCGAATGTCTCCTGTATTAAGGTGAAGTTTTTCATTTTTAAGAGAGTGCTCTTTAACACCACATCATTAGAAGTATTTCATGTCCCTTAGGCTTCTAGTTTTCAGTTATTTTGTGTGTATCTTTTCCCCAAAATAAGTTCAGTGCACTTTGTACTTCCCTCTTGAAAGGGACTTGATATCTGGTTTTTAACTTTTCGTTAAGTCACAGTCTCTTCTTGTCTGTTAATGATAACTAGATTTGAAAGTTAATATGTGTTCCTTGCCTAAAATGTATATTTAGTGTAGTAAAAGTGCACCTTTGGGCACCATGCAGCTCCTTGATGCTGTGACTGACAAACTTTGATTTTGACAAACTCATAAAATTCATTTTTTGTGGCAAGATTTAACATTAGTAATATTCTTTGAAATGTAAATGTGTAGGGTTTCCTTAACAAAGATCTAGAAATCTTTAATGCCTCTTAAATTAAGCTTCCTTTTATAGAAGTAAAGTCTGATTTTTTTTTTCATAAAAGACATATCTTGTTAAGTCATTATAAGGTGATCTAACTTTGGATGTGCTTATAGGCCCATGGGACGTGCATGTGCACAGTGATTTGGCAAAGGACCTAGGTTAGTGCTTGTGATGATCACTTCAGATTTTCATAATACTGGTTTCTTTAAGAGTGGTTTGTTTGTTAATTTTATTTATTTATTTATGTATTTTTTTTGGTAGATGAAAATGAAGTTGAAAGGCCAGAAGAAGAAAATGCCAGGTTAGTGGAATTTGTTGTTGATACATATACGGATTGTATGATACAGTGGTTCTGTCAACAAATTGTTGGAATTATATCATTGTAATCATTAGCTTGAATACAGCATATTGACTGAAGTTTCAAAGACATTGAATCCTTTAGAGTTTATTTTTATTTCAGGACCTAATCAGTTCTGTTTATTTGCTAGTAGCTTAGGGGACAAAATTTTTGAAGTAAGGGTTTGAATATTCTTCACTATTAAGTAACTTTGTACTCTTAAGTGAGCATAGTAGTGGAGTATACAAATAACCATTAGACTAATAAGAAAAAAGTTAAAAAATTTTTTGATTAAAAAAAGAATCCTTTAAATAACTTTTTGCAATTTATTAATAAGGTAGTAGTGCACTTTGGTTATAATTTCAATGTTTTCTATTTAAATTCGAAGTGGAATTAATGAGTCTGTTATAAGATTGATTCCTTTTGTTAGACTGCTAGAAAGATTTGAGTATCATTTACAGAACATGTAAACAGCTTGAAACGTCTTGATTTCAGAGCAACTCACACAGACAAGTACATGGATATGCTGACATTAATCATCAAATCTAGTATCAATGCTTTAATGTCCCCTAATGAGGAAGGGGTGGTTAAAAAAAGATCTTTTAAAGAATATTTGGGTTTAGAAAGCGGAGGAAGTATCACTTTGCACCCATCAGGTAGCTTTTTGATAGCTACCATCAAAAAGAAAGTAACAGGTGTTGGTGAAGATAAGTAGAAGTTAGAACTATGGTACACTGATGGTGGGATTGTAAAAAGGTGCAGCTATTTTAGAAAACAGTTCATCAAAAGGTTAAACATAGTTACTGTATGACCCAGGAATTCCACTTCTACATACGTGCCTTAGAGAAATGATACATATCCACACAAAAACTTGCACATGAATGTTCATAGCAGCATTGTTTATAATAGCCAAAAAAATGGAAATAAAAGTCCATCAAATGATGAATGGATAGATAAAATATGGTATATCCATATAGTGGAATACTGTGTGACAGTAAAAAGAAATGAAGTATTGATATCTGTTACAACATGGATGAACCTTGAAAACATTATGCTAAGCTAAAGAAGCCAGTCCCAAAGAACTGACTATTGTATGATTCAATTAAAATAAATGTACAGAACAAGTAAATCTATGGAGACAGAGTGGTTGCCAGGACTGAGGTCCGGGGAAAATGGGGAGTGATTACTAATACATACAAGGCTTCTTTTTTGAGTGATGAAAATGTCCTGAAATTAGGCAGTTGTAATGGTTGCACTATTCTGTAAACGTGAAAAGCCATTCAGTTGAATGCTTCAAGTGGGTGGTTTTTGTGGTATCTGAAATCTATTTCAAAGCTAATAGAGGTATACCTTATAGATACTGTGGGTTCAATTCCACACCAATAAAGTGAGTCAAATGAATTTTTTGGTTTCCAGGTACATATAAAGTTTTGTTCATAGTGGAGTCTCTTAAGTGTGATAGTATTATGTCTAAAGAACAATGTACATACCTTAATTAAAAAGTATTTTCACACTAAAAAAAATCCTAACCATCATCCCAGCTTTCAGCAAGTCCTGTTTTTGCTGGTTGCAGGGTCTTGCTTCGAAATTGAACGCTGCCGATGATCAGGGTGGTGGTTGCTGAAGGTTGGGGTGGCTGTGGCAATTTCTTATAATAAGACAACAGTGAAGTTTGCCACACCCATTGACTCTTCCTTTCACAAACGAATTCTCTGTAGCTTGATGCTGTTTAATAGCATCTTATCCACAGTAGAACCTCCTTCCAAATTGACGTCAGTCCTCCCAAACTCTGCTGCTGCTTTATCAACTAAGTTTAGGTAATATTCTAAATCCTTTCTTTGCCATTTCAACAGTCTTCACAGCATCTTCACCAGGAGTAGGTTCCATGTCAAGAAACCACTTTTTTTTGCTCATCCACGAGAAGC
>CM052899.1:139996461-140037519 GCA_028534135.1 Potos flavus | reverse complement strand
TCATGAACCAACCTCTGATGGCTTCACACTTTTTTTCTGTAGCTAACTCACCTCTGTCAGCCTTCATAGAATTGAAGAGGGTTATAAGGGCCTTGCTCTGGATTAGCCTTTGGCTTAAGGGAATAATGTGGCTGGTTTGGTCTTCTCTCCAGACTAGTTAGACTTTCTCCATATCAGCAGTAAGGTGTTAGCACTTTTAATTTCCTTCAAGAACTTTTCTCTGCATTTACACATTTGCCAACTGGTGCCAGAGGCCTAGCTTTCGGCCTTCAACACGCCTTCCTCCCTAAACTTAATCATTTCTAGCTTTTGAATTAAAGTGAGAGACATGTGGACTCTTTCACTTAAACACTTAGACCTATTAGAGGGTTATAAATTGACCTAATTTCAATATTGTTGTGTCTCAGGGAATAGGGAGCCTGAGGAGAGGTGATGGTTGGTCACTGGAGCAGTCAGAACACACACGATATTTAGCGATTAAGTTCACCATCTTAAATGGTTGTGATTCATAGCTACCCAGAACAGTTACAGTAGTAACATCAAGCAGATCACCATAACAAATACAATATTGAAAAAGTTCGAAATATTGCAAGAATTACCAAAATGTGTTAGAGACACAAAGTGAGCAAACGCTATTGGGAAAATGGCACTGATAAGTTATCACATTCAATTTGTAAAAAACTTAGTTGGGAAGTGTAATAAAGCAAAGCATGACAACATGAGGTATGTTTGCATTTTTAAAAAAGTAAATAAATGGAGGGAAGAAGTGAGACATGGAAATCGAACTAACATAAGGGATGCTGAAAGGGATTCTTCTTCACTTAAAAGTATCCCCTAAATTGGAAAATTTTTTTTCACTCATTGCTATATTGTGAAATTTTATCATTTTTAAGTCCACGTATCCAACCCACTTCTTAACCCTAATCTTACTCACAAAGTTGTGATTTCTGTAGTTTATAGATATAAAACTAATTATAATTTTTTTCATACCCTGTTTTTTAATTGGTCAAGAATCAGTGGGTAGTGTTACAGATTCACAGTTAAATGCAATTTTTTTGTGAGCTAATCTATTCCATTAATTTTTTTAGTATAAGTTCTTGGTCACAATTCTTGAAGCTTATTTTCTGATTGCACATTGTTTAATTTTAATTTTTCTATACTCAGCTTGTTTAAATGTATTGGAGGGAAGTCTTCTACCTTCCCTGAGTATTACTGTCAACGTGTCTGTATTCTTTTCTAAAATTTTATTTGGAGAGCTATTAAGTTTATCTCATCCTATGGAAAATTTCAACCCTTAAAGCTTAATTTTTCTAGAGAAAGCTTATAATTTTAATGTTTCTAGCATTTTAATGGTGATAGGGAATTAAAACTTTTCAAAATATTGGGGAAGGCATGTTCACCAAACCTGTGTTCTAGTATTCAGCTTGGTACATCATCACATTGCCCCAACTGAGCAGAGTCCTTGCTTAGAGTTCTCCCCAGCTTCTTTGTGACTGGTTCATTGTTAAAACTTCTTAACCATTGCATTATGCTGTCTCCAATTTTGTCATGATTTATTTGTCCAAGTTTTGGCTAAATAATACTGTTTCGTGGCAAACCAAACTTGTTTCTGGCTACCTAGAAACTTAATTAAGCAGGAGCTAAACGTACTAAAGAATTATAGTTGTATATTTGTTTTCTTGGGTCAAGCAGTATCACAAGTAAAACTTAACACTTAAATTTTCAGTTTCTTTTTTAGTGAGTTAGTACACGTAAAGTCTTTTTTTTTTTTTAAGATTGTATTTTTTTGAGAGAGAGAGAAAAAGAGAGTATGAGGCAGGGGACGGTCAAAGGGAGAAGCAGACTCCCTGCCAAGCAGGGAGCTGATGTGGCACTGGATCCAGGACTCCAGGATCATGACTTGAGCAGAAGGCAGTAGCTTAACCAACTGAGCCACCTAGGCGCCTGATTAAATTTTCAGTTTTTATTCTTCATTTTGCTTTATATGAGGATTGTATTGTAAAATACCACCGTAGAGATTAGATAGAAAGTGTAGAAGAGATAAGCAGAAATCTAATGAAAAGATGTTTGAACTATGTCAAGATGTGGATGTTTTTCTTAGAAATCCCCCTAAATGTGAGTTAGTTGCTTTGTCCTTGGGTTCCTTTACTATAAAGTGAGGTTAATGGTTAGTTCCCACTATAGAAATCATAATTATTAAAATATAAGAAGCCAATGACACTACAGTACTACAAGTTTTATTTGGTAATTAATGAACATATGCTTGAGTCTCATAAGAAAAGAGGGGTTTATTATTTTATGTCAGTTTTGCTTTACTAGGGCAAATTCAGGTATTAATGGGCCTTCAAAAAGTAGTTTGTTTTTTAATGCATCAAAATTAGGTCTGGAGCTACTTATTGGCATCAAAAGAGAGGGCAGTCTTACCTGAAGATAAACTTCTCTTAATCTTAAAATGTATCTTTTATGAAATAAAGAAGGTATATCAATAAGATAGGTGAAACAGGAAACCAGGAAGAAGCATTTACGTTAACTGAAGACTAAAGGATTTAATGTGATTATATGACAAATCTTGAGTTCTTGGGCCTCAGGAGAAGAGAAAACTGTGTGTTACATAGCCTTTGGGAATTATAGTAGTATGTAGCCCATAGTGGATGTTCAATAAAGAGTTAGGCTAAGTAAAATTAAGTGTGATGCATATTTTTAAAATAATAGAAAACTTGAATTATACTCCCTTGTCAAATGTGCAATTTGACATCATTTGGTAGTTCTGTTGTACTTTGAATGTTGAATACGGGTGTTATGCAAAGCAGGAATAGCAGAATAGCACAGACAGTTTTTGCCATCCTTTTTCTTTTCCAGTGGAGACAGTAATTTTAGGAAACTATCAGATATAGCTTTTAAAAAATACTAGTATACTCTGTCTGTACTTCTGGAAAGTAATACCAGACTTATGTACTTATTTCTGTTGTTTGCAGTGCTAATCCTCCATCTGGAATTGAAGATGAAACTGCTGAAAATGGCGTGCCTAAACCGGTAACATAAAGCTTTGAAATTTAGCTACTTCTCTGTTTAAAGTCTTTATCAGTAGTTTCCCCTTCACTTAGGAAGAAAGCCACAAATTTAACATGACTTTCAGTGTCCGGCATGATCTGGGCTGCTCTTATATCCCACCTCATCCAGTGCCATCAAAAGCACAGTGACGAGAGGCAGTAGTGGGAAGAGGCTTTCCATGAAATGGAACATGTGCAAAGGCTTGAAGTTGATGGCTTTCAAGAAACTGAGTGATTGTAGCTCAGCTAAAGAGATCATAGTGAACCTCATTTTCAAGGAAAACATTAAGTCCCACAGCCTAAGTTCGATTGTCATAATTCTTGGAACAGTTTGTTTTTATATAAATATGTGATATTCTCTAACCTCATTCATGCCTGTTAAAAATGTTGTTTTTGGGGGTGAACATATATTATTGGTTTTATGAATATTTTAACATTCTGATCCTATGAAAAGAAGGAAATCATTATTCTACAGGCTTGAACTTGTATACAAAAAATATTTTGCCTAGGTGATCTACTCTTTTGTTTACTATTATGTGACTAACCACAAAATTGCCCTTTAGAGCCAAAATAAAGCCTTTGTAAATGGTCCCACTTTATACTCATAGGAGCAAAGTAGTCCCTCAATCATTTGCATCCGGGGACTCTTCTAACTGTAAATGAATGACAAGAGTAAGTGAACTGCTCCTTAACTATTTGGTGCCTTTTAACCATGACTCTTACAGTTAATTGTTTTCCTCTTCATATTCTTGATAAAAATGCCTCAAATACTAATTTTTTATAATTTATGTTCTAGATATTGTAGTACAATGCCTTAGATTTTTTTTTTTTTCAGAGAAGCAGTTGTAAATCATAGGAAAAAATATGCGAGGTGTTATTTACAAAAAGATGATGCTGAGAAAAGATTTTATTTTATATTATTGTCCTTTTTTTATCATGTATAACAGTTATAAATGAGGTAATAGTGCTATGAAATTGTAATTTTTTCTCTAAAACTATACTTTAAAAAACACAAAATGATTACTTTTTCAGTTATTCACATTAGAGGTTGAGACGAATTATTGAATGTATTTTATAATTGTTTATGTTGATATAGAAAGTGACTGAGACTGAAGATGATAGTGATAGTGACAGTGATGATGATGAGGATGATGTTCATGTCACTATAGGAGACATTAAAACGGGAGCACCACAGTATGGGTAAGTTGTTTTTTTTTTTCAATTTATTTATTTGAGAGCGAGCGAGCACATGCATACAGGTGGGAGGGGCAGAGAGAGAGAGGGAGACAATCTCAGGGAGACACCCTGCTAAGTGTGGAGTCCTACGTAGGGCTCGATCTCATGACCCTGATATCGTGACCTGAGTGGAAACCAAGAGTTGGGTACTCAACTGACTGAGCCACCTGGGTGGTAAGTTATTTTTAACTAACAGTTATGTACCTAAATCAAATGTAGCATGCTTATATCAAACCAGTGGTGGTTGATTACATTGTTTTTACATTTTTCCATCTTACCATGAAAGAACTTTTCTTAAAATTTCACTGTGAGTTTCTTGAGGAGTAGATGTTAAAAGTTCGCATCACAAGAAAAAATACAGAACTGTGTGGTGATGGATGATAACTAACTGTAATCATTTTTCAATTTATACATATCAAATCATTGTATTGTACACCTAAAATTAATAGTGTTGTGTCAGTTCTGTCTCATGATAAAAAGGAATTTCACCATGAAAATATTTCTTTCTTAAAGATAAAGTTAATTTATTAAGGTGCCATGGAAATAGTTGTTTTTGATTTCTGAAATTAAGGTGTTTTTATAAATTGAGTACTACAAATTCTTTAGTTAGAATTAGAAAACCTTAAATTACAGATTTCATCTACATTGTTCTTCCCTTGTATTATCCAAAACTGAGTTTAGGTTTTTAATTTTTCGTCCAATAAAAACAGTATCAAAAATATTTTTTTTTGCTCTTCATAGTGTATTTTTGAAGTTGTTAATTACCCTGTTGGCTTTTTAAGACAATATGTTGTCTCAAGTTTTATAGTCTAAAACTGAATCTAGTGAATCAACTGTCATTAGCTCATTGAGCACGTAGTCTTAGAGAAAGGCTAGAAGGTAATATATTAAAGTACAGAATGTGATTTTGTTATGGTGGCAGAATAAGAGTCAATATTTTTCTGTGTTTTATCAGATTAGATACATAATGTGCTTGTGCATTGGAAGCATAAACTTTTCATCAATTGCACTATAATTCATTATGCAGTCTTATCTGGAATCAAGCAATATATACATAAATATTTTGGAATATTTTATTTCTATACTAGAGCCATTTTTTTTTTCAAAAGTTATTTTAGGAGCTTAAAGGTAATTCAGTTATTGTCATGGTCCATTTCACATTATAATAAGGACTGTCTGTGATTTTAAAACTCTAGGGATGAAGGTTGAGAAGAGACAGTAATGTTAGGGGTAGATAACTCTCGGTGTTCTTATCTTCACTTAAAAAATCTGTGTTGGGCTTACATATTACATATAATGCTAGTAGACCTTTACGCTAATAGGCCTTTGCCTCCTGCATTATGCAAAGGGAACACTATAATCATTGTGTGTGTAGTAAATACTCTTCTATAGTTGCAAATACAAAATAATTTCATTTAACAGTTAAAGCAAATGGTTTTTTTTATTAATATGACCAAATTTTTGGTAGAAATTGCATTCAAATATTAAATGTACATAGACTCCCATAGTACTTTTTCTGAACTTTTTTTTTTTTAACTGAAAACTAACAGTTTATCATAATTTATTTTGTTTAACAATCTAAGAAGTTCGCAGCCGTTAGCAGTTTCAGTGCAATTCAGGAATCTCGGTGGAGTGGTTAGTGTAGTGAACCTTGTAGGTAAAATACATGCATACTTTTGATAGCACGTGTGAAGAAATCTCTCTAAAATTGA
Source organism: Potos flavus (assembly GCA_028534135.1). Classification (NCBI taxonomy): domain Eukaryota; kingdom Metazoa; phylum Chordata; class Mammalia; order Carnivora; family Procyonidae; genus Potos; species Potos flavus. The sequence goes on along the minus strand of CM052899.1, from coordinate 140,031,521 downwards.
CTTCATTAGTTTCATTCTTAGCAAAGTGACCTGGGCCACTCAACATGGCTTTTATTGTTCTGGATGTTAGTGTATGTTCTCTTTTTACGATAAATTCATGACCGTCCAAAGATATCAACTTGACGTTCATGGCATTGGGGCCTTCATAGCCACCATAGGTTATCTCTTCTCCATCCATTATGTTCTTAGGAAATTCTACTTTACTTCCATAGGTTCTTTAGTAGTTTCTCATCAGCCCTGTAGCCACCGCAGCCCTAAAATTTATTTCTTACAGCAATTTCCAGTTTCATGAAATGAAGTTATGTTGGTTCATGTTTATCACCTTTAGATTCTAAATTCCTTGAGTAGAAACCATAGTTATGAATTTCCCTATTCCTCACATTGCTTTACATACAGTAAATATTCAGTAAATGTTTGTTGACTAAACAGTTTTTCCTCAGTATTTTTTCCTCAGTATTTCAATATGAAAAATTTCAAATTATACAAGAAATTTGAAAGAATTGTGTGAACACCCATTTACCCATCATCTAGATTATAGTTTACATTTTGCTAGGTTTGCTTTGCCATATATATGTATAAATGTGTGTATCTCTGTCCATGCTTCTACCTTTCAGTTGATCTACTTTTTATGGTTTTTTTTTGCATTTCAAAGTAACTTTTATGATCTTTCTGAAGGGTATAGGACTTATTTAACCTTGATATTTCAAGATACAGGTCTTGAAAAGAGAAAGAGCCTATGAGAAAATAAAATTTGATGAATATTTAACTTTGTGCACAGAATTTTCAGAAGCAAATTTAAAGAGCAGATTATATTCCAGGAACAATACTAAATGGGTTTAGCTGTTAAAAAGTACAAAATAGCATTTTTTCAAGCAACATACTTTTGTTACAAAGTTCATTTTATCTATAAGCTTGTACAGAAAAGTAGTTTCTTACCTTTGAGATTCACCCATGCCTAAACACTTAAAAATGTTTGTTGACACTGCATTAATTGATGATGAGACTATGAAAAATAATAAAATCGTCCTCATTTACTAGAAGTAGTGAGTAAACAGACGTGAGCAAATACTTTCAGTGCGGTTTAAGTGCTAAGATAGAAATGTACAAAGTGAATTGAAAACTTTGAGAGGAGAGTTGCTAAAAGCCTACACATGTTGAGGAAAAGGTCCTAGATACCTACTTATCTAGATAGATATACAATCTATCTATCGTGTATCGTCCTAATATACGAACTTGTTTGAATAATTCTTGAGTCAGAAGGAAGAGGACTGATGATTTAGCAGAGGACACCACTGATACGTAGTCGAAGAATGGCTTAGAGGAACCACATTGGAATTGGAGAATGGTTGGAGAATATGGAAGATGGGAAAAGGTGGTTGAAACCACTTGAGGGAGTTAGTACCTTTAAAGGTTTTTAAGTAGGTTAGTTTATTTGAAAAGATAACTCGCAGCAGTAGTTGAGGTGGACTGAATAGAAATCAGTTAATATATTTGAATTGTCCACATGAGATGTTAATCCAGACTAAGCCTGTGGCAGCAGTATGGGGATGGATAGAAAACGATGCATTTGAGTGCATAATAAATAGCAATAACATGGGTAACTGGTGGCTGCAGAGTGAGATAAAGGACTCAATGACTTAGAGCTTTCTAGAGCAGTTAATTGAGTACCTAAAAGTATATTAGCATGTATGGGTAATATAGAAGGAGTAGGTTAAAATTTTATTGTTGCATTTATTTTGAAGTTCTTTAAATACCCAAGTATGTAAGATATGGCACCTAGAGAATCCTGAGACCTCTTGGGGGGTCTAATGGAAGGCATCAGATTAGCCTAAGTGCAGTTTTCCAAACAGCTAAGCTTCTCTACACACAATGAATACAAAACCTTAGTAGTTTTAAAAAAGAAAAGTGGTGGCGTTATTTTATTTTTTTTACATTTTATTTATTTGAGACAGAGAATGGGTGAGCAGAGGTGGGGGGGGGGGGAGAAAGAGAGAGAGTGAGGGAGGGAGAGAATATCCCAAGCAGCCTACACTGAGAATGGAGCCCGACTTGATCTCATGTGAGATCATGACCTGAGGTGAAATCAAGAGTCAGATATTTAGCTGACTGAGCCACACAGGCGCCCTGAAAAGTGGTATCTTAAAGGCAAAACATGGAAGGAAAAGTAGCTGCGTGGGAACAAAGAGGTTCATTTATTGAACTTATGGTTAAGACTTTTATGAATACTATTTTGTTTTATCCTTAGCAATTCTGTAAGAGGACCATTTAGAGACTACTTGATTTTTGTACATTTGGCTTTTTTTTTTAATTTTTAATTTTATTATTTGAGAGAGAGCGAGAGCAAGCCGGAGGAGGAGGAGAGGGAGAGGGAAAAGCAGACTCCCCTCTGAGCAGGGAGCCCTACCCAGGGCTCAGTCCCAGGACCCTGAGATCATGACCTGAGCTGAAGGCAGACACTTAACCTTGACTGCGCCACCCAGGTGTCCCTGTACATTTGACTTTTAAACAGCTAGGACTCAGATATAGATAACCCCAAAGTGCTTTTGCTGTGTGTTGAAATGTAAGCATCATGGGGTAGGAGCCATATTTGTTCAGTTCCTCATTCTCGTTCCTTAGCCTAGAACTATGTCTGATGCATTATTGGTATTTAAGCATTTACTGATGAATTAATGTCATTGAAATGATTTAAACACTTCAAGATTGTGTGGTAGTACTACCTGACAGTAAGAGTTTAATTTGGGCTATTTTATAGTTTCTGCATTTATAGCAGTGGAGCTTTATACAATTATTTGAATATTTATTACACTTACCACTTTTTATATATCATTTTTAAGCAGAAAACTGAAAAATGATAGTGCTAGTGTAAATAAATATCCTAAGTCTCATAATTTTAGTACATTGTAGATAAAAAATGGAAATTATTAGGCAGATCAGAAACAGTGAATCATCTCAAGTCCAGTTACCTAAACTTGTGAGATGAAAGAAGCAAATTAAATAACATGAATATAATGTGAGAAATGTATCATTGAAAACACTGAGGTCTTACTATATTTTAGTCTGTTTTGGTTAGTGTATTTGATTCTCCTCTTCATACACAAGAATACATTATATGCAAAAGTAGACAACTGTCTGTAAACCCATATTACAGAAAATTTATACAAAATCCATTTAATCCAGGTCTTAAGTGACCTAGCCAAGGTTATATAAGTAGTAATTGACAAAACTTATATTTGAACCTGGGTCTGACTCCAGATTTTCTTATTTTTTCCTTTGTCTTGTGTATATTATATTACATTACAAAAGTATAGCTCAGTAATTTTTTCATATGTATACATTCATATAACCACCACCAAGATGAAGATATGGGACATTACTAGCATTCTAGGAATTTCCCTCTTATTTACTGAGTCACTAACCACAGACTACTGCCAGATACTTTCCTGCTTTCACCCTAGATTTATTTTCAGATTTAATATAAATGAATTCATTTTTATGGATAAAAGTACCCCATGAGTATTTGAAAGAGGATTTATCAATAGTAACCAATGCAGGGAGGACTACAGAGAGGTCACTGGACTTAGAAACAAGGTGGAGAAATTTCTTTCTTGCAGAATTGCTGCATATTGAATAACTAGGAGGTGAGAAAATGAGGACAAGGTGTATAGACTTATTTCCTCTTAGCCAAATTTCTTATGAAGTTTGTTACAGTGAGATACTGACTTAGTAGCAGGTAGGTTTTTCAGATGGAAAACAAGTTAGACTTTTTAAAATTAATTAAGAACATTTTCTAAATTGTGTGAATCATTGTTAATCTATGTAGTTACTGTGTGGGTGTATAATTTATTTGTAAACGTTGAATATATCACTGTTTTAAGTTTCTCAGTATAATTTTTATTTTGTTTTTAGGAGTTATGGTACAGCACCTGTAAATCTTAACATCAAAACAGGGGGAAGAGTTTATGGAACTACAGGTAAAACTTGTATTTGCAGCTGTATAAATAGGAAAATAAGGCATATATATGAATAGGTCATAAATAGGTAGAACTATTACAGCTTAGTTAAAGAGTGGTTTTGACCATACATGACAGAGACAGACATATTTTTTTTCTAAGATTTTATTTATTTACTAGAGAGAGAGAGCGTGCGTGTGTGAGCACACAGAGAGAGGGAGAAGCAGACCCCTGCTGAGCAGGGGGCCTGATGTGAGGCTCAATCCCAGGACCCTGGGATCATGACCTGAGCTGAGAGCAGATGCTTAACCTACTGAGCCACCCAGGTGACCCTGGACAAATTTTCTGTAAAGGGCTACGTAATAAATATTTTAGGCTGTGTGGGTCACAGGGTTCCTGTCACATGGTTGGTTTTCTTGTTTGTTTTACAATCCTTTAAAAAGATAAAGACTTCGCTTACAGGCTGTACAAAAAAGTGATTTAAAACACGGAAGTTAGCAACTTCCTGTTGGTACAGGAATTCCTTATAAGTAACAAGTCCCTAAACTCTCAGTTCAGTTAATTTTACAGCGACTCCATAAAGTTAGATCTCACCTTTTATTTATGGTAAATATAACTCTAATGCTTTGTTTGGAACCTTTGTTGTATTTAGTGCTGTCTGTAGTAAAAAGATGTTAATGGTTTCAGTTTCCTGTGGTATTGTACAGCTTTTTGCTAATAACAGCTCCTTCACCATTTTGTAATTTTATAAAATAGGAACAAAAGTCAAAGGGGTGGACCTTGATGCACCTGGCAGCATTAATGGAGTTCCACTCTTGGAGGTAGATTTGGATTCCTTTGAAGATAAACCATGGCGTAAACCCGGTAAGATTATTGTGGATTGTATCTATTTCAAAAGATTTTTAGTACAGTCATTAGAAAAGTTTCTTTTTTTAGCATCCATTTAGAATATTATTTTTAATGTAATTTTTCTTGTCTTAAGTAGATGAGGAGTAAATGGCCTGTATAATTAAATCTTACTGCATTATACCAAAGTGGACTTTAATATTGTTTTATTGTAATGCCATTTCTAAAGGAAATACTTTTTTACCCCCTATGTTCGTTTGTTTTGTTTCTTAAATTCCACATGAGTGAAATCATATGGTGTTTGTCTTTCTCTGACTTATTTTGCTTAGCCTGGTACTCTGGCTCGAAGGAAATACTTTTGACCAAAAATTTTTATAGTACTGTTGCTTTATGGTAGTAATTGGGAGAATTGGGAAAATTAGAAGGGATGATAAAACTGATAGAACACTAAATTTATATTATAGTTTCTTTTATATACTGCATAAAAATAGGATTGAAATATTTGTACACTAATGCCGTGCTTTATCTTTAGGTGCTGATCTTTCTGATTATTTTAATTATGGGTTTAATGAAGATACCTGGAAAGCTTACTGTGAAAAACAAAAGAGGATACGAATGGGACTTGAAGTTATACCAGTTACTTCTACTACAAATAAAATTACGGTAATTAGTAAATATTCCAGAATATCCCAGGCTTTTCTACAGTCCCAAATTTTACTCCCTAGATGAATCACTTTTTCCCCATTAAGATGGTTAAATGCTGTAAGATAGTTTAAAATTTTCATTCTCTTTACCATGTTTGTTTTTTTCCCTTCCTTCCCTTTCAGTTTCGTATTAATGATTATTTGATGTTCTTAGTTTCAAGTCACAGACTAGCCACAGCTAGTTTTTCTTTATATGGCCTATCAATTAAAAATTATGTGGTATCTTAATGGGGAATATGTTATTTAACTTAGGCCGAAGACTGTACTATGGAAGTTACACCAGGTGCAGAGATCCAAGATGGCAGATTCAATCTTTTTAAGGTGAATTTTAGTAAATTATCCTTGGTTGCTCTCATTTTTTGTTCTTGAGTCTGCTCCCATACCACTACTCAAGGGATGAGATTAAAGTGGAAATAGCTACCTTTTTTCCAAACCTTCAGCTTCCTGGTGACTTACAAATTTGCTGATTGTTGTTTTATCTCCACTTTTGCAAGCATGTGAATTTATAGCCTATTATACTAACAAATGCCAAGTAAAACTATTCTTGCTATATGTCGTGATTTTATTTTGAATTATAGTATATGTTTGTTTGTAGGACATGTTCACACCAATAGGCTAAGCTCTCATTTTAGATCGTGCTATAATCTTTACCAGAATTGGAGACTTATTTTTCTCAATTTTCTTTTAAAAAAGTGGTAAAGAAGATGGCATACTGCTTATTATCTGTATGACACTAAAATCATTGGTGTAATGTGTCTTATAGTTTAAGATGTCTCAAAAAGCTTACGCATTTTTAGAAGTCTCTAAGAAAGACTCAACAGAATAGGATAAAGCCGTTGATTTTTAAAATTCGTAGCTTAAAAGGATTAGGCTTTGGTAGGGACTTGCAGGTTGATATTCCCACTTGGAAATCAAGTCTGACTTCTGACTTCTCCATTCCGTATGATCACAGGCCCAATCCAAAGAATAATGTCATATTTTCATACTTCTGCAATACACAGCAGCCTACAAACTTTATTCAAAACCTGATTGTGTACTCTCTTTCCTTTACCTTATTACTTCTTAGTTCTTAATTCTTGTAATGAACGACACTGGAATGAAGACTGGGAGTGGCTTTTAGATTGGGTTATATACTCAGGGAACTTCTGCGGGCAGGCACTTTTCCTGTGACCCTTTTGGGACTGCAGCCCTGTCCACCGCAATACTGCCTTATGCAATACGTGTGCTATAGCCACAGATGTAGCCGCTCTGCTGGACACGGTTCTGGGTAGAGAATTTAATTTTAATTTACATCCTACTTTGGGTAAGTATTTGGTTCTTGTTCTGCTGTCAATTTTTTGAAAGTGTGTAATGATGTCTGTTGTATTTTAAATGGTCGTCAGGTGCTTTTTGGTGCTATCTTCTTACTTAAGGAGTGAATATATTGTTACACCTGATTACAACAAATAGGTAGAAAAGTTGTCTTAATGATGAAATAGTTTGTTTTCAGTGGTCCTTCTTAATTCTTCTAACAGAAATGAAAACAAGGTGCCCTTGTAAACTGCCAGGTTCTGTGTATTTTGTCTTTTTACAGTAGACTTCTGAAACTAAAGAATAAAAAGAAACTCCTAGGGGCTGGTCCCTTACTGAAAGTGGTCACCATGAATGCATTTTTTTATATGTATACTGTTTATCAAAATTATTTTGAAGTTTCTTTTGGTTACATGAGAGGAGGTTATTGTTCCATTTTGATTTATTTGGTTCTGAATGAATAACGATTTGAATTTAATGGGTGTAGTCTAATGGTTTTTCTTGCCTTGATAATGCACATTAAATATTACTCATCTGTTACAAATACTGATTTGTACCGTAAAAACAGGGTGTGTTTTTTTTTTATTATTATTATTTTAGTATTTATTTGAGAGAGTGTATGTGAGTCAGGGGGAGGGGGAGAGGGGGAGAATCTCAAGCAGATTCTCTGCTGAGCTGGGAGCCCGACTGGGTGGGGATGCTTAACCTCTTGACTGATGAGATCATGAGCTGAACTAAAATCATGAATGAGACGCTTAACCAACTGAGCCACCCAGGTGCCCCTAGGGTGTGTATTTTAATAATGTGTGTGGCTCAGACTTTTTATGTATATTGTGATCTGTAGGATGTATTTTATTGATGTTGCTCAAAATCTGCGACCACTGGTTGTATGGGAGTGCTTGGCATTTTCAGGTTGCAGTTAACATTAAATTTGAGACAAGTTTCTGTCACCTTAAAATATCCTTGTTCAAATTTCTCTAGGACTATTGTTCTTTAAAAAAGTCTGAGTTGTCTTTTACTATCTATCCTGCAACTCAGGATGGAGAATACAAGAAATAGTTTAAGAATGTAGTGGGTATCCCAAATATGCAGAGGTAAATTTCTTAGGTAGTATTAGGTACCAAAATGTTTATTTTAGACAAAATGCTCCAGAAATTGGGAAATGAGTGATGAGAAATTACTCTGGGAGAAATACAAATCAAAACCACAATGAAATATCACCTTACACTGGTCAGGATGGCTAAAATGAACAAGTGAGGAAACAACAGATGTTGACAAGGATGCGGAGAAAGGGGAACCCTCATGCACTGTTGATGGGAATGCAAGCTGGTGCAGCCACTCTGGAAAACAGTGTGGAGATTCCTCAAGAAGATGAAAATAGAGCTACCTTATTACCCAGCACTTGTACTACTGCTTATTTACCCCAGAGATAGAAATGTAGTGATCTGAAGGGGCACCTGCACCCCAGTGTTTATGCAGTAATGCCCACAATAGCCAAACTATGGAAAGAGCCCAGATGAGTGGGTAAAGAAGAGGTGTATGTATATACAGTGGAATATTACTCAGCCATCGAAATGAAATCTTGCCATTTGCAATAGTGTGGATGGGATTAGAGGGTATTATGCTAAGCAAAATAAGTCAATCAGAGAAAGACGATTATCATGATTTCACTCATGGAATTTAAGAAACAAAACAGGATCCTAGGGGAAGGAAGGGAAAAATAAAACAAGGCAAAATCAGAGGCAGGCAAACCATAAGAGACTTAATTATAGGAAACAGGGTTGCTAGAGGGGAGGGGTGGGGGATGGGGTAACTGGGTGATGGGCATTAAGGAGGGCATGTGATGTAATGAACACTTGATACTATATTGGACTGATGAATCCTTGACCTCTACCTCTGAAACTGATAGTATATGTTAATTGATTTTAAATTTAAAAAGGAAAAAAAAAATTACTCTGGGATTAGAAATAACTGAGTGTTATATATAGTTCCTTTCTATTTCTGTATTCTTTTAGAAGTCTAAAGTTGAGGGCACCTGGGTGGCTCAGTTGGTGGAGCTGCTGCCTTCAACTCAGGTCATGATCCCAGGGTCCCTGCTCAGCAGGGAGCCTGCTTCTCCTTCTCCCTGTGCCTGCCTGCCACTCCCCCTGCTCTCTCTCTGTGTCAAATAAGTAAATAAAGTCTAAAGATGCAATATTAGAGAAGCGTATGCCATTTTAATCAGAACCTTGGGTGCGGAGAACAGAAGAAAAAGTATTATAGATTAGGAAGTGGCTTGGGCAAAGAAAGAAACTCAGCTTAATTGAGTAGATAGCAGATGAGAGTATTATTTAAGAAATTAGCCTTATTGGGATGCCTGGGTGTCTCAGTCAGTTAAGCTTCTGCCTTCGGCTCAGGTCGTGATCCCAGTGTCCTGGAATCAAGCCCCACATCGGGCTCCTTGTTCAGCGAGGAGCCTGCTTCTCCCTCTGCCTCTTGCTCCCCTTGCTCCCCTTGCTCCCCTTGCTTGTGCTCCCACGCACATGCTCTCGCTCTCATAAATAAATAAATCTTTAAAATATCTCCACGAGTTTAAAAAAAAATAGAAGACAGCCTTATTGGAGTTCTTTTGGAAAGGAGTAGAAGAGAGGTGGCTTCGTAGGGTTCAATACTAGAAAACCTTAGAAACAAGGACAAGTTGGAGGAGTTATTGCCTGTTTGTGTGTCAGAAAGTGCTCAATAAGTAACATAATTCTGGATGTGGCTTTTAAGTAATATAATTCTGGCATCAGTGTAAGGTGTGGTTGGAAAAAAAGTCTAAGCTCTTATCTACTAATCCACTGTTTGAATTACAATTATTAGGATTGGTGAGACAGAGAGAAGGAAAAGACTTCCCCAATTTTCCTGTGGTGTCTGAGCACCTCTAATGTGCACAGCACTGTACTAGATACTGTAGTAAGACGAGGGTCTCTGTATTCAGGGAGCTCATGATCTGAGTGATACATGTATATGAACTAATCATGGTATATTTTGAGAAATGTTGCGTTAGTGCTGTTATTAAAGGGCAATAGGGAGTTCAGAGGATAGAGTGGGTTATCCTAAGGTGCAGAGTCTAGAAGGATTCAAACATGCTAACTGAAAGACAAGTGAGTTTTCATTTGTAGAAAAGAGGGGCGTATAGAACTCTGTGGCCAGAAAGAGCAAGATCAGCAAAACCAGATAGCATGAAAGGAGAGTTGGGGTGAATGAGAGATATTATAGGAGAGAAGCCTGGAAATGGTAGACGTGAGGCCACGATGGGAAGACCTTAATCTTAAACTAGCCTGTAGACATTTGTGTAGGCCATGGGTTATGGATATTGAGGAGGGTATGTGCTATGGTAAGTGCTGTGAAATGTGTAAGCCTGAGGATCCACAGACATGTGCCCTGGGGCAAATAATACATTATGCTTTAATTAAAAAATAAAAAATTTAAAAAATTAAAAGTTCTTGAGTAGGAGAATAGCGTGAGCAAACTTGATTTTTAGAAAACTGACAAGTGTTCTTTAGAAGGGTAGGCTTTAGAATATAAGGAAGACAAAAGGAAGTAAGACCAGAGAAAGTGCTGTTGCAGTGCTGTAGGGATGAAATGAATGAGGAACCCATCCTAAGCTAGCGAATGGAAAGAGGAACAGATTTAAGAATCGTAATTTAAGTTCTTGTCATGTCTACTGCAAGTATACTTTTTTAACTCCTTAATCAACTGAGAGACAAGCCACCTACCAGCCTCTTTAAAATAACCTTTTTTCTACTTTTTGTTAAGTAAATTTTCAAACATACTAACCAGTAGATAAAATAGTATAAATGGACCCCTATGTGTTTACTATAATGCCTCAATGATTGTCAACGTTTTGACATTCTTACAGTCTTCTATATACTTCAGTATAAATAAGGTTTATGTTTTGTTTTTTTGTTTTTTGTTTTTAGTGAAATGAAAGTGAAATGAAATTCAATATAAGTAAGGTTTTTGTTTTGTTTTTTTGGTTTTTGTTTTTAGTAAAATGAAAGGAGATGAAGTTTAATAGGTATAAAAATAAAATCACTTATTTGGATGCAAAAACAATTGTGTAATTATATAATTCGGAGTGAGGGGCAAGGAAAGAGTGACTAATGGAAAGGGGTAACCATGTGTAAGAAAAAATTGACCCACAACATTCTCTGAAAATATTTTTATGTCTATACATGCACACACATGCATAGATGATTTTGTTTTCCTCCGTGGATGAGTATAAGCTTTCTTACTATGTTTTGAAATTTCACAACCGTGTGTCTTGGTCTATTAGCTGTTGTATCAAGCATTCGTTTGTACCCTCTTAATCTGGAAGCACATACCCTCCATTTCTGGGATACTTTCTTCTATTATGTTTTTACTTTTTCTCTGCTTTCTAATGTCTTCTGGACCTCCAGTTCAGATATTGGACCTCTTATGCTAGTCCTTTAATTTTCTTTTCTCTCATATTTTCTACCCGTTTGTCTTCTGTTATCGGGGAGATTTCTTAGCCTTATAACTCTTCTATTCATTTTTTCATTTCTGTGGTTATATTGTTAATATCCAAGAAGATTTTTCTTTGGTATTTAACGGTACCATCCTGTTGTTCATGCATGAAATACTGCAGTATTTTTTTTTCTCATCTGTCTCTCAAAAGACATTTTTATTAGTGATAGATTGTTCACTTCATTTAGGTTTTATTTTCTTGCATAGTATGTTTGTTGTTTGTGGCTTCTGACTGACTCTCCTCGAATGTTTGTTGATCCTTGGCCATAGGGGAATGGGCCTCTAAAAAGGTGATTGGAAACTCTGAATATAAATAAAATTTGCTATAGTCTTTACTGTAGGGCTAAGCTTTTTTTTAGCAGTCCCATGTGTCCGTATCATTGGGTTATTTTGTTTTTTCTTTTTGTGGCGATTTGATTTTTCAGGGAATAAATTCCAGTGGCCTGCCTAGAGAGTTTATAGTTGGCTGATTCAAATGTTCTGGGAACTAAAGTTGTCAGTTCCTGAACCTTTTGGGGTCCTGCCATGAAAATCATAGTATCTTTGTTTTCTTGTTGCTGATTTACGGTTCAGGTTTCTTTGGTCTGCTCAGTTACTATTTTTTAATCTGCTTTCAGAGTCCCAAATTTTATTACTTTGTCAGTCTTTTTGTTTTTGTGGGTTGAAACAAAATTATGATAATTTATGTGGTTTGCTACTTTTCCTTTTTTTACCTTAACATTATGTGGCAAATGTTTTCCTGGTTTATTAAAGTTTTTTGATAAATAACATTTTAAGTAGTTGCATAATGTATTATTTGGGTGTACCACACTTAACAAATTTCTTTTTAGGTATTATTTTGTTTGTACGGTTAACCTTTTATAAATAATGCTATGAAGGGCAGCTAAAGGAAATTTCACAAACTAAGTTTTGGTACACTGGTAGCATAATTTGGGTAAATATTTAGCTTCTCAAGGTTACAGACTTCATTCGGCTTTCGTTTGGTTATGTAAGACCTGACATGATTTTGTTTTTAGAAAATCTGTCATGGTGGGGCACCTGGGTGGCTCAGTTGATTAAGCGTCTGCCCTTTGGCTCAGGATATGATCCCGGGGTCCTAGGATTGAGCCCCACATCGGGCTCCCTGTTCAGCGGAGAGCCTGCTTCTCCCTCTCCCTCTGCCTGCCGCTCCCCCTGCTTGTGCTCGTGCTGTCTCTCTCTGTCAAATAAATAAAATGTTTAAAAAAAAATCCATCATGGTTTCTTATAGTCATTTCTCAAAATATTAGATTATGTTTAAAAAAAAACAGTCTCATTCTGGTTAAACAAGTTTTGAGTCTGTGTAATTCTAAGTGTAACATCTGAAGACAAACAAGTGGATGTAAGTTGATTAGGAGAGTTGCTAAAATGGCGAAGATTTTCATAATTAGATTATTTTACAAAGAAACTAAGGAGAAAAGAAAACTGAGGAAACAAAAGCAATTTTTACATGTTTAAAATTGTGTTGTGTCTTCCTGTTGCCTTTTCTTACTTTTTCCCCTATTAAAAATAATTTTTAATTTGTGCTCTTTCTTCTCTCTCTTTTCCCCCTCTTCTCCCTTTCCCCTTCCAAGTTTTTAATTGAATGTTGACTATGCCAGGAAGCATCTCAGGCTTAAGTAGGGAGAGGAGGTGAGCATTATAGACCTCAACTTTGTAATCTTAGAGCTTTCCTGAGCTAAGAGGAAGAGTAGTCATTAATTAGATAACTGGGCCAAAAATTATATAGTTAGAAACTCTTAAATCCTATGAACGACTTTGATGTGACATTTAAGCTGAGTCCCAAAGTCAATCAAATAAAATATATATATTGAACACTTATTGCATGCCTGGCACTGTTTTTAGGTACTTGGGATACAGATTTGAATAAAACCTAAATGCAGTATAAATCCTTATAGGTCGTGATAAATTTAAGTTTTATTCTGTTTGCATTGGGAAGCCATTGGAGAATTTTGAGCAGAGGAGAGACATGAGTTGATTTACACTTTTAGTAAGATTGCTTGGCTATATACAGAGGGTGGATTTTCCAGAGGTAAGACTAAAGCAGAAAATTTAGCAGAACAGTTGAGAAGTGGTGGTAGGTTTAACCTGGGTTTTTGAGGTGGATATAATCAGTGGTTGAGTTTGGTATGTATCATGAAGGTAAAGTTGACATAGGATGGTCATCTATTGGATAATTGTTAGGATTTCTTTTTTTTCCCTTAAGCAGTTCAGTAGATGATGGTGCTATTTACTTATGGGGAAGACTTGGATAGGATCAGATTGGGGGATCATCAGTGGACAATCAGTAGCTTTGTTTTGGCCACGGTAAGTTTGAGTTGCTTATTAGATATGTAAGACATTGGATATAAATTACTGAAGCTCAGGGGAGCAGTCGAGACCGTACTCAATTCTCGATATTCCAGACATTTGCAGGAAGAATATTGCATTTCTTTTTCTGTGTTCTTGTAGCATCTTTTATCCCACAGTTATTTTTTTTCATAGCATTTATTGTATTGCTCTGATTGTTGGTGTGTGTTGTCCCATGGTCCGAGATTTTGTTGTATTTCTCTCTCTAGTCTCAGCCTCTGGTAATAGTTTTTTAGATGAAGATATTTAATGTTTGATGAGTGAATCATGTTTATTTCCCCTGTCATCACATTCTGTCAGTTTACCTTTCAAGTGTCTATCAAATCCATTTCTTACTTTCTATCCTCATTTTCTTAGTGCTGATCCTCCGTTATCCCTCATGAGGATCTGGGCCTTTTAAATGGATTTTTTTAACGAGTGGAACTCTAAAATGTCAATGTTAAGCCCTAATTATATGAAGACACCCATTAGGGATTGGGTTCAGCAGTACTAATAAGAGAGCTGACTTTATTGGCTTAAATATATTATTTTTCTCACAAGTGATTATGTGAGAGGTAGATGGTTTCTGGAATTCAGCCAGTGATTTGAATATAACTGAGTCAAGGTGTCTGAGATTTTCTTGGCCTTTGCCTCATGGGGAAAGAGAATGACCCTGAATTTAAACTGAACAGTAGAATATAAGTAGGACATAAAATATGGTGTGATGTTATTCAAGTGTGGTGCAACTTAGCTTAAATTTAATAAATTAATGATGATTTAAGATAGGAAGGTGAGTATAAAAGCAAAAGAGCACAAAGAATTTCACCAGTGTAAAGGAGTATGACGGGACCATACTGAAAAGCTCTGCCAGGAGCAGAAAGGATGGCTAAATCTGGGAGAAATTATGGAGTAAGTAGATAACTGGTTTGAAAGTGAATATAAAGAGGAAAAAGAAGTTATTAAGGAGACTGATTACTACCTTCAAGCTTCTAGATGTACTGAACTGACAGGACGGTGGTACTGTTGATAACGAGGGGGAAACAAATGGTATGGAAGCACAGGAATAGGTTACTAATACTCATGTTGGAGCAAATCACAGTCTGAATAGAAAATGGTCAGAATGGCTAAAATGGACACTGGTTGTTTTTTCTGAATGGTAGTAAACATAGAAGGGAAAAATTCTTCAAAGCCTTTCTTGAACTCTGAAACATGGAGTCATAACCAAGTATCTTGGACTTACTTGTGGCGATTTAAGGGAATTTATGAAAGGACTAAAGAGTTATAGCTTATTGGACTTTTAAGTGACATTAGCATGAACTTTTTTAATAGTTGGGAACATTTTGACCCCCTAATCCATCTTTGGTGCCTTTCACCTAATGCTGTTCTAAAATAGGGCAATTTTATTTAATATTCAGCAACAAAACTTTCTTCATGTTTAAATTCAAATCAGATGTTACAAATTTATTTTAACATGTTTAGTATATTATGTTTGAGTGTTCTATTAAATAAGCTAATAACCCTTTTTTTTAAGGTACAGCAGGGAAGAACTGGAAATTCAGAGAAGGAAGCAGCACTTCCATCTACAAAAGCTGAGTTTACATCTCCTCCTTCTTTGTTCAAGACTGGACTCCCACCAAGCAGGTTAGTTAGACAATTATAACTCCCATTACTGAAGGCATTGGTATCTTCATCTTGTATTAGTGCTATAAAAGCGCTTAATGTTCTGCAGAAAAAACTGGAATATTCCATGCTATTTTAGTACAAAATGAATTCCCTGTGAAAAACTCTACTGTCTGCCTTCCCATTAAAAAAAAAAAATCTAGGTAAGCAATAAATGAAGCATGGTACATAGTTACATGTATATAAAAAAGATAATCTTACATTTAGGAGAGATGGTGATAACAATCTTACTCTTTTCTGTGCTTATTATTATTCTTGCATTAAGAATTATTGGTCTTTCTAAGTCTAGATTTATTGAATTTAATGTGTTTTACTAATTTTAGTAAAAGATTGTAGAGATCTGAACCTGGGCAATCTTTTAGATTAAAACCATTTTCTTTTCTTTCTTTGGTTTGTTTTGATAATACCTAACTTTGAGTTCCACAAGGTACCAATTTTAAGAGGCAAATGTGTTGGCAAATGGTTAGCCTGTTACTAGGAAAATGGTAAAGGGTAAGCTAAAACTAGGGAAGTTGAATGTTAGCAGTTTAATTTTGAGTTAGATAAAGATGACTTAACCAGTTATTTCTCTGGGCTAGAAACAAGCCAGTAACCCAACTGTTACTAGTTCTCAGTCAGACCATTTACCTTTTGTGGTACTTGCTTAAGTTTATTTTACACAGTTTTCTGGTTTTGTTATTCTACAATTTTGAATTGCTGTAAGAGATAATATTTCATAACATACAAATGCAGGAAGAGACAGTAAGGGAACATGCGGGTTAGCCCTAAAATGAAGATTCTTGAAACTTTCAGCCAAAATTAAATGTCACAAAGCCATCTTGGATTTTGACTATCTCTTTTCATCCTAACAATTACTAGTCATGATCATGTCCATATATTATTTAAGCTAAACGAAACCTCATCAAATGTTTAGCTAAGAAGGTATGATAGTGGAGGAATACTGATCCTTTTAATATGTAGTCTTTTGGTTTTTTTCATATTTTAAAAGAGGTCACTTTCATTCATTGAGTTTATCATGTTCTGCAGTATAGAAGGATGTGAAGAGCTTTGACTCTGGAGCTAGACATCTGGGGTTCGAATTCTGGCTATATTACTTACTAGCTGTGTGTCCTTGAGCACATCCCCTAATCATCTTTCATTTCCTGATCTGTAAAATGTAGTAATAATCATCCCTCACAGGGCAGTTATGTATGTTAAATGATTTAATTTATGTGAAATGTTTTAGAACAGTAGTACATAGATAATACTCTATAGATGTTCACTTATTAAACTATGTAAAAATCAGTAGCAGGTTTTCTGTTATTTTGCCTGCCCCCTCCTTTTTTTTTTTTTTTTTTTAAACAAAACAAAACAACCTTGGACCAGATTATGTAGGGCATTATACCACTATAAGGAATTTGGGTTTTCCTGTAAGTGAAATAAAAGGGGTGTCACTGTCAGAGTTTGTGTAGAGGAATGGAATAATCTACTGTAAGTTTTTTAAGTCTTGATTGCTTTATTAAGGTCAGACTACAGAGAGATTGGGGGCAGAAATTGGGAGGCCAGTTAGGAGGTTGTAACAGTTATGTAGGGAAGAGATCACTTGGACCAAAGTGGTTGTGGTGCAGATAGGATCTTTTATATTGGAGATGGAAGAGACTGCAGGAGGAGTGCTTTTCCGTGGGGGAGAAGACCAAGAGTTCAGTTTAGGACATAATAAAATTGAGATGTATATTAGACCTGTAAGTGGAAAATTTGCATAGGAAGAGGATATATGGGTCTGGAGTTGAGGGGAAAGGTATGGGCTAGGGATAGAAATTTGCAAATGATCAGTGTTTAAGTAGTATTTAAATGAAGTAGTGAAAGTGAATTAGATTGTTAAGGAGATAAGTATTGATAGAGAAGTGGTAAGAGGAACAGAGCCTTCAGATGCTTCCTTCCACATCAGAAAAATAAGGATGAAGGAGGAGGAAGAGATCCATAGAGAAGAATGACTACTAATGTAGGAAGAACACCCAGTGTATGTCTTGAAAAAGATGTGTTTCGAAGTAGAGGAACAGTTTACTACCAGATAATACTGATAGGCCAAGAAGAAGAATACTGAGAATGACTTTTAGATTTTATTTATTTATTTTTAAGATTTTTTTTTTTTATAAGTAATTTCTACACCCAGCGTGGGGCTTGAACTCATAACCCCAAGATCAGTAGTCATATGCTCCACTGACTGAGTCAGCCAGGTGCCCTGACTTTTGGATTTTAAATGTAAAGGTAGCTGGTGGTCCTGACCAGGATCATTTTTAGTGGTATAAGGTGAAGTTTGAAAAAAACACTTTTCAGAATGAATTCAAGAGAGAATGGAAGGAAAGGAATTAGAATGAGAAAATATGGACAACTTTCTTGAGGATTTTTTTCTTTTGTGGGGCAAAGAAATACTATCTGAAGGGAAATGTGGAATCAGGGGGATGTTTTTTCTAAAATGATAGAAATTACAGCATGTTTGTAGACTTAGAATGAATTACTAGAGGAAATATTGATGATGCAAGAAGGCAGAAAGGACAGTTGTGAGAACAATGTCTTAAGAAAGTCAGAGGGACAGGATGTAATATGCAAGGCGGGGAGGTCAGCCTTAAAAAGGAGATGGACAGTTCACTCATAGTAACAGGAGAGAAGATGGGACATGGCGAAGGGTGATGGGTAAGATAATACTGATGGAAGCAACTGAAAGCTCTCTTCTGTTGCCTTCAGTTTTTCCCAGCACAAAGGATGCAGACTTACTGTGAACATTGAGAATGTGTGAAAGTGGGTGTTGAATGTTTGAGAAGAGAAGAGAAATACTGGAATAGTCATTTAGAGGTGTGTGAATGAACTAGGGGAAAGGAGTAGGATTGCTAGGCACCACGTGGAAGGAAACGTGCCATCAAGAGAAGTCTTTTTTTCAAAATGGGAGAAATTACGGCATTCTTATATGTTGATGGGAATGAATTAGTAGAGTGAAAAATTGACACACGGAGAGAGACAGTACATTTCCGTCTTTTCTGGAGGTTAATGGCTATGGGTTTAAAATGACACCAGTCAGCTTGCTTGGGTGTGTTTCTTTTGCCCTTGTCAGGTGTTTATATGTTTGTGAAGATTAGCTAGAGTTGGATTTAACAGAGATTGTATTTATACCAGGCAAATATGACAAGGGGACAAGAAAGGTGAGAGGGTCCTTGAAGTTATTAAAACGATGGATGACCATGGATTGAAGGAGAGATGGAGATTACTGGAAGCTAGGAGACAGTAAAAAGGAAGTAAAGAAATGATAGAAACGTTAACTGATCTATGACTAATGCCAAAAGGTTGCCACCACAACCTATAGAAACATACCCAACATGTCAGTATTGTCACTTTTTGATATAAAGAACAGTACCCATTGCTCATTAGGAAAGTTGTTTCTCGGTTCATCTTGATTAAAAGCATACTTCTGTTCATTATGAAGTATTTCCCTAAATAAATATTTGTGTTTTTTTCTGTTTTAGTCTTTGCATTTATGGAGATTAGAGAGACATGTTTGAAAGTGAAATTTTTTGACTTTAGGGAGAAGACAGAAATGTCACTTAAGACATAGTAGAGAATGGGACGCCTTGGTGGCTCAGTTAGTTAAGCGACTGCCTTCGGCTCAGGTCATGATCCCAGGGTCCTGGGATCGAGTCCCACATTGGGCTCCTTGCTTGGCAGGGAGCCTGCTTCTCCCTCAGCCTCTGCCTGCCACTCTGCCTGCTTGTGCTCTCTCTCTCACTGTCTCTCTAATAAATAAATAAATTTAAAAAAAATATTAAAAAAAAAAGACAGACTACAGAACAAATAGTAATGAGCTGTACTGCTGACCTTACCACTGTATTTCCTTTGTTAAAAATCTTAGATTGCCTTATTAATGTGTAGGTGACTTGGTATGTTTGCACAGAACTTTTTTTATTGGTTCGTTGTACTTTATAGGTAGAAACGCTAGGTTTCTAACTTTCTGTATTGCCCACCTAATTGGCATACTTAAGTAAAATGTTAATATTTAATATATCAGAATGTTTTGCTTAATCTTTAAAAGTTTTCATATATGTCAAGAATGTACAGCTTGATAAATTTTCACAAGCTGAACACTCATGTATTGTTCATCCAAATTCTCCAGTTGTTAACATTTGGCCATATTTGCTTTATAATTTCCCAAAAATATTTTCCTTTTTGAACCATTTATTAATTATGAACATTGTGCCCCATCAACCTCTAAATACTTCAGCATGTAAGAACAAGGACACTCTGTTATGTAATCCTAGGACGTAGTTATCAAAGTGAGAAATGTAATAATGAGCCAGTACGTTAATACACAAACCATAAATTTAGCTAATTATTTCAATAATGTCTTTCATGGAAGTTCTTCTCTTGATTTAGGATCCAGTCCAGGATCATCCATTATAATTAACTCTTTTTTCTCTTTATTCTCTAATCTGAGACAGTTTCTCAGACATTCTTTGTATTTGTTGACTCTGGATTTTGATGAGTACAGTCCAGTTGTTTTGTAAATCATCCCTCAGTCTGAGTTTGCCGATGTTTCTTCTTTATTGGATTCAGGTTTTGCTTTTTAGACGGGAAACTACGGAAGTGATGTTGTGTCCTCAGTGCATCAGCCTGGAGGTACATGATGTCCCATTATTAGTGATGATAGCTTTAATCATTTAGTTGTGATGGTGTTCTTTGGGTTTTTGCAAAGTTACTATTTTTACTCTTTGTATTTAATAATCTGTGAGGAGACTATATCTATCCTATTTCTTTTTAAACTTCCCCAGAATTCTTGTATCCATTGTTGATATTTGCTTTCTCCCATTACTACTATAATGGCTGTAAAATAGTGATTATTATTATTATTTGTTATTTTTCTTACATTAATTAGTTGACATTCTCCTTTAAAAATGAGCTTTCCCACCTCCTCCACTTACTTATCAAGTAGACTCACTAATTTTTATTTTATGTGTGAGAGAGTGTGTTTGTGGTTTATAAATACGATTTATTTGTATATGTAGTATGTAAGCTATATATACAATTTACATATACTGTAATTCATATTGATGCTCAGATTATTCCAGACTTGCTCTGCTGTAGCCTCTTCAGAGTGGCTCCTGTGACCTTTTGATTTTTACCCATCATTTTTTTTTGAGGATTTTTTTACTTTTTAGCTTTACCAGATGTTCCAGACTTATCTTGTGCTTTCTCTGCCCCTCCCTGGAAGCAACCATTTCTTGAAAGTACCTTGATGACTTTTAGTGGGAAATGATAATTAGAAACTAAGATCTTGTCACCAGTTACACTCATGGCTGTTGGAGTGTCATGGTTTCTAGGCTTTTTCAGCTGGGAGAAAACAAGCAATTTCAATGTGAAATTGCCTTGTGTGTAATTTTAATCATGCAGTCATCATTTGTGTTTTATTTCACATTTGACATCACAGGTTTCTACTTCCCTTTTGTTTTTTCCATCTTGTAGCTTTTACTGTTTTACTGCGTTGAGAACTTAGTTCCCACCAACTTCGTTGTATGTTCTTTCTTTAATCCTAAAATAACACACAGAGTAGGTTAGGACTTCACCTGCCATTATGAAAACCAAACCTGTTAAGTAGAATTCAAGATTTCTTTGAAATTCTTTTTTTCTTTTTCTTTTTTTTTTTTTCCAGGCTGAGGGTATATAGTTAAAATACTCAAATTTTCCTTCAGAGTGGTTATATTAATCATTTAAAGTATAATTTGATCCATTATTTCTGTTTGTATTCAACTTTTCTTTTCCTCCATGTTTATTGATTTATTTTTTGCATATATGAAACATTTAACAGAGTTCCAAGTATACAGAGATTTGTCACTTTCCCCAATTTCTTTCACTCCTGGTAATAATTAACTTCATTTTATCTAGTTTCTGGTTTATTCTTCTTGTATTTCTTTTTACATAAATAAGCAGATCTGTAAACATATATATTTTCCCTATAGAAAAATTTTCCTCTTGAAAGAGTGTCTTATTAGTCTTTTAAAGGACTGGCAAGAGTGTAAATAGCTGAACTTTTTATGGAATATGTCATTATGGATAAAATTAACTTTCTTTTGAATTTTATTTTGAGTTATTTTGAAATGGAATTTTTACGAAATATATAAAGTATAGGTTTTTATAAAACACATTAGAGTGTAACTGTTAGCTGATACACTGTTTGTACCTGTTATTGAAAGAACATAGGGAAAGAAATACCAAAGTTTTGAATAAGGTTTTGTGAAACCACAAAAGTTAATGTTATTCATAAAAGCACAGAAAGTTATTTCTTGATAAATATATTATAACCTGATAAGCCCTTGGTTCTTATTTTGCATTTTGACATCATATTATTTTGAAAAAGATTTCTAAAAATATTCTAGAGTTAATAAAATGTTGATAGCACATTTATATTTAAATACCTATTAGCAGTTTTATTTAGTACCACAGAGCCTTGGACAGAATGCTACAATAGGAACATGCTAAAGGACTTTAGACAAAGCATGTCAAAGAAAAGGAAAAAAAGAACAAGGGGGGTCAGAGACAACAATATGTAAGAAAAAACATAGAAAATTTATCTCACCAGAAACAGCACCTCTTCTCAGTCTCAGACAAGTACTGCTTCCAGAAAAGCCAATTCCAGCGTTGGGAAGTGGCAGGACCGGTATGGGAGGGCCGAATCACCTGACCTAAGGTAAGGCTGTTTTTAAACATTGGCTACTCCCTGATGTTTAGATCATCAGTGTTGTTTTGTCTAGTAATAAGATAATAAATTTTGATTAGATTGTACCCTATTTTTTACCCCCTCAATTATGCTTTTTCACTATAGAAATTGAGGGTTTTAAAAATCATGAGTCAGTCCCTGTCACCTCACTCCTTGCCTATCATCTCTCTGGCTTTTTATACCACATTATAAATTGCATGGAACCATGCTAACGGGACCTCAGTAAGTGTTTTTTTCTCCCTACTGCTGCAGGTTTAATTCTTCTTTCTCATATCACACCCTATTAAATCCCTGGGTGTTTCTCATTATTTATTGAATAGAGTTTAGCCTTCTGAGCTAATATTTAGAACCTATAAAATTGAACTGCACTGAATCTTTCCAAATGTTTTATCGCAACTACAGTGGGTAAAGCAGCCTTTTCATTGAGTCTGTCAGCTGTCTTAGGAGGTACCATCTCCTTTGTTGTTACTATGCTTTTATTCCTGATACCCCTCTGCAGAATACTGGTTTGTGTTCTAAATTTCACAGTTACAAAGCATGCAGCCTTGGATGGGTACTATATACTCTCTGAGCCTATAACATGGGAATAATAATTTCTACCCCAAGGGATGTAGTGAAAAGCGGATGTGTTAGATATGACAGTACATTGCTAATAATAATCAGTCTGAGCAATTAACAGTTTGCTTGACTTGGAAATGTAGACTTAGGTACCTCCCTAATTTGCCATTTAAAGTTTTAAACAGGGATGGTATGGGGGTGGTATTTTGTGTTCATTACAGCATTTTAAGCTTTCTTCCTGGGCAGGTTGATGCTATATAAATGTGCTTTTAAATATTTTCATTTAGATATGTATGTTATGATCAGATAGCTTTGATCCTAACAACTAGAAGAAAAGCAAAGGGAGGAAACACTATCAAAATGTTATTTTCTTAGATTTCCTTTTTTTGGAGGTCTTTATTATATGTTCTCCATGAATAGTAAGAATTTCTAGTCTGCTTGACTTTGATAGGATCTCTTGTTAGGACAGAATAAGCTTAGTCATTCTCAAAAGTGGCTATTCATCTCAAAGTCAAAAATATCTTGACTTTCTAAAGAATATCCAAACTAGAAGTATAGTAATTGATGCTGAGAGAAATATATTATCTATATTCTTAGAATAGTCTCCATTGCATGTGTGCTTTAACAGGGAGATTTGCATATCTTACATTTTGAAAGTGTACACATTGACATTTTTCATAGTATTACATGATATTGATCTTAGTTTTTAAAACTAGAATTCTTAAAGCATCAGTAGAAATTTCAAGAGTTATTTTAAATAGATCTGATAGTGCAGAGAGTGAATGTGAATCTTTTCACATTTAATAGTTCACATTTCACATTTAATATTTCAGTGAAACCCCAAATTTAACATGAGTGCTAATAATAGAATTTCTGTATAATAATTAACTTGGTTATCACAACATACAGAGTGCATAGAGAAACTCTTAGATGTACATTTAACCTGGCCAGCAGTTTTGGACAGCCTGTTTATTGATTCCAAAAGGGCCAGATGATAAGAGCCTTCATTTTCATTGTTCTATTGTTGAAATGAATCAGTAGCCATCCTTGTAGATAAAGAATAACTACCTTCTTAAACTTCTAACAGTTTCATGGCATAAGTGCTGGATTGAACATTAGGTTTGGTTTTGTGCCTGTGTGAATTTAGGATAGTTCCCTAAAATCTCTGGGCCTCTGTTTCTACATTTTTAACATGACAGGCTGGACTGTGTTATCAGGAAGGCCCAAAATCATGAGATTCTTTATTTCCCAGCTAGTCCCTGGTTTACATGGAAGAGGAGATCTGAGAAAGTAGATAATTTGTCCAAATTTATGGCTAATAAGAGGCAAAGTCAGGGCTAGAATTCCTGGTTTTCTACCTTTTAGTACCTGCAGTTAAGGCGGGTTGATTTTCATAAGCAAAGGCATAGAAATACTTAAATCACTTATTTTTAATGCAATTTAAAACTTTATATATTTTCTTTTGCTACTATTTCAATATCTGAAATTCCTTTTTATATCAATCATTTGACAGAATTTTTTACTTAAAACAGTTGTGCTTTTGGTATAATAGTTTATTTCTTGAAGTAAGATAATTAGTTTATAGAAAAAGTGTTAGTTCTCATAACTGAAAATGATACATGTCAGTGTTGATACTATTACTCCCCGCCCCCCCGCAAAGATGCTTCAGAAACACAGAAAGCTCCCATTCTGACTTTGTGATTAGTCTCAGGGAATGTACGTAATAGGAAATTTGACACTATTTTCAGTATGTATTTTGTGCTTTTGAAAATTCAAAAGAAGAAAAATCTAGGTAAAAGCTATTGTTCTCCTTTTGAATGGTGTATGTGTGTATGTATATATATGGAAACACACACACTTATAAAAACTGAGATGCCAGCTCTTGTAGTTAACATAACTGAGAAAGGTAGGGATTTTTTTTGAAACATGGCTTAAATCTTTTTGTAAAGAGCAATTAAAACAGTGGTTGCGATCCTGTAAGTTATTTGGAGACTCAGACTTCTTATCTCATGTGTGTTCCTATTAATTTATGGAACATAGTATTTTTCCAGCTTTGGTTAATAGTACTCTTCAAGCTAACCATACGTATGTAACAAGGACATTTTATTGGTATGAGTTTCTTTTATAAATTCAGATTTGTGACATTAAGCCAATTAGTAAGAATAAAGCAGTTTTAATGAACGTAGAAAATTGAAATTGGCAATATGGATAACTGCTGTAATCTTATTCTAATGTCCAGTTTATTTGTGTGTTTTGTTTCCATTTTAAATCAAATTTTATCAGGTAATTAGTTTCACATTCTAGGTTGTCTTATTAAGCTTGTTTTTTTATATTAATGCTTTTTAATTGATTGAAACTCTTGAAAGAGGAATAGTAAAAATTACTTAATGTAGAATCACTAAAATATTTAAACCTGCTTGCATTTCTTATAACAGACATAAAACGTACATAAAACTGGATGTTACAAGGACATTCAATCTCAGATTGACCTCTTCATTTGTTCTTGCACTACTTATTATGTCTTGATGAAATAATGTACTGAAAAGATGCACCTGTACTTTCATGGCGTTCGACTGAGCACTCTGAATGTGTGTTGCTGTATTATGTACCTTGTAAGAATTTACATGGTTGGACATTTGAAGGCCTTTATTTTAAAGGCTTCCCTGTAGAATGGTATCTTTTCCTATATTTAAAAAATGAAATTAAACATAAATATGGCAGGTAAACCTTTATTTCAAGCTCTGCACAAAAGCGAGTAAATTTGGCTTCCCTAATGAACACATTTTTTATGTCCTCTAGTGAGTCAAATTTTAGCATAGATCACCTTTAAGCCTTCAGGGTTTTTTGTTTGTTTTTAAGATACTTTATAAAAGTAACAACATTTTAAAAATTCACACCCCAGAAAGTTAGCATCGAAAACACTTTGTAGAAGAAGTAGACTTTGGAGTTAGTCATACCTGAGCCTGAATCTTGGTACTGGCACTTTACTTCACAAAAGAGACTTTTTCCATATCTGTGAAAATGAAACTAACTGGACTTACACCAAGTACTTGTGGATTAAATGGCTTCTATGGCTACAGAAGCACCTATATGCAGGGCGCTCAATAAGTGTTAGTTCTCTTTGGATCTCTGCTCCCACCGCAATCTCTTTAACCATAGTACTGACAGACAATAAATTACATACTCTGAAAGCAGTTTTAAATTCTGTGATTTTTATTTTGGGCATACATTATTTTTCAAGACAGCATTTTTGATTAATCCTCACTGAAAAATAGAATACATTAAGTTTTCTTTATAAACTGTATACATTGTAGAAAAAAATTATTCTTGTGCTTGTGAAGTTAAAAGTATAGAAGCAGTACTGTGTGACTCCACAAAACTCAAAATTTATCAGTATAAAAATATATATGCAATGAATGACAGCCTTACCTTAATTATCAGGCCTTGGTAGGTATGACTTTATATTTATTGAATAATAAGGAGTTAAGTTTTAATTTTTATCAACTACTTTAAATTTTTTCTAGAAGAAAATACAATATAAATGTCTTCTTTGGGCATGCCTTTAGTTGTAGTCCTCAACTTTGGGTATATATTGGAATTACCTGGGGAGCTTCAAAAAATTATGGATGCTTAGGTCCTAGAGACTGAATTAAATAGTCTGGTGTGCACTCTGGACATTGGGATTCTTAAAAGTTCCCAGATAATTCTGTTGTGTAGGAAGCATTGAGAATCACTGATTGAGAGAGAGGATTCTGGCTTGGCATAAAGATTATTAATTGGTTATTATTCAAATATTTAGTGACCACCTTGGAATATGAGGTAAAAATGATAGATTTAGTAGGGTGGAACTGATGTTTACATAGCATTTTATAACTTTATAAAGCTCTTTCTTTTGTGTGAGTCTCATTTAATTTATATTTTCTGCTTCTTTTTGTTGGTAGCCAGTATCAAAGGTGTATCATGCTGTTTCTGTTGCAAACAGATTGGTAGATAGTATATTTGCCAGACTGGAAATTGGAACCCTACACATGTTATTTTCCTTACACACTTTCTCTGCTCATGTTCTTTCCTCCATTTAAAATGTACTCCCTCCCCATCTTATGTGGCTAAATCCATTCTACATGACTTTCAAGGCTTATTTCTTTGCTGAAGTAGCTTAAAAGATGTTACTCCAATTTCCATGCAGAATTGTTACAGGCATCTATTTAGCTATATGACCTGAGTTAGACAGTGATACTAGTACATCTGTCTTAACTTGGGAATATTTAATAGTCACATCTAGGTTTTTTCGTAGAGAATGAATCCTTGAACTATTGCTGTTGCTGCACAGTTTTTATTAGGAGCTGTTATGAGAAAAAAAATTCATAGATTTCTTCAAGGATATGTGATTCATTCATTCTTTTATAATAGTGGCTCTGAATTTTGAAGCAGTAACCCCTTTGAAAATTTGCTGCAAAATATGGACTCTTCCGCCTGAAAAATACATTTATACACATGCATATATTTAAGTTGAGGAACCTCCTGATCCCTCAGTATCCCATGTATGCTAGTTAAGGATTCTTGCTCAAAAGATAGTTAAATCCGGGTGCCTGGGTGGCTCAGTTGGTTAAGTGTCTGCCTTCGGCTCAGAGCATGATCCTCAGGGTCCTAGGATCAAATCCTGAGTTGGGCTCCCTGCTCATCAAGGAGTCTGCTTTTCCTCTACCTCTTCCCCCACTCATGCTCGTTCTCTCTCTCAAAAATAAATAAATAAAATCTTGAAAAAAAAAAGTACAGTTAAATCCTTAGATCAAGTCTTCATCAAGAGGGCACGTATTCAGACAACATTGTTTTGGTCCACCTGATTAAATTGCTTTTATTGAATTGTGCATTGTTACGCTTCACCTG
The DNA here is from genome assembly GCA_028534135.1 of Potos flavus. Taxonomy (NCBI): domain Eukaryota; kingdom Metazoa; phylum Chordata; class Mammalia; order Carnivora; family Procyonidae; genus Potos; species Potos flavus. The sequence goes on along the minus strand of CM052899.1, from coordinate 140,004,009 downwards.
GTATTGAACATTTTGAGAAACAGCTCTGTGAAATTCACTTATGTTTTTGTTGTAGTAATATTGGAGACTTTGTCCCTATTTCAGTGTTTTTCATAGCATGAGATTGCAGTCTGTTAGTGACAGATGTGAAATCAATTTCATGATCTCAACCACCAAATATTTCATGGTTTTGTATTGTTTATTTTGCTTTTTTGTGTGTGATGTTTAATACTAATAAATCATGTTTGATTTTAATGTTACTCTTTCCTTTATAATAAGTGTAAGTAAGTATTGTTTCATGAAACTTTCAGTTTTTTATATGTGGGTACTGGATTGCTGTGCAAATGTGTTTCTTAAATAACTGTATTTTGGGGTCAAAAATGTTTGAAAACTACTGTATTCTTAACATGGTTATTTTCATCTATAAAATGGGAAAGATAGTTGCTACTTCATAAGGTTATTATGAAGAGTAAATGTATATAAAGTACTTAATAGAACAGTGCTTTCATAGCACATTGTATAGGTGCTCAATAAACACTAGCTATTATTACCAGGAAATGCCATCTTTAGAGCTAATGCTTTGTTTTTATCTTACACACATCAAAAGACTTTTTTTATTAATGGTGTCCTTTATTTTGGCTGTTAAAAAAGTGAGCAGCTCAGAGATAAATTTGTGACAAAAGATTAATAACTAATTCTTTGTCTTCCCGTGGCCCTAGTTTTGTCACTTTTAAAGTTTTTGTTGTATCTTTATAAGCAGCTAACATCAGAATGACCAAAATATGTCCTTTTCATGTAATTCCATTATAATTTCAGAGGGTTTTTTTTTTATATTCATGAAAGGTAGAGGTTCTTGTGAACATCCACTGCCTGTATTAAGCTTGTAGATTAATGAGACTTCAGATATCCATTGTGGTTAGTTTCTGTCTCTTCAGCTTTTTATTGTCCAATATAGAGAAGAGAATCTTGATAGCTACATTAGCTATCTGCCTTATTGAACAAATGTGTAAGCAAGCCTAGGTAAACTTGTGCTATGTGGAAACTCAAGGTACAGTAGATCCTCATAGTGAAGTTCTACTAAATCTTTTTATGCACTGAATAAAAAGTGGTTCATTAAAAATTTTCAGAATAATACGGTTCAACATCATTTTTCATAATGTGGCATCAGAATAACACAGATTGTACTCATCTCTGTTAAGTATTATGTCCTTTTTTTTGCTTTGGTGTATGCTTATGTATCTTGTCATAAGATATTTCTGAACAAAATGGTAAACTTCACATTTCTGATTAGTTTAAGGTAAATCAGTTTGTGTGTTAAAAATCTCTAGACAAAGAGGTGTTCTTGTGGAAATGTAAGAATTGCCCTTTTCTGGATTCCCTCTACTGATGCACATTTTTTAAGGCTGATTTTCCATGTGTATATTTTTAAAAGCTTAGTATTTGCCGCTTTGCATCTTCAGTGATTAATCCATTTTAAGCTGAAAAATTAGACTTTTCTGACCATATTTAAAATAAACTTTAAGGAATGAGTACTCTCATGTGTCCCAGAATATTTGAAAGCAGAAGTCTTTAGAAAACCATGGTATATAGAAATCTTTCATTTGGACACAGATGTTAGACTGTTAGATCTGGATTTAAGTTTTGCTGCTTTAACAATTTGGAGAAATTGCAAATCCAGATACATTTGTGAGAATTTGTTCTTGAGGGGAATACATTTTAAAAGATGGAGAGGGGAGAATGCAACAATCAGGAAAAGAGTGGAAAAGTAAATAGTAGAGGTAAAGATTTTTACAGTGAAGTCTAGGTAGCAATAAAAGATGAGGGAAATTGTGGCCCCAGGATATACACCTATATCTGTCAGGATTTTGGAATCAGAGATGTGTGTAGATATCTGAGGGCTGATGGCATCGGCTCTGATATGAAGTTACAGTGGTCATAGCTTTTAATCGTAAAGTTTTAGGGGAAAAATTGGAGCAATATTTGTTTTATGTCTGAGGTATTTGGATTTTTCTCATGTATGAATGTTAGGATAGTTTCCAGCTATATTGAAGGGTATGAGTTAAGTTAAAAATCACTTTTCTCTTTGAGTTCATGAGGAAATCTGGGAAGTCAGGGACCTGGGCATAAAATCAGAAAAGCGTGAGCTTTTTTTTTTTTTTAATTCTATTAGAATTATATAGAACAGAAGTCTAAAGTGGGCAAGATGATAAGTAGGAATGGACTGTGTAGTTGAAGACATTTCAAATGCAATAGCATTTGAATATACTTTTATAGGGATGTCTTTATTTTGTTTTTGTAAGCATAAAATTATTTATGAAGCTTCTCAAGGTTCACTTGAGGCAAACTTTTACCAGTTCTTGATTCTCAGAAGTCTTAAATGTCTCAAAAGCCAGTTATCTTGTGAGGAGGCAGCATAGCTCAAGGGAAGGCTTTGGAATCAGAAAGACTCAGGTTTGAAAGTTAGTCTTGCCATTTAATTATTACTGATGTCAGTGACATCACTATGAGCCCTAGCTTTAACATCCCTAACAAGTGTACAGTAATTTGTTAAGTGAAGGCTTATTGTGAGGTTTAGGTATAATGTGTAGACATTCTACAAATAAATAGCTGTTGTTAGTTGTTTTAGGAACCTAACTGTGGTGACTATGGAAGGATCCATGGTACTTTGGTTGTTTTACTTCTCTAAAGTTTTTAAAGGCAGAATTGTTCAGAACTAAGATAGCAATGAAGAGAAATTAATCTAATTTGCATCCATTTTTCATTGCTTCTTCCCTCAAGTGATCTCTGTATCTTGTTAAGCATATGTACTTTAATAAAATCCTTAACTACTAACTGACTTTTAACATTATTTTTTAAAATTTAACTTACTAGCTTCTCCTAATGAAATTTGCAGCATTATTTCGTGGTAGACTGTTTTTCCATCTACTCATAAACTTTAATTGATTATAAATATAGTTGTAGTGGGGCAGGCATTTAAATATTTAAAATTTTCTATTTAAAGGCAAGTTATCAGAAATGGAAAACTGGATCCCATTTTATGCTTTCTAATGCTTGGAATAAATCATTAAGAAAAATACAGTGTGTATCAAAATGAGCATTATCTATTTTCAAGTCTTTTGGGGGAATTTTTGGGGGAAGTTTCTGTAGTAGAACTATAATATGTTTTATAACAGCCAAAACATTTTATTTCCATTTCCTTAGCATTTGCTACCTGATATAATTCCACAAAGATAAATTTAGTTAGAGACTATTAAAAAATGGTAAATTTAAAAGAAGACCTATAAAAATACTTAAATTTAACATCATCTTTGGGTGCATTGGTTCAGCTTATTAATAAAAGCTTAGTTTTTATGACAGTACAGAGTAATGAGATCTAACTTAGTGAAGTATTTTTTATCAAGTGTGTGTTATGATTTGGTTTTATTTTAAAGTACATTGCACAAGGTCTTAGATTTCATTTCTCACCTAATATTTGTGTTATTTTTCAAACATCTAATTAGGTGAAACTGAATTGATTCAATTTCTGTGTTACAGGAGATTACCTGGGGCAATTGATGTTATTGGTCAGACTATAACAATTAGCCGAGTTGAAGGAAGGCGACGGGCAAATGAAAACAGCAACATACAGGTTTTGTATTTTAAAAATTATTAATTTTTAAACTGAAGGATTACATCCATATTCTAATTTAATTTATTCAATATACATTTATAGTGCTATGCTATATGTATTTTAGGTGCTGCCAAGAGATTTAAAATAGGAAATTAATAACCCTTTTATTATAAAAGCTATTCCAATTAGAATTTATTATCTTTGGGTCTTTTTTAGTAAGATTTCTTTTCCTTTGCTGTAAACATAATATATAGGTTAATTGGACCAAAAAAGGGGAAAATATGGGAAAAGTGTAAAGAAAAAAATAAAACTAGCAATAATTCTAGCATCTAAAGATAAACACTTTCAACACTCTGGTACATCTCTTCCTTGTCACCAAACAAGATTAGGATTACTTTATGATTATTTTTTGTGTATCTTTTTTTTAAATTATCATTTTCATTGTCCATATTCTTAAAAATATTTAAAATTCCTTCATGATAGTTTCATTAGATGGATATACCATAATTTAACGTGTCATTTTTGGGGGTAAGTAGATTTCCTTTGTTTTCAAGGGAAAGAATGAAGGAGATATTAGTAACTTGGATTCAAGTTAGAACTTTAGTGATTGAGACTTTCAGCTATTAGCTTGATCATTACTGTTTTTTTATTACTACCTTTTCCTGAGTACCTTAAAAAAATTTCAAAGTGTTTTGATTCTCATTACTTTTAGTAAATTCATCTTTTCTTTTTTGCATGTTTAAGGGTAAATCATTTCTAATAACTGGAAGATAGTCCTCTTTCCTTTCCCCCACCATTAAAATGCCATAATTTCTTAAAATAATTCTGTTCCCTACTTTAAAAAATAGCTTATTAGCATAAGCATTACAAAAATTACTGTACTTAAATGTAGGAAAAGTTAATGAAAAGAGGGATTATATGTTTAAATGATACCCCTTAGCATGCAAAGATTTTAGAAGTATAAATCAAATGCACAACATTATGTTGCCTGTTTCTGCTGTTTCCCAAATGTGTTTGCACATCAGAATCCTTCAGGGAGCCTTAACAAAAATCCAGATTTCTATATGTCACTCCTGTAGGTTTGCTGCCTGTCCCTTACCTGTTTACACAGATCAGTATCTTGTAAACACGTTTACTTTTCAAGTATAAATTCTTGTTCTTAAAGTTACAAGACTCACATGAAAAAGTTATATGTCTGGCTGCCTATTTACTTGCACCCTGTTAATGCATGCAACCTGATAATGAGAAGCCCTAGTACTGTGGATATTTATTTCTGCTACAATGTTTATTTCCTAATGCTGGTATTTGTGACTAATGATTACATTGCTTTAATTTGAGTATGGTTGCTTGGTTGGGTAATACTACATTTATAAAGTAGTTAATTTAGAAGTACTCTTGTTTAGACTGTTTTTGTTATTTCTTACTTTTTTTGGGTAATGATTCAGTTATTTTTTCTAGGCTTTGTATATGGACATCTTAGAAAGTGTGTGTGAGTATATACTCAAATCTGTATATACACACATATCACACATACTGAAAAAATTACTTCTACCTCCCCAAAATATGTGTATGTGAATAAAACTTTTTACTTCATTTCTTAAATGAAATGGATTTACTGTCTTTTTAATCTTAGATAAGAACATTTATTCATTTTTAAAATTAATTATGCTTTAATTTTAGGTCCTTTCTGAAAGATCTGCTACTGAAGTAGACAACAATTTTAGCAAACCACCTCCATTTTTCCCCCCAGGAGCTCCTCCTACCCACCTCCCACCTCCTCCATTTCTTCCACCACCTCCAACTGTCAGCACTGCTCCACCTCTGATTCCACCACCAGGTAAATAGTAAATAAGACATTTGATTTTGGGGGGGGGGGAATAATGAGTGTTTCTTTTATTTTTAAATCTAACAATTAAAATATATGTTGGAAAATAAAATCTTCATTGATTATACTGCATTAAAATTGATAGGAAATTTATTATGTTAAATCTTCAGTAGATTCACAGTGAAACAGATCTATATGTGCTATTTCAGCATAGCAAAGAGAGTATACTAAAATAGAAAAGAATGGACAGATACTAAAATTGTGATCTAAAAGTATGATTGTGATTACTAAAGTTGCTAATTGTATATGTATAAATCCATATTGAATTATAAACCATGTTAACTTGATTTGAAAAAAGTTTTAGAGATACTTTCAGAATTAGAGTAGGTTTAAAAAAATATATCCTGTGAAGTGAAAATCTCAGTCTGGTCATCTTTGTATACTGATTTCCTTTTAGGAGACTGCTTCTGGGTGCTAGGCACCTGGTACTTACTTCTTTTAAACAAGACAGAAAATTAAATTTCTATCATATTTTGAGCCACTTTTGACTATTTATTATTTTACTGGTGGCGATAGAAAAAATTCACAAGTAATCCCTAAGTTTTGTATTTTCAACCTTACATCCAGTGGCCTTTGTTACTTTATTCCCAATAAGCTTCCAATATTTATTACCCTTTATCAGTTTTTAGTGAAACTAACAAGATTGATTGAGATAGTACTTTCCTCCTACAGAGAATGCCAATAGTAAATGATAAAAACTAGCTCCTTCTCCTAATTATAACTACACATGTGAGAAGTGCTAAAATTTGCTTTCTTTTAATAAAATCAGTTCATACTGAAGAGCCATGTCCACAGTCATTTTGAGAGAGCCGTGCTTGTTTAAAGGTGCCAGTTACAATCAGAGTACCTAGGCAAATAAAGGGTCTGAGTAGTTTCCCTCTAGTATTCATCCTCGGTCTCTAAATGTCAACTCTTGCATTGGCCCTATAGCCACGGCACCTTTGATTCTCTTCCATTGTCACTTTTATCTTCAAAACGAGTAATAATTATTATGAAAAACGACTGATTTCAGAGACTGTGTTGTCTCAGAAACAGAGGAAAGAGAAGACTGAATCGGTTGGAGGTGCTTACTCCAGACAACTTTATTTCTAAAATTCAACGAATTTCTTATTCTGGAGCATAAACCATTTCAGAAGTTGTAATTGGACCCATGACTCTTGGGTCTTCCATATGGTGAGAAGTAACCAAAGGAAAAGGGAATGGAATGAAGACTTAGTGATTCATAGACGAGTCCTTTGTCTACTAAACATGATAAAATGTAGAAATAGTTAATTCTGAACATATTCGATTTAATGACACTTAAAGATAATCAATATATTTGATAATAGTGTTATGCTAGATTGCTTAGTAATATTATTTTAACTTTACTAGGTATTAAAGGTGATTTAAAAGAATTTTTTTTATTACTAGCTAACATAGTACATCCCCAGATTGCTAACAGTTTATATAGTCAGCACTAGCTATTGTGAGAGAGTAAGTGGTATGAGTGAGTGAGTGAGAGAGAGAGGGTATGAAAAATGGTGAAAAAATAAATACCTTTTTGGTATAATAATATTAAGAAGCTCTATAGGATATTGCTTATAGACACTGGCATTATCTGGAAGCATGCTTTTTTCCAAAATGGCAAGACTACTCCATTTCTTTGCCATATAACTTCTGTTTATAAGGATAATATCTTTTAATAATGTTCAGATTATCTACGGCATTGTACTGTAGAGTAACACTCATTTTTTTTTAAGTTATTTATTTACAGGCTTACCTCGGAGATATTACAGTTTTACACCACCGCAATAAAAAGAATCAAAATGAAATTTTGGTTTCTCGGTACATATAAAAGTTTGTTCATACTCTCCTGCAGTCTGTTGAGTGTGCATTAGCATTATGTCTAAAAAATAATATCTTAATACCTTAATTAAAAAGTACTTTATTGCTAAAAAATGCTTACCACCATCTGAGCTTTAAGTGAGTCATAATCTTTTTGCTGACCTTAGGACCTTAACTTGATGTTAGTGGCTGCTGACTGATCAGGGTGGTGGTTGCTGAAGGTTGGGGTGGCTGTGGCAATTTCTTATAA
>CM052899.1:139952243-139995961 GCA_028534135.1 Potos flavus | reverse complement strand
TATTCTAACCATCAGTAAGTCTACAGTACATTGGCATTAAATACATTTACAAAGTTGTATAACCATCGCTATGATCTATACCTAAAACTTTTTCATTATCCATAATGAAATTGTACTTATTAAACAATAACCTTTACCCTATCCCCCAGCTCCTGTAGCCTCTGTTCTTTCTTTCTCTATGAATTTGCCTATTGTAGGTATTTCATGTAAGTGAAGTCATTACAGTATTTGTCCTGTGTCTGGCTTATCTTACTTGTTTTTAATGTTCATAAACTATTTTTTTAAACTATGTTCAAACTAAATATTACAGACTTTTCATTTAGATTTTCAAATGTTAATTTACTTTAGTGTCCTCCTATTTTATCTTCATTTTTTATAATAGAGTTTATTGAAAGAAGGCTAGATTTATTTTAGCTCATTTCTTGTTATATTAATCAAAATCAAGGCTCATGTGACTATGGTTCTGTAAGTCTTCAGAACAATTAAAATCTAGCTCAGAATACTTTTAAGTTGAGGAAGGCTCTTTGCTTTACTGAGATACTATAGTCCAGTTAGTGCAGACCACAGAGAACAATGATCCCTGCTTTTAAAGGTAGATAGAGGGTTTAGCTGTTTATCTAGAGCTTAAAATGTGTGGGATTCTGCATTGTAGAAAGAATTCCTAAATTCATTCCTAAAAACTGTTATCAGGTACATTAGTGTCTCACTAGTCATGTAGTACTGTGAATTATATGCACTTAAAAATCGTGTTCATTCCTTAAATATCTTGATGATTTGGGGTTATAGCATTGACACACATGGGGTTAGGAAGAAAGGCAGCACACATCTGGAGTCTTTTTGCATTTCCTTTAAGGCCTACATTGTCTGTGGATTAGTTTTCTGTTAGCAGTCTAGTTTCAGCACAGTGGCTCTTAAACTTTTTGGTCAGAGACCACTTTATACACTAAAAAAAAAATTACTACAGTCTCTCAAAGAGCTTTTATTTATGCATGGTACATCTATTTTTTGTATTAGAAATGAAAACTGTGAATTTAAAATGTTATGTAAAAAATACTCAAAATAAACCCATTACATATTAGCATTAAGATACTTGTGTGAAAAATAACTTTTTCCAAAACAACAAAAAACATTTAGTGTAGAGTGGTCTTGTTTTACACTTTTGCAATTTTTTTTTTTTTTTTTTTTTTACTGTGTGGCTTAATAGAAAAAAACTGGATTCTCCTGTTTGTTCCTGCATTAAATCTTTTGTGATTTTACATGTCATGTAGCCTCTAGAAAACTTAATTGGACATTTGTAAGAGAATGAGCATGAAAGTGGCAAATAACATCTTAGTATTTCTATGAAAGTAGTTTTAACTTTGCAGATTCCTTAAAAGGATCTTAGAGACTGCCTGGAATCTCCAGGTAACACTTTTAAGAACTGCTGCTTTGGCAAAAGCTTGTTCTATTCTGGATGAATATTATCCACACCCTTGAGAAAGTACAATTTTGAGAAGCTATTTTACGAATATAATATTTATTAAGCTAATTTTTATAGTTCTGTAAGATTTTTGGTCTTACTCAGCAAATCTCCTTATTAACTGATGCTTTTTGCAAAAAATATATTTTCCAGAAGTACCTTTAAAAAAATTCCTTGAAAAAAATTTTTTTAAGGTTTATTTGTGAGAGAGAGAGAGAGAGAGCGCGCGCGTGCACACGCAAGCGAGCACGCAAGCAAGGGAAGAAGCAGGCTCCCTGCTGAGCAAGGATCTCGATGTGGGACTTGATCAGGACCCCAGGATCATGACGCGGGCCAAAGGCAGCCGCTTAACCAACTGAGCCACCCAGGCATCCCGAATTTCTTGAAGTTTTTCAGAACTGTACTCATTTTCTCTCTTTTTTTTTTTTAACCAGTAGCCTATCAGTATTTTCAGTAAACTCAAAATAGGATGTTATTTTTAAAGGGTAGATGTTAGACAATGTGTGTGTGTGTGTGTGTGTGTGTGTGTGTATAATATTGATGCACAGAAAAGCATGTAGTGGAAGGTAATATTTAAAGATTTTTATAAACCTTGACTTTATGTACTCAATTTCTTTGTGTAGAATTTACTTACAAGCTTGACTTAGAAGTAGAAATCAGTGAGAATTAAAGCGATGAAGCTTATCGATTTGTAACATAATAGTGCTGATGAAATTTAGAAGTTACTAGTGAGAAATTAGAAGCATAATTTGCATAATTCTGCCGTGCTTTTTTCTTTCACTTCAACTTAATAGAGAAATGATAGGTAGTTATTATACATATTTGTTAGCTGTTGCTGAGTAACAAATCATCCCAGAACTTGTAGTGACTTAAAACAACATACATTTATTATTGAACGGTTTTTGTGGGTTAGGAATGTGGGGAAAGCTTAGCTGGGTCCTCTGCTTCAGTCTGCCACAGACTTTGGGATGGTCATCTCAAAGGCCTGATTGAGAAAGTACTCTTTTTCAAGATTACTCACTCTTTGTTAAAATCAAGAATCACTTCCTCTCCTACATGGCAGCTTGCTTCAGGAAAGCATGCATGCCAAGAAAACTAGAGGATTCCAGCAAAATAGAAGTCACTGTCTTTCGTAGTCTTGTCACAGAAGTGACATCCCATCATTTTGCTGGATATTGTGTTAGAAATAAGCCCCTACTCAGGGGGAGGGTATAAATACCAAAGGTATAAAAAGGCATAAATATCTGGGATCATTAGAGGCCGTGTCAGAGGCTACCTGACATATATAAACTCTTTTTTGCCTTAGAAAAACAATGATGGGCTGCATTGAGAATAAGTTCATACACAATTTTTATTGTTTGTTGTTGTTGTTGACTGCAGAGCCTCTACTAATTTTGTGCAGATTTTAAAAATATAGTTAAATACCTTTCAAAAAGTATCACAGGGCTGCTGCCCTTCTATTTCTTTGCTTCAATTCCTTCAGTTCCCAAATAGGATTTTAGGTCCCCCCACCCCCCGCCCCCACATGCTTTCCACTGAAGAATGTGCATTACTGGAAAAAGTAAATCTGATTATTTTGAGGATGCCAGATAGTTAGCATAGGCTATCATATAGCTCTATTATTTTACTTAAGGGTGTCACATGCTTTGTTTCATGAAAATTTGAAATGGAATTTTGTGTGTTGAATATTGAGGTGTTAAGCAGTGCAATCCATAGAGAAATTTAGGATTTGATTTATTGATTCTCAAAGTATGGTCTCTGCTCAGCAATATCTGCATCTCCTTGTTAGGAATGCAGATTCTCTGTCCCTACTCCAGACCTGTTGAATCAGAAATTCTAGGGGAGGGACCCAGCAATCTGTGTTTTAACCGACTCTCCAGGTGATTCTGGTGGTCACTAAAGTTTCAAAACCAATAATCTATCCAGTCCTATTAGAACTTGTATATTACTTTTCCAAAAGCTTTGGCCTACAGTACTAGAAATCTTACTCTTACTACTGTTATGCAAAGCTTTCCAGGGAAATCAGCATTTTTGTCTTACTCATTTTATAGTTAAAGGAAACAGTAAAACAGTACTCCCCTTGTGTAATTCCAGTCTGTCGGTTAGGCAGCTCGTGTGTTGGTCAGGAAAGTGGGAGTGTTGAGGGTGAGGACAGGAATTTTTGAGACCAATTTTCTCTTGTGCTGTTTTCTTTTATTAACAAAAGTCAAACACTAAATCTTGATTTTTGTATGAGAATTACATTGAACCAACATATCACATACTAAACTTTTGTAGTTGCATTTTGAAAGTACATCTGATAATACTAAAGAATTGATTTGTATTGTATTTCATCAACTTTGTGGCTCTCATTCAGTGGACATTTACTAATGAGGTTTGCATTGAGATATCTTAGATGAAATAGAGGCCTCACAAGAAGGGCCTTTTTTAGTTCTTATGCTAACTTTGTGATGTATAGGTAGTGATTAGAAAGACATCTTTACATATAGCATGAGTTTTCTTTTTGTTAATTCTTCCCAGTTGATTTTTAAAAAACCTGCCCTGTGATACTACTGTAGTGAGATTAAAATTAAAAGCAGACTGTAATTTTAACAACCTTCATAGCATATTTAATAATTTGGTTATAAGTCTTTTTATGTTTTCTGAAAATATGACAGCTTAGATGTTTTTGAAGCCTAAATTTTGAGAGGCCTGACTAGTAATTTCTTATTTTGCGTGAATTCACATTTTAGTAAGCTGTAGTGAACTATAGTTAGAGTGATGTATGTTTCTCATGTGTTCATTTAAGTAGTTTATTAGGATTATAGAGTGGTTTGCTGAATCTCATACTGTAGTCCTCCCGCCCCCCGCCTTTATCTGCAAGGGCTATGTCCCAGGACCCCCAGTGAGTACCTGAGATAGTAGATAGCATTGAACCTTATATATGCTACGTTTTTTTCCATTCATACATAATCTATGATAAAGCTTAATTTATAAATTCAACACAGTAAGGGATTAACAATAATAATAAAATAGAACAATTATAACAATATACTATGATAAAAGTTATTTGACTGTGATCTCTCCTTCTCTCTCTGAAAATATCTCAGTTGTACTGTGCTCACCTTTCTTGTGACGACGTGAGTTGATAAAATGCCTATGTCCTGAGATGAAGTGAGGTGAATGGCATAGGCACTGTGACATGCCTATGTCCTGAGATGAAGTGAGGTGAATGGCATAGGCACTGTGACATACATAGCATTAGGCTATTGTTGACCTTCTGACAATACATCAGAAGGAGCATCACCTGCTTCCAGAATGTGGTTGACTGCGGATAACTGAAACTGGAAAGCATGGCTAAGAAGGGACTACTATACACCTAAAAAAAATCATGTATTTAAATGTAAAAACTAGGGCACATAGTGAAGTTAAACAGTGCTCTAGAAGACTTTATACTTGTCTAAAGAAAATTAAGTAATAATATTAAGAATGTTCGATATGCTTTGCCTTTCTTACACTTTTCCTATTTAGTATGGTGTCTGGGATGCTGCTAGCTTGTATTGTTTGCTGGATTCTTTTAGTTTAGTAATTTAGGAGGCAGCAAGGTAACTTTAGGATGGATGAGAATTGCCATTACGTATAGATTAGTTAGTACACATTTGGAGGTCTAATGATTTTCGAAAAATAATGGCTTTATATGTCTTTTACATATCTTTTTCAGTATTGTTGGTTTTGTAAGTTTAGCATATCCTTTTATTGTATGGCTGGGTGGTTAAATCAGGTGTTTCATTCCCCATTTTAAAGCCACTGGCTGCCTTAAGATTTTTTTATATAAACTTCTTATTCTGGTAAAACATGCACAGAAAAATTTCAGATTATTAGCAGATGTTTCCATTGACAAAACATTTGAAAGTAATTGTTTTCATCATTTTTTCCCCATGCATTTCATTAATGAATTCAACTTTTTTCCCCTCTTTTGGACTAATTTTAATGCAGTTTTTAAGATAGAATTTAGTAAAACCATTCTATGTTGAAGTTATGGTATAAAATTTTTCATGAAAAAAACTTTTTCTATTTTCCTACTTAGAAATGTCATTTTTCTTCAAACAAAAAGTAGAATTTGTATGTCACATAACTTTTGCATTAGGATTTAAGGGCACATTTGACCATTGAAATTAAGAATGTTTATTTATACATAGTTTATTTCCTAAAGTTTATAATGTGTGCAAATGAATGAGAGTCACTTAAATTAGTATTTACTGACTCCTATAGAAATAAATTGTCCACATTTAATGTGCCCTGGGATGTATATATATGAATTGGCTGTATCCCCCTTTTCTACTCCCACAAATCAGAGCAAATATTAGCCTTTCCCTAGTCCTGTCGACAATAGTAAAATGATCCAAATCAACATTCGAACGTCCCACAAAGCTTAGTTACTAAAGTGAAAAGTCATCATCTTCAGAGTTACCTTGTATTACCTGCAGTATTAAAGAGCCCATTGATAATTTCTCTATTAAAATATTAAATAAGATCAGATGTTGATTATCAAACTTAGTGTTAATTTCATGGAGTTTGATATTTGTGCACTAAAAATGCACAAGCGTGCTTTTTTAACTGATGTCTAACTTTGTGATTACATCTAGTAGGAGAAATCTTGTTACTAAGTTGTTAGACTGGGTATTCATCAGGAAGTCGGATGTTATACTGGAATTGTTGGTCCTCTGCAAGAAAACAGAATGCTTCTTTTGAGTGAATAAGCCAGGAAAATGAGGCAAGGGGTTTTATTTTCAAAGCTTTTTTTTTTTTTTTGGTGATGGCATAAATACATAACAGGTTATAAAATCCAATTACTATATTAAATTTCATCACTTGTTTTTTAGGTATTCCAATAACTGTACCACCTCCAGGTAAAACTTTTTTCATGTTTTCTCCATCATTGTTAATAAACATGAAATTTCAAGTTTATAGTTACAGGAGGGACAGTGTCGATGTGGTTAGACTATGGAATAGGCTATTGGGATTTCAAGGTCCTATTTTCAGCTCTGCCTTTGCTTCATTCCAGTTTTGATTAAGATACTTAGTTTTCTTATACCTGTCTTACCCATTTTTGTAGAAATAGAGATTCTGAGAAAATTCTCACCGTATCAATTTGTTGAAGAAAACAGTATGGAATATAAAATAATACTTTTATGAAAAAAAGTTTTTTCAGACCAGTGAATTTTTTATATGATAAAGCAACTGCAAAAGAAGAGAAAGATCATTTATCATGACTTTATCATGGTTTCTGATTTTTTTTTTTTTTTTTTTTTTTTTACCCTGCTGGCAAAACTCAGTATCGTGAGAAAATACATTCTGAACCATACAATTAGATAGATTGACAACTGGTCAGATGGTTATTGTTAGAGTGGTGGTTAAATTGTTGATTGTTGTGATGGTGTGATCAGTAGTTTATATGGGACCAAGGGTTGTTTTTCACACTTTTTCAGTGTTACGTTTTTTAAATGTTTTTAGAGTGTGATGCAAATATGATAGCAAGTGTGTTTGTTACTGAATTCAGTATCCAGAGCCAAGGAATATAAAGAGAAGGAGAGGTGACCATGCTTGGAAGGGTTCGCCTGAATTCAAAATGACCTCGATAAAGAGAAATAGTGGAGTTTAAGTAGCATAGGATAGTATATATATTTAGTTGTGGACTAGTGAGTCGCTGATTGTGTATCAATGTGGCTGAAAAAGGCTTATCAGGACAAGTCATAAAGGAACCATTGGTGTATCTAGTTTAAAAAGAAATGTGGTTGAAAAGCTGTATAAGACAGGATTGTGGTCATTGCTAAACTTCATAGTTCTGAGATGCTTAATAGAGGAGCTACAGATCTTGAAATTGGGTATAGTGAAGATAAGCATGGTGAGTTTGAAACAACTTGTAGCAGGGCCAACAAGTGATTTAAATGGACTTTGAGAAGGGTTTAGAGAACTGGGATTCATTTTTACATAGAATTCTAAAGGAGGCTAGTGGAAGTGTTTTCAAGTATGCAGAGGGCGATAGAGAATATGATAATGGATTGCTTCTTGTTCTTATTCAGGACAGCATATGAATTGTAGTGTGAGAGATTTAAATTACAGAAATTACAGAATTTAATTCATTTCCTAATAGTGAGGGTTGTTAAAACTTAGGAAGGAATTGGTATCATAAGGAATTGATATCCTAAGTTATTTAAGTTGAATCTTAAAGTCTTTTGTTGGGATGCTTTATTGCCTATCTGAATTTGAAAGTGCAGAGTAGATAAACTGTTAAGGTCCCTTTTAGCCATATTCTGTGTTCTTTCATTTAGGTATTATGAATTATTGAGAATACAGACTTCATGATATAAAGGTGCAAATTATTTTCTCTCCAAACTAATCCGAAAACTATATTATATGTCTTTCGTTGTAAAATAGTTCTTTAGAGTTGTGCTATTTAAAACATATTTTATGAGGGATATTCTCAGCCTTAAGCATTTATATATTTACTGGTAAGATTTTATTTATAATTATATATTTTAAGGAAATTTCTATGCATCTAAAACACAGTATTTTTTGAAAGAGGTAAATGCTATTTTATTTGCTTTTCTTCAAAAGTATTTCAAGTATAACATATCTGGTGGCAATACTATTACCGTTTTATATATGGATAAGGTAAGGCATTGAGATTAACTTTCTCATACTCACAAAATGGGCTGTGTGTGGTGCTGAAAATAAGACCGGGTGTCCTGACTCCCAGTTTGTGCTCTGTGTGTTAGACCAGACTGTTCATTTAAACTTTTATTGCTCAAAAAAAATCTATTGTAAGTTTAAGCTTCATTTTTTTCTGTCCATTATGACATAGAGAATCACGTTATGTCCCCAGAGAAATTTAGTGATACGCAGCAACTTTGTTTCACACTTGACATTAAAAGTACATTCTATTAACTTTTTTTTATCTTATGATTGAATATTTCAGGTTTTCCTCCTCCACCAGGCGCTCCACCTCCATCTCTTATACCAACAATAGAAAGGTAAATCAGTATGGATAGGGTAAAACGTTTATCACTGGTAGACTTTTGACTGAAAAGTATCATGGTAATATATCATGGTAATATTTTCAAAGATTTAATTTTATAAACATTAAGTAGTACCTGTCTTTAGTTCATGAGTCTAGATCTATGCTAGTTACTTTTATATAAGATGTTAGACTTATACTAACAAAACAGGACAGAGAAAACCAAATGACGGTATTTTGAAATATCTTGCTTTGATTTGACAGACTGATTAAAGAAACCTCTAGATTGGTAAAAACTTGGCTATAGTAATTTTTGCGGGATACCCAAACAGATGGCTGGTAATCATGAATAATGTCTGTTTTAGGATTAAGGAAGGACAGTTGTTATCAGGAACCATAAGAAAGGTGCCTTACTCCTTATGGCCCTGCTGTATGTATCTCAGCTTCCACAAAGGAAGCTTGGATCCATTCTGCATGGCAGTATCCTTCTTTTTTATACCCTGCATTTCTGGTTTGTTAGTTGGAGTGCTGTACTAAAGAGTATTTACCTCATAGATGGCAGTATGGTGTTTAACAACATACGGCTTTGACTCAAATTTGGCTTAAATTTTGGCTTCAGAATTCCCTAGCTTTGTATTGCTAGGCAAGGTTCATAACTACTCTTTGAGACTCAGTTTCCTTTTACCAGATGGGTAAAGTTGTGAAGATTAAAACAGCTAGTGAATATAACACATCAGCACAATTCTCGGCAGATAGAAATCACTAAAACAAATGGGAGCCAATACTGTTTCCTCTTAAGTAGCAAGTAAACTCTGTGAAAATAATGTATTTCTGAGAAAGTGATCCAAATTACATTAATAGAAAAATTGTGAGAACATTCCGTCAATAGGATCAAACCATGCAAAATTTTCAAAAAGGAAATGATAAAACTCAGAACAGTCTTAATTGTGAGAATATAAGGATTTAATTTTATTAAGTCTTTGTGAAATATATATTTTTCTCAGTCAGAATGTTAAAAAATATTATTTGTTTATCCTGTCAGTGGGGCTGAATTTCTGAATCATTAAAATCTATTTTTTTAAGACTAAATTTTAGTGAAATCTCAAGTACTCTGTTAGCCTCAAAGTTTCTGTTATCTTGGGAGTCAAGCTGAATCGATTGGATTATTCACATTAAATAGTACTAGCAAGCTATGTTTTTCTTTATAAGTGGGTATTAGGTTTAATATGTTTTGAGGTTAAAAACCTGTTTTTTTAATTAAAAATAAAATTAACAGAATTAAGGTTTATCATTATATGATGGTGAAGTGAAAGTCATAATTCTGCCTTGATGTTTTGCATTTGTACCAAGCTATTAAAATCTAGAACTTATTTGCAACACATAAAAATACATTTTTCTTTAACAGTGGACATTCCTCTGGTTATGATAGTCGTTCTGCACGTGCTTTTCCATATGGCAATGGTAAGTATTATTTTTAGTTGCCCAGATTCAATTTGAACCAGTACTTAAATATTTTTAAAGTAATGAAAACATGCTTCCATTGTTTAACATAGTCTTGTGGAGCAATTAAAAATATTAACTAATGGAATAACTAGGTCTTACATTCCAGGTTACTTAACAGAATAATTTTCATTTTTTATCAACTGTACTTCTAAAAATTAAGAAATGGTGGTGCAGCAGGGATATTTTTACCTTGCCTTTTCCTAAAAGGATTTAAGATTTGTTAGCAAATTGTCTCAGTCTTCGTTCATAATCTTTTTTGTTTCTTGACTCATGGCATCCAGGTAACGTTCTCCTCTTTTACCCTCAGTGTTTTGTTTGTTTGTTTGTTTTGTTTTGTTTTGTTTTTGTAGATCATTTGGCTAGGTCCTCTTTCCTGTTTACTCTTTTTTTTTTTTTTAAAGATTTTATTTATTTTGACAGAGACACAGCGAGAGAAGGAACATAAGCAGGGGGAGTGGGAGAGGGAGAAGCAGGCTTCCCGCAGAGCAGGGAGCCTGATGTGGGGCTCAGTCCCAGGAACCCGGGATCATGACCTGAGCCTAAGGCAGATGCTTAACGACTGAGCCACCCAGGCACCCCTCCTGTTCACTCTTGACAACATAATCCATTCTAAGGGCTTCTGATACCACTTTCTGCTTAGATCTCTTGATCATTCATTTATTTTAAAATATGCTATGCATTGTACTAGGTTTTAGGGATACTGTAAAGTAAACATAAGTTTGCCCTTACCAAATTCATAGACCAGTGAGGAATAGCCAGGTGACAAAAGGAGATGTCATGGGAGCATAGTGGAGGTGTCTCCCACTCCAGAAGGGGTGAAGAGGTAGATGACTTGATTTGAGGTTCAAATCATGTCCAGAGACACAGGGGTGAGAGGGAATCTGGTAGGCTTTATGAACTGAAAGAAATGTGGTGTGACTGGAGTGTAGAGCTTGCGTGATGAGTGTTTGGAGATGAGACAGGAGATTATTCAGGGTGTTGTAGCCATGCTATTTAGATTTTCAACCTCACTCAGAGGCCTGTGAGGAGCCATTTAGTTCTATGCTGAGCTGTGAAATTACTAGACTTATAGTTGAAAAAGGTCCATTCTGGCTACTTACTGTGAGGAAATTGTGGATTTGTAGGGTGGGTAGAAAGATAAATGCTTGATTTGGGGAACAAGAAGCTGTTGGAATAATCCAGGGGAAGAAACGATGGTGTCTTGTATTCAGGTAGTACCAGTGGGGATGGAGAACACTGAATGGCTCCAAAGGCATTTACACCCCAGAAGTTCTAAATCTTGGCAGTAGCTCGAGTAACAGTCATATTCTTCCATTTCCCTTCTAGGCATCTATCTCGGGGTGTGGTACTGTCCTTCAGACCTACCTTGTTCCAACTACATATGTGCCATTCATTCACATCAAAAAGTGATCTGTTGACTTATTTCAATGATTATACACCTTTTATTATTTGGTTGTTTGTTCATTTATTCATTATTGCTGGGCTTCCAGGAAGTCCTGCTCCTTGGGTTGGAATCTTGCTTTTCCCTCTCATTATTTGTGTGACTTTCATAGGTCTTTAGTAGCATAATTCTTCCTCATAAGGTTGAGGTTCAGTGAGACTACATTAAAACACCTTAGTCCTGCCATTTAATAAACACCCGAATATTAGCTGTTATTTTTATGATTATCCCTCCCATCTCCAGCAAGCTCCAAGTTCTCTCCCTTTTCTGCACTCTGAGGCAGTGTAGCATGATTGTTACAGCACAGGCCCTGCCGTTAGCCTGAGGGTGGGTCCTGGGTCTATATTATCCTAGTAACTTGGGATAAGTTAATCTACATCATTTTCCCTCTCTGTAAAAGAAAGTTTGAGCCTAAAGTGCTCAGCACAGTGAAATGTAATATGTAAGTGCCTATAATATGTTAGTAAGCATTGTTAAATTGTTTAAAATTTTATTTTTACCTTTTTTATGGCACTTGTCATTTTCTGCTTTGTCATGAGATTCCTTGTGTATTTGTTTGAATACACATGAACAAATAGCCCATATCAGAAAGAGTAAGACTTCATTCTTGAGATTACCTACACAGTTTCCTTGTGGAAGATTTCTTTTTTTTAATATTAATTAGGCATTTAGTTTTTTTCTCAAAGTAATACATGCAAATTTTTAATCAGTAAGTTTTTACCAACTTAATGATTGTTTATTGATTGATTTTTACCAACCCCAACTCTCTCAGAGAGAAGCATTTTTTTTAAATGAAGGAATTCTTTAGTAATAATTATAAAGCATATTGCAAGAATTAATGAGAAGAAAGTTAGGAGTTTTCTTCATCCTAATCAAACAAAACCTTGGAATGAAGCCAATGGACATTAAGGAAGGCATGTGATAAAATGAGCACTGCCTACTATGTAAGACTGAGGAATCACTGACCTCTGCCTCTGAAACTAATAATACTTACATTTTAATTACTTGAATTTAAATAAAAAAATAATTCTTTTATGCTGAAAAAAAAATTAGGTCAATACAGTTTCTACCATATATAAGGAATATTTAAGTACCATGGCATCTGCTTACATAAGGATTTTTTTTCACATATCTTGAGTAATTGAAGTTAATTATTCCCACCACAAAAAAGAATATGTGACTTGATAGAGGTGCTATCACTACAATGGCAATTGTATTATAATAATTATTATAATTTACAAATGAACAAGTAAGCATGTTGCACACCTTAAATTTCCACAATATTATGTGTCAAATATATTTCAATTAAAAAAATTGAATTCAATTTTTAAAAATTTTGGGGGCGCCTCAGTGGCTCAGTTGGTTAAGAGTCTGCCTTCGGCTCAGGTCATAATCCTGGGGTCCTGGGATCAAGTTCTGCCTCAGGCTCCCTGCTCAGCCAAGAGCCTGCTTCTCCCTCTGCCATTCCTCTTGCTTGTGCATGTGTGAGCTCTTGCTCTCTCTGTCAAATAAATAAATAAAATCTTTAAAAAAAAATTTTTTTTAAAGAAAAGTTTATAGATACAGCTTCCTCTTTGTTGGTGATTCTGTTTTACCTTTGTTAATTTATTTTAGAATTTTGTAATTAATGCTTAAACACTGTGACATAATTGTAGATGGAAATACTGATTTTTCTTGATGTGCATATTAAGATTGTCCTTATAAAAGTAAGACCTAGTTAAAAAGTAATCTTTGTAGAATTATTGAAGAACTGCAGAGAAAGGCATTTTTGATGGTTTTTAGTTCTTCTGATGGTTTGTATGGCATTTTTCCATAAGCTTATCACCCTATTTCTTGATTTATGTAACTATGGTTACCATCTTTTATCCTCTTCCTCTGATAGATGTGTATTTTGCTCACTTAACCATCGCTACCCCTCTCTTTTCCCCACCAATGAAAGAAATTATATCACTATTTTGTTCCTTTTTTTTTTTTTTTTTTTAAATATACATGCCCTTGGTTTCATGTACTTTGAATATCTATTACTGTGCAAATTTCTAAGCCTTCACCTCTTCTTACCCCTCTGCGTCCCAGCTTTGGCCAGCCATGCTTATGCTTAGAAACATTTATATTCAGGGCACCTAGGGGGCTCAGTTGGTTCAGCATCCGACTCTTGGTTTCGACTTGGGTCATGATCTCAGGGTCCTGAGATCGATCCCCACGTCAGTCTTTGCACTCAGCACTGAGTCTGCTTGTCCCTCTCCCTCTGCTTCCCCCCCTGCTCCCCCCCCCCAAAAAATAAATAAAATCTCTAAAGAAAAAAGAAATGTTTATATTCTGTTCTATAACCAAAACTGTGCCCTGATAAATTTTTTATTCTAAAAGCTAAACAATAAGCCATATTTATGTTATTGTAACTATGTAAATATCATATACTGTAGAGATAATTCTAATACTTGAGCCCTGGAGAGGAAAAGGTTCCTATGGCAAATAAATTGAAAATACCATTTTTTTCTTGTACTTCGTCAGCCATGTAAAGTTATAACTATATTTTAGTTGGGTTCATATTTGGACTATGACTTGATCCATCTCAAGTTTTTTCCCCAAAAAATGTTTTCAAATTTTGTTTTTCATGTGTTAAGCTATCTGGAATTCATTTTTGCCTGTGTTATAAAGTAAAGATATAATTGTTGCAGTGTCATCTGTTGAATAGTCTGTCCTTTCTGAGGGATCTACGATGTCCTATCCATTCATGAACAGGTTTCTGAGCATGTCTAAGTTCGACTCTTGGCTTCCTAGACTATTATTATTATTACTATTACTGTTATTATTTGTTGAACTTTAGCTGTGCTACATAATGCCACACGGATTTTAATTATGAATTTTATAATAAATCTGTTAGCTGGTTCAGCAAAATCTATCTACTTAGCTTCAGAAGTATTCTTGGGCCGTTGCTCTTACATATCCATTCTAAAATCAACTTTGGAAGTTCCATGAAAAACTGTATTGAGATTTTGATTAATAACTAACATTTATATTACGCTTACTTTAGACAAAACACTGTTAACTCATGTAGTCCTGACAGCCTTATAAAGTAGGCATACTGTTACTATTCCCAATATATGGACAAGGTAGTTGAAGAACAGTCAAATTCAGTAGTCTTCCCAATATCACACAGTAAATGGCAGAATGAGGAGTTGAAACCATGAATGAGGAGTTGATGAAACCATGCAGCTTGGCTCCAGAGTCCTTGCTCTAACTAAATCATATTGGAATTGGTTCAATGCTTAGATCAGTTTGTATGGAAATATCTTACAGCATTGAGTCTATCTGTGAATAGGGACTCTCTTCA
Organism: Potos flavus; assembly: GCA_028534135.1. Lineage (NCBI taxonomy): Eukaryota > Metazoa > Chordata > Mammalia > Carnivora > Procyonidae > Potos > Potos flavus. The sequence continues at coordinate 139,981,230 of CM052899.1, read as the reverse complement.
GTTATGGAGATGTTCTTTAATATATTTCAAATTATCTCCAAGCACTTCTCACGTATCTGGTTAGATTTAGTCATTGGTACCTAATGTTTTTGTTGCTGTTTTAAGTGATATATTCATTTGAACTTCCTGTTCTGTTTGTATTTACTTGTATTTAGAAATAGGATTGGTTTTTGTTTTATTTATACATAATATTATATATGCTAATCAAAAAAACTTTTTTTTTTTTTTTAAGAAAATGCTTTTACATTTTACTACTAGGCTTTTACTGTTTGGTTTTTGAGGGAGTCCTAGATCAGGGAAAGTCCTAGATCAAGGAAAGTTTCCAAGAGCTTTTAAAATGTGAATGGATATTGAGTTTTATCAAATGCTTTCTGAAATAATCGTATTGTTTTTCTTCTAATCTGTGAATGTGGCAAATTTCTAAATTTTTCTAACATTGAGCCACTGTTTATTTGCTGTGATAAACCTAACATGGTCATGGTTTGTTCTCTTTAAAAAACAAAAACAGAAAACACTGACTTATTTAGGATTTTGACATCTACATTCATATGTAAGATTAGCTTATGCTTTTTCTTTATTTGTACTGTCTTTAACTGGTTTTGGTATTAGAGTTATATAAGCCACATGGGATAAGTTAGGGAATAATTTTTTTTTTTCTATTCTTTGAAGTTTATATAATATTTGAATGGTCTGTACCTTATAAGTCATTAAAACTCACCTGTAAAAACCATCTAGTCTCTTGGGAAGGTTTTAAATTACTGATGAGTATCTTTCATAGGGGTGTAGTCAAGATTTCTTTTTATTCTTGAGTCACTTCTTGGTAAGTTATTGATTATTTGGAATTAGTCCATTTCAGCCAAGTTTTTAAATGCATTGGTATAAAATATATTTTCTGTATTCTTTCATCTCTGCAACATCTGTAGTTAGGGTTTCCTTTTGATTCTGATTGTTTATGTGGCCTCTGTTTTTCTTGTCAGAATATTGTTATGCTTTATTTGTCTAATCTTTAAAAAACACCTTTCAGCTTCTTATTGTATGGTTCTTTTCTGTTTACTTCTACTTTTATCTTCATTATCTCCTTTCTGTTGGATTATTCTGTTTGTGCCTAAGTTCTTAAGTTTTGAAAGCTTTAGCTCGTTAATTTTCTGTCTTTTCTAATGTAGTGTTTTTAAGACTAAATTTCTCTCCAGAACAGATTGCATCTCTACACTTTTGATATATTTTTATGTTTATTCCTAAATGATTTAAAATTTATTATTTTTTTTGACCCCTGAGTTTTCAGAAATGTGTCTTTAACTTGAAATGTATGGAGATTATTGTGTCTATTATACTTATTGTGTAAAAGTAATATATTTTTGTGTTTCATATCCGCTTGAGAAGAGTGATTATTATTTAACTGTATGGGCAGTATTCTATGCTATGTCCATTAAATCAACCGTGTTAAAAGTGTTTTGCTCAAATCTTCTATATCTGTAGTGAACTTTTTTGTCTGCTTCAAGTGGCAAGAATTGAGAGTATGTTAATCTTCCATGATTGTGATAGATTTTTCTGTTTTTACCTATATTCATGTTAGTTTTTACTCTCTCAAAATGAAAGCTTGTGTTGCTAGCCACCTGGAAGTTTAGTTTGTTCTGTCTGCTTGGTGAGCTGCATCTTCCATTCCCTGTCCTCAACCCTTCCGTCCCAAGTAACCTTTCAGTGTGGGTCTGCTTTGTCATTAATCAAGCTACTCCTGTGGAGATGGGGGAACTGGTGTTTTTCTGTTCCTCCCTTCCTTTTACTTTCAGCCATTTTGTGTGTTTATATGTCTTATATTTAGAATATAGTTAGAGGGTTTTTTTGTTGTTTATAGTTTTTAAAAGTACAAATAAACCAACTATTAACTGGTGAATTCTATCTCTTAAATTATTGTGCTTATTGAACTAATCAAACTTGTCTCCTCTAACCCCTATGTTTTCCAAGTCTTTTTGAACTGAGTTTTTCAGGTGATTTTTTTAAATTCTATTTTTCCTTATTTGAAATGATGCATTCTTTGTCTGTTATTTTAGTGATTACTCTTGGAATGTATTATGTATATCTCATACAAGTTCTTTCGGTCAAGTCTATTAGAACTTTTGCTCATTTTTTAATCTATGAATGCCTTTGTTTTATTCTTGCTCTTGAGATTTAATTTTGTTGAGGATACATTTCTAGGTTGGCCATTACTTACTCTCAACACTTTGAAGATGTCTGGTTTACGTTTTTGGTTGGAAAGTTTGTGGTGTATCTAATTATGGTTCCTGTTCATCTTGACAAATGAAGAGTATATATTAGGTCTTTAAGGTTTGCTTCTGGATATTACCCCAAACTGTGGGTATTCACCATATGTTATTTATCTTTTCTGTTTATAAAATAGGTTTCTGTTATAATCTAATGAAGCAATTATGGTGGGAATTTTGTTCTTTTCAGTAGGTTTGGTTTTTGTTTTTGTTTTTTTGTCTTCTCCTTTTTTAAGTGCCATAACTTTTGATTTTAATTGTTGTTTTCTTTAGTTGCCTTTCCCCACCTTCCTGGTTCTGCTCCTTCATGGCCTAGTCTCGTGGATACCAGCAAGCAGTGGGACTATTATTCCAGAAGAGAGAAAGATCGAGATAGAGACAGAGACAGAGACCGGGAACGAGACCGTGATCGGGACAGAGAGAGAGAACGCACCAGAGAGAGAGAGCGGGAGCGTGATCACAGTCCTACACCAAGTGTTTTTAACAGGTTTGTTGAGTGGGCAGGAATTTGTACACATGTGTTTCATATGCAGAGAGTTTATATTCGGTGCAAGGATGGAAAATCAATTCAGCTAGGAAAGGATTGCTTTAAGAGTAGTTAGGAGATAACCATTTTATTTTTTAATTTTTTAATTTTTAAAAAAATTTTACTGACATAATGCCATCCTAAATAAAATCTCAGGAGGTAACCATTTTAAAAGTGTTAAGGCTTATTTAATTCATAGAGGCTTTCCATCATGTAAAGCAACAATCTTCAATTTGTTTTTTTCTTCCTTGAAAGAATTTTAAAATATTTTTATCTTTCCACCTAAAATTTTTCGTCTTAAGTTCAAGTAGTTGGCAATAAAGATATAATTTCCTGTTTATTATAAAAATTATTATAAAAATTAGTTTTAAAATAAAATCATCAGTCTTTTAAACATATCCAGTAGGTTAAGAACATTATAGTGACTTGCTAAACATCATCATCCACCTTTAGATTCAGTGATATGCCAAAATTACATAGTTAACCTACCATCAGAATTATTTTTAAAAATCTGTTCAGCCCTATCAGCCATGACTCAACTTTCTTGAAAGCAGAGAATTGGAAACCTGATTTGTGTTAAGTATTTCTCAGTATAACTGCTTCCTAGGGCTCCCATAACAAAGTACCACAAACTGGCAGCCTGGAACAACAGATGTTTACTCTCTGCAGTTCTGTAGGCTAGAAGTCTGATGTCAGGGTGTCAGCAGAGTTAGTTCATTTTCATAGGCTCTGACAGATAATCTTCTTCCATGCCTTTCTCGTAGCCTCTCGTGGTTGTTAGCAATCCTTGATGGTGCTTGGTTCATAGATGCATCACCCCTGTCTGTGCTTGTCTTCATATTGCATCTTCCCTTCTGTGTCTGTGTCCACATTTCTCTGTTTATAGGGATATCAGTCATTAGATTAGGGTGCAGCCAAATCCAGTATGACCTCCTCTTAATTACAGCTGCCATGACTCTTATGTCCAAAACAAAGTTACATTCACAGATATGGGGGTTAGGACTTGAACATATCTTTTGTTGGGGGATACAATTCAACCCAGTACATTCAAGACTTAAAATCTAGTTTTCTCAATTTCATGGAAGGACACCAGAAGGGCTTTACCAAGACTTATTAAAAGACTTCTAACTTATTACTGTTTCTTTTAGATGTATCTTATTTAACTGAATATGCTCAGAAAGGATTGTTAATTTTAATACATCTTTGCAAAAAGTCCTTAAAAAATGAAACCTCTATATATGTTAAGTATTTACTGTCATGAGTTGCAGTTTTTCCCCATTCCATTTATGGAAAATAGCTACCATATAACTTTGTTGGTAAAAGCTCTTGTCAAGCCTGACAGCCAAATCACACTCCATTTTTATCAGAGAAGTCCGATTTTATTTTTCTGTTCACTTAAATGAATATAAGGTGATACCCCTCAACACTTTGATTTGTTTTTTTCAAAGGGACTTGTGTGGGTTTTTTTGTTTTTTGTTTGTTTGTTTTAACTAGGTCAAAGAAAATTGTTATGACTTCATTATACTATTTACAATACCTGAAGTTAGAACATCCCAGAATACAGAATACTCCTGTTTCTTACTCCATAGTTTATCCTTGACAGAAAAGTGTATAAGATAGGAAGACCTAAAGCCTTATAAAACTTTATTATTATTTGAATAAAATAGATCTAACATGAATATTTTAAATTAGATACTTTTAATGCCATGATGGTTTTCACACCCTGAGTCAATGTATCATAGTAAAATTCATGAAGGTACTGGTGTATCATTAAGCAGTATAGATTTAAGAAAGGATATGGAAGTTGTGGATCTGGAAGTTAATTCCCTAAAACTTTTTGTGCCACTGGGAAGAATTCATACACTGCTATGGTACTGGCACGTACTGCTGGCCTAGAGAATAATTCAGAATTCTTCTTATGAGCCGCCAATCTCAGGTCACTACATCGTCCTACATTTTGTTTTAAAGATTGATTTATTTATTTTAGAGCGAGAGAGCATGAGTGGGAGGGGCAGAGGGAGAGAGAATCCAAGCGGGCTCCACGCTGAGCCTACACCTTCCTACATGTTAACCCCAGTTCTCTTTCAAGCCAGTATACCCCATATTTTAGTTGTGCTCAGCTGGTTGCTCTTTTGAACATTCCTTATCGCTTCATACTTCCATGTTTGTGTTGTTCCTCTCATCTCTGCTTCACAAATTCATTCTTCAGGGTCCAACTCATGTCTGTCTTCTGTGAGCTCTTTGGAACCCAAAAGAAAGTTGAATTATTTCCTTCACATGCTCCCTAAGTGCTTAATGTATCTTCTTTAAAGCATGTGTTTCTTAGCAAGCCTTTGCAAGGACATTGACCACCATCTCCCATTCTGTAGTCTTAGCACTTTGTACACTAATGCTTGGCATGCACTGAATAAAATGACTTACACGTTGCAGGGGAGGAAGATGAATATAGTAGAGAAGAAACAATTCTGAAAGTTGTTGAATAAAACTCTGTTAGTTAGACAGATTTTGAAATTACTAAAAATCAACCTTTATGAGTATCAAAGCAATAATTTTGGCATCTTGTTAACATATCAGTCTTGGTACTATCACTGTGTAGAATGAAATGCATCAGAACTTTTTTTATACCAGCTATTTTAATGGGTGAGATAAATAAATGTACATAGACCGTTCTGATTTTGCAATGAGTCACCATGTCAATTCAAGATGTGAGCATGAAAAAAAAAGAAAAAAAAAAAGATGTGAGCATGTACTTGATTCAGGCAGCATTTGTTTTGTTACATGTGTTCATGCAATTGTAGGCTTCTTAATCCAAAAAGGTCCTTAGGGATTATCTAAATTTTGACTTGGCAGATGAGGAAATGGACACATAGAGAAATGAAGACAGTGGTAGAGAGCCATTCTGTCAATTGAAAATGTGGTTGAGATACTACTTAAAATCTTTTCTTTCCAGTCTCAAAATTAGGTAGTTTAAAAATTCTGTTACTTTTCGTTTTGTTTATTACTCTCTATGCAGTTTATTTCTTATGGGTGGGGGGAGGCAATTCATTCATTCACGTAACTGACATTTTCTGATCCCTCTTATGTACCAGATACAGAGCTGTGTCCTGAGGATACAGAAATGATCATACACTATTATTACCAATTTAAGCATATATCATTATCAAGGTGACTAGGACTGGTTAGTAGTTTGAAACTTTACCTTAAAAAAAAAAATGTGCCTAAGAAACTCTAGGATTTATTAATGTTTTTCCTTCTATAGCTGCTAATAGTGACTTATACATTGCAGGCACCTGATAAAATTTTATTGACTATAAATAAGTAAGGTATGATACATACATAAGTGTGTGTATGTGTATGGTTTTATGTTTGTGTGGTGGGATGTGTGCTGGTAACTTTGGCCACATAGTGCATGATTCTGTTATATTCAGGTGCATTACTTTCAGAAAGTTGAATCATTTCTAATGTAGTTCAAATGGAAATATTGAGATAGCACTGCTATTTCTAGAATATACATGTTCACAAGTTAAAGTGCTGAATGTAAACTTGATAGGAAAGAAGACTAAAATGAATTGCTTTGCTAGTGTTCATAAATTTTCTTTGCATAAATAATACAATGTTTATAGAATATTTGAGGCTAAATTCTCTGATTCTTCAGCTTCAAATGCACACATACACAAGTGCTACTTAATTTTTATGGAAACTACAAGTGTTAATGATTAACCATATTTGATTTTCAGATTGCTAAGCTGTAGGGCATCGGGAATCAATGTTTATGTAAGTCTGACTAAAAGTTCAAGGCCCAGGAGGCAAAAGGTAGAGGAATTTTGTGTTGTTGGGAATTATCCCAGAAATAGTGTTCTCTGGGAAATCCCAGTGAACTATAAGTAAGGGCCATTTTTTCTAAAGACTGACATTTTGCAATATGGCATATCATATGTGTTGTGTTACAAATTACCAGGTCATTGTTTTGAAAATCATAGACCTGTTTCAACATCTGGTTTTTAGGCCGTTAGTGTGGGCCAGAAAGAAGGCTGGTCCTTGTAGGGTGTTTGAAATGAGCTGTAATGATTTCCAGGCCCAGAGAAACCTTTGTGCTGCAGCTGCTATCAGAAGGCAATGGAAGGACGGGTGTTCATATGCTCTGTGTATGAGGCCGAATCTTTTATCACCTCTCTAGTATGGTTATCATCATACGGCTGTCTTCAGAATCTTAAAGGCCTCCCAGCTAACAAGAATTGGTGTTAGGTTGAGAGGGAAAAGAGATAACTGACAAACTGAGATAATAAAATAACCTTAGTTATTTTTAGGTAACTCCAATTTGTAAATCTGTTAGAAAGAGGGCCTTGTTTTCTTTTTTAAAAGGGTACTATTCATGATAATATTCATTTGTCATGGTAATTCTACTTCAGAAACATTACTACAGAGTTAGTCACCTTTACAAAAAGGTTCTGCTTCTAAAAAAAATGTAGCATTCACTTGACTGAAGATGGGGAGCCTGCACGTTAGCTGCCACTTATTGAGGGCCTCCTTCTGTACTATAAGCACTTTATAAATGTTACTGCCAGTTCTCTGACAACCTGAAAATGATTGTTGCCAGTTTTACAGATGAGAAAGCTGAGGTTCGGAAAGGTTAAGTAGTTTACCCCAGGCCACACATTTAGTCCCTAACAGAATCAGGATATGATCCCTGGTCTGCTCTGTACTGCCTGTCCTAACACATTGCATTTCAGGTGACATGCTTCCAATGTCCAAATGCAAAAGTATGCATTTATGGTTAGAAAACTGTGTATACACACAGATATACATAGACATATATGTATATATACATGGGTATACTTTAAAATTTGTAGAATGTAGAATGTATTTCAGGCAATAAGAACTTGGTCAGCAATAGGAGTTGTTAGGTGTAGCACTACTGAATCATTACTTTTGGTAGGAGACCACAATTAAGCTTTTTCTTTTATATGGCTTGTACTTTCACCTGATTCTGTGTCTTATTACTTTTACTCATATGCCTTAACAGCTTGACACATCATGCAGATTACTGACTTAATTTATGTTAGACATTTCTAGAAACCAAAGTTCTTTAGTACATAGTACTCTAAAAGATATTTTTATTCTAAGGGAGTTACTGATAATAGGTTGCAGAAAGTGTTGACTTCTGTGCAGAACCAAAAAAAAAATTTTTTTTGAAAGATGGTAAGAAGAATTTAAGAGATACAAAATGAGGACAAGTCTAGGGAGGTTAAAAAAAAAAAAATACTGTCTAACTCTAGTCCTCAGTTCCAGTTTCACCAGTTCATTCTATTCCAAATCGGGAAATTGGAGGTATAGCCTAGGTGTACGCACTTGCTGCTATCAGCTATGCGAATCCCCCCATCCCAGCCACACACACACACACCTGTAGTATTAAGTAATTGGAATGTCAGACTGTAAGTATGTCCACAGGTAGAGTTCTGCCTGCATTTCGTGTGGATATTGTAGAAGTTGCTTTGATGTCCCTCTGTTAATGTTTATACCTCTTCCTTGGATGCACAATATACTCTTTATGTGATTGAAAAACTTAAGTACCCTCATCTGCTTTCTACTACATAGCCATTGTGAACCAAGTATTTTTATTATTTATAAAATCTTGGGCAAAGATTCTAAAAGAATTTTGGTTGGAAATCCAAGATAAACATGTTTTTAAAAGGAATGAAAGAAAATGAAGATGATTAAAATTTAAATCTGTTAACAGCTCCCAATTCTTGAAGGAAAAAAAATTGTTACGTAAAATTTCTACTCAATAACTGTGAAAACACAAAACAAAATTGGATCTTTGACATGTAATTATGTTTTATATTAGATGTAGTACTAATTTGAGAATGGCGTTGTTTTCCTCTCAATTCAACAAATACTTATTTTGCACCTATTCTGTATAAGATGCTAATAATAATATGGAGGCTTCCGGTTTGGACTCAGATTACATCTCTTGTAGTTTGAGGTCATTAGAATTAACAGTCCAGTTGTCATGAAAAGGTTTTATTCCAATTTCAGTGACGAAGAACGATACAGATACAGAGAGTATGCAGAAAGAGGCTACGAGCGCCACAGAGCAAGTCGAGAGAAAGAAGAACGACACAGAGAAAGACGACACAGAGAGAAAGAGGAAACCAGACACAAGTCATCTCGAAGGTTTGCTCTCTTAGTGACTCCCTTTGAAGCTGAGAGAAATTGATTGGACCTCAAAGTAAAAACATTTCCAAATAATTAGTAGAGCGTATGTGTTCCTAATTGGAAGATTAAGAATAATGTGTTGAAATAGTTGGTTCCTTATAGGCTCAACAAAGATTTTTAAATCTAACAAGACTGCATTTAGTACTCAGACTTATTATCTTATTGGGAGAGGGATTTATTTAGCATATGAACCAGTAATACTAATATTTAATCAAAGAAAATTCAGGACATCATAGTCAAAATGTATGCCTATTGTTCGTTTGCCTAAAATCAACCCTGGAAAGTACTTTGTTCTGATTTAGTGCTTCAGTTTCTAATTTGTAGTAGTTTTTCAGAATAAAGCCTGTGGGCTCTGAGAAGCTAGGATACTATCAGTGAAGGTGAGCCTGTAATGTAAATACCATCTCCATATAAAAAGTCACATAAAAAGCTGGTTACTCCTCAAAATGTGTTTGAGAAAAAGAATGGATTACTTCATACCCAATGTTATATTGAAAATTCACCTAGACACAGTGGGTTGATTTTTGTCACTATGTGTATACTTAAACAGTAAGAACAAATCTTTTTTTCTTCAGTAATAGTAGACGTCGCCATGAAAGTGAAGAAGGAGACAGTCACAGGAGACACAAGCACAAAAAATCTAAGAGAAGCAAAGAAGGAAAAGAAGCTGGCAGTGAGCCCGCCCCTGAGCAGGAGAGCACTGAAGCTGCCCCTGCCGAATAGGCACGGCCATGGCCTTGTGTGTACATTAGGGCCAGAAATGTACCATAGAGCTTGTTATTTTTCTGGATAATGTTTAAGAAATTTACCTTTAATCTTGTTCTATTAGTATGAAAAGTTAACTTTTTTCTCAAAATAAAAGAGTGAATTTTTCTTGTTAAGTTAAAAATCTTTGTCTTGTAATATTTAAAAAAAATAAAGACAGCAATGACTTTATATCCAAGAAAGAAATGTGAATGAGTCACTCAGCAGGGAATTTTAAAGAGCTATGTACATACACAGTAGCTGATGAAAGTCAAGGTTCCACCTTGGCCGTAGTTTTCTTGAGTTAAATACCAGTCTCAAGAGGTTGCACTGTAAAAGGCACCTCTGAGTCTTGAGAGTATAAGTATTTTGTCAATACTGCTGTGGCACTCTTGCTTAGCATATTAAAGAACTCGGATACAGTTTTGATATCACAACTTTTTGATAGGTTTTCAGCGTCCTCAATTTGGTTTCATGTTATAACTAAATAGGCAACTTTTATATTCTAAAAATTAATAAAATCTAAAGGCATTTGGCTGGTGTCTGTGAAATAACTTGCCCTGAGGGTAGTTTCCGTAGCAGGCACGAGACAAACCCTCGTCACTGTGACACAGATTTGAATTGCCTCATGGCTGGCTGTGAGCCGGGGTCAAGCTGGTTTGGCCTTTCTTGATGCTTTTTCCAAAGCTCATTGGTTGAGCAGCATGTGGGGTTTTGATACAGTTAGTTACTAGTTAATTGTGAATGAAAAGACAAGAGCTTTAGTCATTTCCTATTAATTAGATTTAAGAATATGAGTTTATAATTCTGTGAGCATGTTTAGGGATAAGCCTTAGGATGTATTTGTCGGTGATGGTAACAACATGGTTTTGAAAGAATTACTAGGATCCTTTAAACAGTGATAAATAAAAATGAATTTAATATACATACTAAAAGACAGCTATAATTTGAAAAATATTTCTCATTTGATGAAAGGAACATTTTTCAGCAGTGCACTTTTAAAATCCTCCGGGTGTAAATTTTTTTTTTTTAATGCCTATAATATACCCTTTACAGACCTCAGTATGTACCAAATTTTTAATTGTAGAATTTGAATTCAGTGGGGGCATAACAAATAGCCGTTTAAGAGCTTTTTAATGAATAGAAAAATATAAACTTAAAGTTGTGGAGTAGTGAGAAATCCTCCACACTGAATAAAAACTATTAAGAGCTATGTTTTGAGAATTACATTTTCTGAGGTGTCATTGGCTTTCATTAGATCATACTTTTCCTGACATTAGTTTACATTTTTACAGTGTATCCTTTAAATAAAAAAATTGACAAGATAAATACATTGTTTCAACATAGCTTATCTGTAGTTATCTGTTTTCCTATGACCCATCATTGATTCTATAAAAAAGTGCCAGGCCAAGAAACAATAGTAAGAGTGATCTTTCCTTTAAGTTCTTTCAGCATCCTTGCCAAGCAAGCATGTATCATTCCTGATGTACTTCTACCATTGACAGCCAGAAGAATATCACCACATCTAAAAAACATAAAACAACACATGATTAATTTTTGATCGATAGCTGAAGTCAGTGCAGGTGTATTTGGTGGTCCTAGTTTTTGCTCCATCTGTCAATTTTAATTACATAAAATTCTAATTAAGAATACCTAATTAAGGCTTTCTCCTCCCCTCCTCCCCTCCTCCCCACCTCCTTAAATTGTACAAACTCTCCAGTCAGTTTCTGTTAGAAGGGACGCTAAAAGCATAGGAAGTTGCTGTACGGGACCAAGGAATTCTTAGAAATTGAATGCTATGTAAATTTTTTTTTACCCATAAAACAAGGTATAGAGTACATGGGTTATTTCTAACGGGGCCAAGCTTTTGCATATATAAAACAAAATATTGGTAGTAAGTAGTCATTATTACCTAATTCTTCCATCATTGTATGCTGGGGTTCCTTCAACAATGGACTTAATAAAAAAAGGTTTGTTCCCGTTATATTCTTCGTAACCTCCTACAATGCAGAAGCCCAGACTTCCAGCTGTGTTTCTTCGTAATATAACATCTTTACAGTTATACAGGTACCTGAAATAGAATGTGTAAGCGGTAGATCTGCAGTTAGGTTGAACTCTTAGTGAATAATTATGATTCATATCCAATTCCCTTTATTGACATTTTCTCAGGCTAAACAGCATTGGATGGGTTTCACTCAAAATTGTCAAAGCCCAGTGACCTCTGTGCTGTTAGCAGGCTTTTTTAGTTGAATTGTTTTCCATTGCTATACACCCTTTAAAAAATACTATTATGTTCTGTTTATATTAAACAAATTGGATAGGCCTAAATCCTTACTGATGAACCAAATTCAAGCATACTTAACCAATATCATTTTTATTTAGTTGTGAATATAATTTTAATGAAGGCAAAAATCCCTTAAATGATTAATCTCAATGAAAAACCACTTAAACCTAACCCTAATAATGAATGCATTTGCCAAAGTTTTGACTTTTGAAAAATAACGCTTTAAATGTGGTTCTACATGTTTTGTAGGTTATAGAGAAGCATGCAGGCATAAAGTGAATGGAAATCAAGGTACATTTAAAGAACGAGTCATAACGGAGAAAACAATAGTAAACTGAATAGGAAGTTGTAGAAGGAATGGGAGAAGGAGAGGCCACAGGTCTTCTGTAAGTGAATAGAATCCTCAGCTAAAATAGACTAGATGGAAGAAACTTAATATCCAGTGGCAGCTGGATCAGTTCAGCTAGGTGCAGGCCAGGTGTAAACTGTTACAGTTGTGACAGGTAGTGTTGTCAGGAACTGGATTTGACTTAAAATCCCCCAGTACGATAACTGGTTTGAAAGAAAATTTTACCAAAATTTTCATATTGGTAAAAACCAAAATATGATTGTTTTGTTTATAAGCTGTACCTTAAAATATTAACCGCTTTTTGAAAAACCAATAAAACGTCTCTTGTGAAAGGTTTTGTTAAGTGATGAAGTTGGTCATTAACATTTGCTACCAAACTTGCTAATCCGTATAATGTGACTTTTCCTAGTGTTGCTGGTTCTAACTTGAAATTAGAATGTAGGGGTAAAATTCAGTTCAATTTTGTTTTGTATCTGTTGTCACACATAATTTACAACAATCCGTTTCTTTCACTGATAGCTGAAGAATGATTTTCATTAAATAAAAACTATTTTGATTGTAAAATATCCACCAGCTGTATTTCACAGACTTGATGTCAATAGTAAGTTTCTCCTGTAGGAGCTGTAGTATGTCAGATAGCACATTTACATAATGGCTCACCCACTGCTCATATACAAAGCAGATAATTGGCAGTTCTCCAAATACCAGAGCATTACATTCCTTCCTGTGCCCAATATTTGAGGGAAAGCACATGAAGATTGGGTGATTCTCACCCAACGTCATGAGCAAGTAGCTATCTTAACACTTCCCAGCCATGATTTCTTAAAACATATAAACGGGTACATAGAACAATACTTGAAACAAATATTTCTTATTCCTTTGACCACTGGGTTTGCTTGTTTTTTTCATTAAGTATCACCTTGGACCTTATTGAGTATCTTATTTCATGTGGGCAAGCTGTAAATAAACCACAGCATCTAAAATTTATGTTCCAGTATAAAATTTTCAATCTAACATTAAGTCATGAATTGTGTCTATTTTCCTAGATTCTTGTTTTGATACTGGAGAGAAAGTACCTGCTTGGATCATCTTTTAGCAGACGTTTATTGAGTGTACCATACTGTAGGCGCTTGGGAGATCAGTAAACAGAACAAAAACCATGCCCTCTGTACCATGCATTCAAGTAGCTGGCAGTATTACTAGTATTTTTTTCACTAAGTACTTTCCTTCCTTTGTGTGGAGTATTTCAACTTCGTTGTAGTAGTAAGAACTCAGTATGTTAAACCCTTTCGCAGTCAGACCTTGGTTAGGTGGAACGGATGAGTACTGGGCATTTGTTTCTCAAGTTGAATTACTTCACTCCCCATTGGGAAATGTGGAACCTGGCTTTGATCAGTGATGTTCAGGGTTTACCACTGAAATATTAAGTGACTAAATTCCCAGTGTGAGCTTTTTTTCCTATTCTGAACTCATTCTCTAAATTTAGGCCTCATTGAAGAAGAGTTGGCATAGTTTAAAGAATAGCAAGGAGTTTAGTAATTTTCTCCCAATGAGAAAACTATGGCTACTTCAAAAATCAACTCCACGTTAGGGACTACAGTGAAGTCTTGGATTGCTCAAGAAGCCGTATATTTTTCTGTTTCACTGGCTGTTCCTTCTCAGTCTCCTTTAAGGATTCCCCTTTCCTCAGAGGACCTCAAAATTTCACTGAGCCTCTATACCACACCAAAGCATGGTTCTCAAAGTACGTGCGTTTCAGAGAGTCTAGAGGTCAAAAAATACTTCTATCGGAATAGTGAGACATTATTTGCCTTTGTTAAGAAATCCCATTTTCTTATAAGCATTTCAGCTCAGAGGACACATGACAGGTGATCTGACAGATCACCTGTCAACAGACTGAATGCAGAAGTAGATGTGAGAGTCCTATTATCTTTTGTTCAGGCCAAACAGAGGTTTGTAAAAAAAAAAAAAAAAAAAAAAAAAAATGTTGCGACTCTTCTCACTAATTCACTCCAAAGTCTTGTCTGGGTTCCCAGAGCACCCTCTGCCTGCATAATACTAATAAGTATTAACTCATTTCTCCTCTGTCGTACTAGTCCAGATGACAGCATGTTCTAAAGACTTCCAGATGTGGAGTTTGGGCCCGAAAGCCAACAGAAAATAAAGCAGAAGGTCTTCAGTAATTTCTGCATCCCCCTTCGGTTGAATGGCATCCGATCATTGGGATAGCTTAGGGACCCCCATCTGGAGCCGCTGCCCAGGGGTCACTCCTGGCACGCACGGCACCACTGAGAAGGGTGAGATATATTTGCATGGTCCTGTATAACCCACTTTTACTCCCTCTGCTATTGCTTCTACCTGACACCCACTGGTTCAGAACAGGCAGCCACTGGTTCAGTGTAAGAACGGTATCTTCTTCACGATTATTCATTCCATGTGTTGGACTGTACCTGAGGGCATGATTACAATGTCCTAGAAAAGGATTTCCTGTTTCTAGACCTGCTGACATATCATTTTTCTTCATTGGTAGAGAATCTTAGGTAACTGACTGGATCATACTTTACAGCAAATAGGTTTCCTCAAAATCTGTTAAATTGTAAGGGGAAAATGTTTTTGAGTAAATGGATACCTTGGAGGGAAATGCCCTTCTGAATTTTAAAAAATATATCTATTTTTAGCCTCAGTCTATAGCAGGTCAGACAAATAACTTGCTCAGTATGACAAATGGCCTGAAATTCTTAGGACATCAATCATGCCAAATAACTTGAGACATTTAAGCCAATGGTATGCATCAATTGGGGAGAAACTGAGGTCTTTGAAGCTCTCTGCAGTCAAGATTAGAGATGTGAGTAGATAGTCCCATCCATAAAAATTGTAGCAGGGTTATGACTAGGGGCTCACATCCCGAAACGAGCTGAGAGCCTGATAAAGGAATATAATGGAGTATTAAGGACGTCTGAGAGATGCCAGGATGGACAGACTTCTAGTTTCGAAATGTCAGAGTGAAGATTATGTTTCCTCTTCTGCTTTTAAACATTACTCTAAAGGCAACTAGGAGACTTGGAAACAAATGCAAACTCCAGCTGAAACAGAACTGGGTCACTACAGACGAGGGAGAACTGTCTGCCGAAGGCAGAGGAAGAGGCGGAAGACGGAAGCAAGGCTGCCCGCAGCTGGGGTTTGCAGGGAGCGGCCCACTCAGACGGGCAAAACACCCACTCCACAGCGGAACACCAGAAACAGGCAGGCTGGCGATTGGCAGAGCTTCCCTGGGCCCAGTCGGACCGAGAGGAAGGGCACACGTGAGGCCACGAGAAAACCACCAGATAACTGTACGTCCAGGGAGTAGCCTGGGTGGAAGGGAGAGACGCAGACTGCCGATCTTGGTTTGAGAGAAGGGAAGCAGCACAACCCCGTGTCATAGAGAGACACTGCTACCACTTGGAAGGTGGCCCCGGTTCCTTCCCCTTATGAACCCCCAGCCAACAGACGGTCCAGGAAGAATCTACCTAACTCAAAGATTAAAAAAGAACTAGCAGGCAGACACACAGGTCAACAGAAAAGAGGGAAAGTAACAGTAAAAACAGTAACACAAAAACCCCTCACCAGAAAAATCCTGCCACAGAAACAAAACGCTACTATAGAAAATGAAATTTATAACCAACCATGTTACTGTGCATTTAAAACACTCCTGAAACAATTCCTCTATAAAGAAGAGATCCACGCAGAGATGTAAGATTTCCAGGAAGATGTGAGACGAGAGAAGAAATGAGCTGACAGAGGAAAGACACGGAAGGGAAGAACAAAAGCACCAAAATGAAAATGGAAACTAGAAAGGATAAGCTACGTAAGAGATATGAAGGGCAGACCACAATAAGCAAAGGAAACACAGGGAAAAATACACGTGGTTGAAAAGGATTCAACAGAAAACGCAAGATGTGAAACATAAAAGATAAATACATATCTGGACTCCCCAGAAGAACCCAAAACATCAGTTATTCTGAAAATCATGTGAAAAGGACAAGCCACGCATACAGAGGAAGAGATGGGCGTCCCATTTGTCCACACCGCCACTCAATGCTCGCTAACAGTGATGCGAAGCCTAGCCTGTCCCAAAGAGTGGGATCCAATACTTTGTCCCCTGGCGGGGCAGGCGCGCTGTGGTTTCCGTAACCAGCTCTATGGCGAGCGGGCGCCACTCTAGCGCAATGGCTACCCCTGTACGCTCCTCATGAATTCTTACTGCAGCGTCGTTCGTGAAAGCAGAGGTGGAAAACGACCGAAGTGTTCGCTGCCCAAAGGAACTCGTCCGATGATTATGGTACAGCTGTACAACAGAACATACCGGCCATAGAAGAGAACGACACAGCTGGACACGTACTCATGTGAAATGACACCCAGAGTATATTCTTAAGAGTTTTTAAAAAAAAATCTGGGACGCCTGGGTGGCTCAGTTGGGATCGAGTCCCGCATCGGGCTCCTTGCTCAGCCGGGAGCCTGCTTCTCCAGCTGCCTGACGCTCCCCCCTGCTTGTGCACTGTCTCTCTCGCTCTCTCTCTAGCACATGAATTATAAAATCTTTTTTAAAAAATCATGGTACACAATAGCGTGTGCGCTACCACTGTGTGTCCTTGTGTACACAGATACCTAGGCCAGGGGCCCGCAAACTACAGCCCAGTCCACCGCCCGTCTTCGAGACCCAACAGCCAAGCCTGTTCATGCGCATTCGGTCGCTGGCTACTTTCACGCTACACAGCAGAACTGAGTATCGGCAACACAGTGTGTGACCCTCAAACCCTCAACTCCGGCCCTTTACAGAAGAAGTCTGCCAACCCCTGACATAGGCTTTCCTTGCAAATACGCACAAGGAATTGGTAACAGTGATTACCTCTGCTGAGTGGGTCTGGGAGGATAGATCTCCCCTCTGGTGCCTTTAGATTCTACTCTGATGCTGTCACTGCGAGGAGACCAGGGGTCGCCAGGGCGACTGAAGACCAGTGTTGTCTGTGTTGGCATCGTTTCACACTTCCTGTCTACTTCTTTCAAAGGAAAGGAACCCAATCCAGACTATCCTTCTGGCAAGAGCAGAGAACTGCTGCCTGAGGCCAAGTGACAAAAAGTGGAAGGAGAGGAAGCCATTCACGGGGTTGTACTTGGAGTAAAAATCATCTCGTATTTGTCCTGTCTTGCCCGAATGCACAGTGAAGAACTCTGAATACATGACGAATAGCTTTCAAGCACAAAAAAAATTTTTTTTAAATGACCTACTTTCATAGATTCTGGTTTCAGAAAGATTTTTTTTTAAATGTTAAAGTAACAGTCTCTTCTTCCTCTCAGACTCAGTTGTAAAATGCTTGAAGGTTTTCAAACAGCCCCAGTGCTCAATTCTCAACTGTTTAAAAATATATTTATTTTAAAAATAATTTATCAACTAGGCTCAAAAAGGAATCTAGGTCAGTGTATTTGAGAAAGGGATGTTTTTTAAAACCTCATTTAAACTTTAAAAAAAAAACAAAACAGAGATCATCCTATCTCCACCCTCAAGAAAAATGCACTAAAACCAAACATCCTACTTTCTTTCTTTTTTTTCAAACATCCTACTTTCATTCATTTAATCCTACGGTACTTCATCTTCAGTGACTCTAATACTTAACATTTAAATCATGCATTTGGAATTTGTAAGGCAATCCTTTGAAGGCCAAGAATTTATGCTCTGATGCAGGTGTGCAAACCCCAACTTATCTGTCCTCTGAATATTTAACTTCTGTCTTTAGCCATTTAGTAAGGCTTCCCTTAAAAACTTTCCTGAAGTGTCTGAGACAATTTAATGGCTTCGCCATAAAGCTCTAGTTACATCTCACTAAAATGACAACCCAGCTGCTTCCTCAAGTTTTATACGAGAACTTTACAAGAGTAGGAACTCGGGAGAGAGAGTCTGAGACA
Organism: Potos flavus; assembly: GCA_028534135.1. Taxonomy (NCBI): domain Eukaryota; kingdom Metazoa; phylum Chordata; class Mammalia; order Carnivora; family Procyonidae; genus Potos; species Potos flavus. The sequence continues at coordinate 139,962,910 of CM052899.1, read as the reverse complement.
TACCCTCAATCATGCTCCAACATCTGGGTACAAGCAAAATGTTCTTCTGCATTATGTTTAGCCAGGCCCCCACAAATGCTTAAGAGGTAAAACCAACCAAGGGTTTTACCTCCATGCAAGTTCTGAGGCTTGCCACTAGCAAATTAGAGAAAGGTAATCCTTCCCCTAGCTTCATGGTGGGTTCCAGAAGGCTGGATTTTAGCCTTCTCTCCCTGTCGGCTGCGCTCGATGCTGCGTGAGCAACTGACACAACCATACAGGCCAGCTCCAAGGTCCTCCACCTGAGTGTATTGCAATGTTTCCAAGTTCAGGCTTTCACCCTGCCCTGGGCTTTCTGCATGCATTTTCAGAAGAGAAGATAGAATTATTTCAAATCGTCTTACAATCCAACCTGGGGCTCATGAAGATGTTAGTGCCAGGAATCAGCCCAAGAGAATAAAACAGCGCTCTAAGAAATGTAACTGTTTCCTCTCACACCTCTCCAAGCAGGTCGCACTGGGACTCACCGTGGTAATTCCAGCCACATGATCCAGGAGGGGGACCAGTCTCCGGCTGGAGCCATGTTGTGGTTGGAGTCCAGAGCTGCCGGGCTGCTGCAGGCTTCCTGGGGCTCATGTTCTTTGACTTCCAAAGCTTTAAGAACCACCAAGGAGGATGTGCTTTTCAATAATGCAACCGCCTCGCTCCGGCTGACTTCTGTTAGTTCGATCCCATTCACGTTTAACAAAATGTCACCTAGCGGCCAGAGAAGCAGACGCTGTCCTTAGTAAAAGTGCAACCAGGAACTTCTGTGAAAGCATCAAGGGGCAGGGGCGGAGTGGGATGCGGGGAAGTGAGCAGGGTCGGAGACTTGTCATTAGCCTCCTGCACTGACATGAGACCGAGTTCTTGAATAGCAAACGGTCAGCAGGTGCATGTTTCAGGGCACGGGTAAGTTATGTTTGGAGGTTTCTAAAGCATACCCATTCGTGTTTGGCTCTTGCCTTAAAAAAAAAAAAAAAAGGGAAGAAGGAAGATAAATTAACCTCTTTTACTATTTAATCAAGGAAAACCTATTTCTTCATGTCTTGTTTCTTGTTTTCAACACAAAAGGAGAGGATTTGGCAAAAGCTCCGAGTGCCTTCATGGAGCCTGGTGTGTGGTAGTCACCCAGTAAATATGGATTGCATGAGTGAATAAGAGACTACCCCTGAGAGGGGCTGGCAGAGGAGTCTTGAGTAGTTAAGAAAAATGAGCTGGAACTACACCTTTGAAGAGGGAAAAAGGAGTTAACATTGTGGTTCACTGCAAAGGTGGTACTCCTACCATTGGGTAAGCCCCTACTACGTGCAAGGCCATTTCCACACACCATACTACATAATCCTCTGCTCGCGTTCTCTTGCGAACAAGTCACTTCTTGGTGAACCTCATTATTCCCCACCCGGGTGCTGAGGTGAAACGGAAGAGCGAGACAAACCAAAACACATATCTCTCCTACCTCCAATCTCTATTCTTTTATCTCTCTCCCGATCTTCTGCCTCCATTGAATATCCTCTTTTTCACACAGAATAGCCAGAGCAAGAGTAAAAAGATAGGAAGAGACACACGGGAAAGGCTTGGAGTCCTGCCTGACCCCAGAAGATGCACTGTTGGGTTGGCCAAAGAAATCCCTTCCCACGCTACCCCCCATGGCTCCTCAGGCCGAGCAACTGAACTTCAGACACTGCACATTCAACTCCTGAATCTGAGCCCTTAAATGACAGAGTTGCTCAACCATCTGAGCTACTCCTTCGTGGGAACTGACAGCATTATCAAGGACACATATGTGACATCTCCTTCCCTCATTCAGAGTAGCCCAGGACACATAAGATTAAAATAATGAAACATTTTTACCAGTGGGAAAGAACCTAGCATGGTACTTTCACTTAATATTCATTGACTCAAAATCTATGAAAGCATTTCTCCCATCCAGTCCATAAAATGGAACAATTCATGAACAGGTTCATCACAGAATCAATCCAGCAAAGAATCACTTAGAAAGAATGGAACCGAATTATGCTATTTAGTTGAGGCCACTTGCTCATAACTGTAGAAGTTCCCCGTTACTTCTTGGCATATTTTGCAGGTACTCGCTTTATTAGCAAGCCAAGTGGCCCACATCAACCCACACAGACTAAGAGGGGTGAAACCCAGTCCAGCAGCTCTACTCGAACTAATCATGGTCAGTGGGTAACAGCGGTCCTGGGCAGCTCAGCCTCTCATCAGTTCTGGAAGCAGTGACCTAAGCCAGCAAGCTGCTGACTCATTTTAACACCCTGCTGCCCCAGTACCTTAAGTGTCCTTTTACCTGTTTTTATTCTTCCATCTCTGCTTATGACTCCCCCGGGCTCAACACTCATGACGTAGATAGGCAAATCCCATTCCCTATGCGACGCCCCGCCTGCCACGGTCATGCCGAGAGATTCGCTGGGGTCTTTTCGGACACTTACCACCTTCTCGTGGCAAGTGACCACAGGATGGAGGGGCTAAAGGCACAGACAGAAAAACAAACATAGCACATCTGCTCACAAGAGGGTTTGCATTTCCTACATACAAAAACTACTCAAGTCGGATAAATACATGACAGTAGTCCTTGGTCTCACAGAGAAAGACGCAGGCAGAGCGGACCCTCGCTTTGCCTCCCACCCTCAGCAGAGCTGCATTATCCCAAATTCTATGGGCTGATTCGGAGAAAGTTTACATTTCAAATGGGAATGGAAAACATGGAAGAGGAACAGGTTGGAGATCACTGGAGAAATACTAAACATGCAAAGTGAATTGCACCCAAGATTTTTCAAGTGACTCATTTATTCCTGATAATAGTATCATAAAACTCTTGTCATTCATGAATAGCAGGATTTTTTCCTAAGTTAAAAAAAAAGTAACCGTATTTTAATTAAATAGTTTCAGTTTAACTTAGGTGGGGAGTCAATTATAGAACTCCTTAAAGAAAAATAATGGATTTTATAGATGTTCCACTCTAAAAAACGCTCTACTAACTGGATTCCCTCCAGTTAGCATCTTCATTCTTACTTCAGCATTTCTCAACTATATGCAGTTCTACCCTTTAGCTGTATAGCATATACTGAGGACCACCTTTAGAAAAGCAGATTAAGAGAACTCTGATTTGGGTTCAACAACTCTAAACTAAAAACAGTCAAAGCTACATGCAGTGTTATCTTGAAGCAGTAAGACAGAGTCGGTCAAGGGCACTGTTTATCAATGAATACATATCAACATATAATTTTCTAAAAACGTATTCTCCCTGCTTGTGCAATGACCTAGGGGTATAAGTGGGAATATGCGCTGCAAATAAGTACTTGTAATACTTGATCAGACCTCAGAAAAGTCTATAGCTCAAAACACAGCTTACAGTCATATCTAAAGAAAGAAAATTAAAAAACAAAATCAGGGTACAAAACAAAGTGTAAGTATACTACCTTTTGTTTAAAAAGGGGGAGGAAAATTTGTATTAATATTTGCATTTTCATGAAGACACCCTGGAAACAAGAAAGTGCCTTTATGGGCATGGAGGTGGGGACCAGACAGATCAATCATGATAATTAAACTTTGTAAAGTTGATGGCTAACATCGTATAGAACTATTGCCTGCATGCACAAGAGTCCATTTTTAATACTTCATTATGAAGATAAGTCTAGGCTTTTTGTGCATTTATATCTTACGATTTTCTATGGTATAAAAGTACCCATGCCTGTTTTAATGGCCTTATTGTATCCAATAATAGCCTATTACTATATCCCTAGCACTGAACATAGCATTTAGCACATTAAGGATGGTAACTATGCTTGTCAAATAAATGGATGGTTAAATTACAAGATGCCACAAATTGTTTTTGGTAGTAACAGAATACCCAATCAGGAATTGCAAATTATTATGGCCAAGATATATGGTACAATTAGTACTTTTAAGGTCTCTGTGTGTGTCTGTAAACCCCAGAACCTCGAAGAGACTATTTAACAGAAGTGAGTTATCAACGGAAATGGGATCTTCTTCAGGGCAAAGTTTCAAAATAAGACAAATAAATAACAGTATGAACACAGTGGTCCTAGCACTCCAGAGTAGTTCCGGAGGTGCTCTGCAGATCCATTCGTACTATGTGACCTTTCTCTTCCACAAAGCAGTTAGAGAGAGCATGTCTCTGCCTTTAATCACAGACATCTCTCAGAAGAGCCCTACTTGGAGTTGCAGGCAGTTCTGAAGTGCCCCCAGTGCAGGGCAAAGTTCTAAACCTAGGGACTCCTACTGACAGCTCATTCCTGGGGATGTTCATAAAGCATTTGCTCCTGATCCTCACAAAGAAGGGGTTTCCTCCCTTATTTCCACCTGGAAGCCAGGGATATTATAGGGGTAGCTCCCTAGGTGATGTCTAAAACACAGTACAGAATCCTCTGGAAAATAAGGACATCTTTTCCCATTAAAAAATATATGGACATTGGAGAGGGTATGTGCTATGGTAAGTGCTGTGAAATGTGTAAGCCTGATGATTCACAGACATGTACCCTGGGGCAAATAATATATGTTAATAAAAAAATATATATGTGTGTGTGTACGCACGCGCGCGCACACACACACACACACACGTTCTACTGCATTCTTGAGCAGCTGCCTAGTACTTCATCATGTGGCTATGTCATATCCCCCCACTGATGACCATTTTGGTTGTTTATAAGTCTCTTGCAAAATTAAACAGTGTCATTGTGAACATCCTTAGACGCATATCTCGTGCACTTGTGTAAATATTTCTTTGGGCTAATGTCCTAAAAGTGCAATTGCTAAATCAAAGAGCCTGGGCATTTTACATTTTGATACATGTGAAACAGTTCGATCATCTATAATTTCACCAAAACATTGTGAACATCCCACAATTCTGCCAATACTGGGTTTTATCAATATTTACAATATTTGTCCGGAGGAAAAGAAGATTCCGATAATTCAACTGACCTTCTAGGTAGTAAGCTTAAACACATGTTATTGTTATTTGGATCTCTAACAGTAATATCATTTGAGATCATCCGTCATCACTCAAAGCTCCCCCGACCTCATTTACGAAGTGGGGAAGAATGCCCATGTAGGGCGCTCCTGCAACCGAAGAAACGCCTTTGATCTGAGAATACTTTGTTAAAAAAAAAAGTGTCACTAAATTCATTTGAAAGTAGCAAAATCACATATCTTATGAAATATTCCAAAAATGGCTTCTCACCTGCCACACCAGTTAATAGAAATAAGTGGGGCTCTAATTATTTTGTTGTGAGTCAATATTCCTTGAATAATGTACAGTTTGGCCAGATATTCTTTGAGGAAAGGGAAAGAAATATTCATTATCTACTTAAATGTGTCCAGACAGAAAAACTGAAACTCAACATTAAAACGAATCTGATCAAATGAATCATAGCTGGCCAGAGGGTGGCGGGGGGCGGGGGGGGGCGGGTATTGACAACTGAAACCCCAGATATCTGACTACATCTGTGCTCTCCCCACCACACTACTCTGCTTTCAGAGGTCATGTCTTAACACATGATAGAAATTAACCTATCAATTTTCAGACAACTGTCAGAAAAACACATGAAAGAATCAGTTGCTCAATTTTTCCAGGAACGGTTTATCTCAATGACTAGAGAATTCAACTCAAACCCAATTCTGCCAAATAAAATACAGGACAAATAAGACTCGGAGGCTGAAACCTATGTGCTCCTGGCTGCAGCGGTTGGTTATTTCTGCTTGTAGATGCGAGTTCCTGGAGAACAGAGTCTTCTCCCACACTTGCCGTGCTGAGCAAGGACAGGTTTCAAGCACCTGTGGACTCTACACAAAAGATCGGGCTACCCCATATAGGAAATGTGTCCTTTGTCCTGTGTTTCTGACAGCCATCTGCCTTCCCCACCAGAGAGACCCATGTTAGCAATGAAAAGCCCAAGTACCACCATGAACCCTTCCCACGCAGAGTGGCCTCACCCTGGTTGGGGAGAAAGAGAGCTAAATCTGACAGAGATCTTCTTTTCCATCCGGGTTTTCTCCCAGTCCCCCTTCCCTACTTCGGAGATCTCAGGATGTTCCCTAACATTCAAAAACATGATTTAGCATGAACTAATTCAAGCCGATTCAAAAACATCACGGACGCCAGTCTACTTTATCATTTAGCTATAAAAATACATACTTCTTAGAATATTGGGATTTTTAAAATAAAGTATTTTAGATTTATTTTTTAAAAAGTATAAAGATGAACATAATGACCAACCCTTGCACCTTATAACCCAGAGTCAGAAATACAGTTTCCACTCTAGTCAAAATCTCCCTGGGATTTCTCTCCGGTCACTTTCCCTTTCCTCGCCCACAGAGGTAACCACATGCCTACATTTGATGCCTATTTGTCTTTAACTTTTCAGTTGGCTACAAACTTTTCCGTCTCACAAGTCTTGGTTTGCCTCCTTTGGTATTTCTCTGACTCACTTAAGCTCCTACTTTCAAAAAGCCATGTTGTTTCCTAGATAAAACAAAGCTTAGGATCATAAAAACCGAAATCATCAAAGAGCCACATGTCTTAGTTTTATTTTAAATAGGTCGTGAGTGTGTGTGTGCATGTGTATGTGTGTGTGTGGGGGGGGGGGGCATCTCAGAAGGCAGACAGAACTATAAGTTAAAATGAAAATATTACAATTTCCCACCAGGTCAGTTTGTTCTGTATATTTTCTAGGAATTAGATACATGACAGAGATTGCAGCAAAAATTTGAACAGCTCATCCCACTGTTTCCATGATTCGTGGTGGTTAGGTGGAAGGGATTATAGACCCACGGTGCTGACGGAAGCCTCCTGCTTAGTGGTTTAATGAGCTAGAATACAATATGGTCTAGTTAATCCAACTATAATTAGTTAATTAGATTAATTAGATTAAGCTAATAAACTAGTTTCCCATTAATAAATACCATTAGTTTAATTTAAACACACTAATGGTATTTACTAGCAAAAGACGCCGGGAGTCCTTATTCATAAAATGCTTTAGCAGGAGTTACCTGGTCTGTCTAGATTGCTTACTGTAAATAAGCCTGGAATTTATGGATTTATGGGACACGGCTGGCTAGCTGGCTGGGGTAAGGGGCGGGGGTGTGGCCTTGAAGGCTGTGTCATAAATGGCATGTTTCAAAATCAAGATTTTGAGTCTTGTTTCTGTATCTATTACTCAAAAACCCAAACCTGTGAGTTATTCCATCCTGATATGTTCTGATTGCTATGATAGGCATTCCTTAATCTCTCTTGCAAGATGAATGGGCTACCTATACATTTTTTTTTTTTTTTAGTTACAAGTGATTTAATGGAATCAGATCTTAGGAGAGCTGGCTAGAAACTCATTGCCATCACAATAGGATGCCAACCAAGGCTATGGGACTCTGAATTTGGACTAAGCAAAGTGCGTATTGCTTTAGATGCCCATCCATGGAGAGATTATGGCATTGTCTCTAATAGAAGACACAGACAGAAGTACAAACTGGGCTAAAGTCACATCATTGAAAGAGAGGCTGCAATTGCCAGCCTGAAGGGTGCATTCAATCTATAGACGCATTCTGCTTAATCCACATTATTTTGTGTTATTTCTGAATTTAAATGCTGTAAGATAGGGCATCTGCTTTCTGATTTGCCCCATTCCCCACCACTCCCTAATGTTACATGAACTTGAAGTGTTTATATTATCTTCCTGGGTTCTTCTGCAAAAACAAACATACTAAAATTAGCAGAGGAATTATTTTAATTTTTAATTAAAATAATTTAATTTATATTAAATACAATATATAATTATAATAAATAAATTTTTAATAAAATACCTTGATCTGCAGGCAGACTGAGAACTTCAAACGTCAAAAGCCAAGCAAATCCCGTTTCATTTCGAAATGAATGAAAACGGTCCTTAAGTAAAATGACTGTTGGAAAAACATGACATCTATTTGGCTTTGACTTGAAACTATGTCTCCCTGTGAAGTCTGCAAGATCAGGTTTCAAAACTCTCTTGCACCTTTTTCCCTCTTGCTTGGATGGGAGATGCCTGTTATCTCACCAGGTCCTGAGGCTGGGACTTCAGGCTTTCTGTTTTATAGGACAAGTCAAACAGTGTTCAAGTGATGAAGTCCAGAGGTTACACTTGGAAATGGTAAAGTGTGCAGCCTTCCCAAGAAATAGCTTCCTGCAGGAGGAGCGGACACACCCCAGCTGGGGCTCACCTTGGGAGTGCTGCTCCTGTCCCCTGGCACTGGGGACCAGCTGCCGTTGCTGTTCCAGCCAGACTCCTGAATGATGTCAGGACCCTGCAGCCGAACCTGGCGGGACACGACGAGGTGGACACGCCTTTCACTGGCCTGGGAGAGGAGACACAGACATTAGCCACTCTCAGAGCTCCCATCCAACGCGACCGGCACCAGGGGCTTACCAAGATGCGAGTCTGAGTCTACTTATCCGGGAAAAAAAAGGGTGTCTAGAATTTCTCACGGCAGTGCCCGTTTTGCAATTTGGCAAGAACATGAGAATTATTTCCTTTATCTTTACATCAAGGAGGAAGACCTGTTTCAAGAGAAAAACTAGGGAAGGTTTGACTCAGGCAACAGACATCATCAAACATTGTTATTTTTAAGGCACAGGTTGTTGCACACAAGCCATGTCTGAAGGACTTTTCTGATAGAACAGAGTATACGGTGTAAAGTCTAAAACCCAGACTGAAGGTAAACAGTACAGAAAAAGGACCAGAGTTGGTGGCAGCCGCTCTACCACCACAGGAAGAGAAATCCCGCATCTACAGTGCTAGACACGTGGGCATGGGGAAGGATAAACACTTGAGAAATACAGTGATGACTTCATAGGTTCCAATACAGCCTGATTAAAGGCCTTTGCCTCAAACCTTTATTTTTTGTGTGACCATCACCAATTCTGACTCCTCTTCCTCTCTGCTATATACATTGATGCTTGCACAGAACATTCCAAACAGCAAATATATTGCTTACTGGGGAGGTCCACTCCACACCATAAATTTACAAACTGGCTTTCCGCCACAGATGAATTTCATGTCTGTTCAAGAGCATTACTCATTTTTCCAGAACCGCTGACTACTGAGGCGCACAGAGGAGACCTTAACCCTGTGAAACGTACATCAACAAAGCTCCCTGATGGCCCAGGGTTGATTAGAAAGGTCCCCAAGAAAGACTCGATTTGGGGACAAGGTGGAGAAGAGAGGAGTAAATTTCTAGGGTTCATCTCTTCATCCCATCCCCTGACCACTCATCACAACAGCAATGGACATTGGTCTGCCTGCCTTTCTTCCTTTATTATAGGTATGGCTATCAGACCATGGGAAAATCAGGTCATGAAGGACGACCTTGTTTTTAAAATCTTAAGCAATCAGATCCCCATGGTTGTCCAACAATAACCAGCCCAAACCTCCATGGATCTGCATCCTTGTATCAGTAAACATTTCTTTTCAGAGCTCTCTTGAAACTTAGGGTTCATCAACTGGGTAGCCATAAATCAGATGACATTTTAAAAACAACCTCTAAAGAGTATTAAGAGTTTCTATTGGTGGATGGTGGGCTAGTCAAGAGGATTCGTCTCTATCATTCTGTAATTACAAAAATCCTACTGAACAGGGCCCAAAAAGCAAGTTCAAGTCCTTCACTCATGTTCCTTCATGTAAAGCCCAGTCATCCCTCTTGCTGGTCTACCCAATCATCATTTACATACCTTCCCTTGGCTCATGTGCCTATCTTGAACTCTTTGGTGTTTCTTATCACCTACGGAGCTTGCGAAGAACAAAAATAACAGGCTCAGGAAATAATCATGAAGCAAGTGGACATGAAGAACTACGGAATGAGCCAGCGAAACGCAATCCTTAGAGGAGTATTTCGTAATAATGTTTCTTTCTTTATACTGTAAGCCTCACTTATCCTAATGAGGTTATCACTAGGAACTTTCTGAAGCAAAAATGACTAAGAGATAAGTGGTAAACACTCCAGTGGAAACTCCCAACTGCTGAGCCCAAATCTACTCCTTATCTTCAGGGAAACTCCGATGTTTTGAAGGATCTCAGAGGTGGGTTTGTCTTTGGCCTGCGTATAGTATCACGTTCACTTGGCTCAGGGGCAATTCCGTGACCTGGGCTCCTCCTACGAACTGAGGAAAGTCTGAGACTTACATATCGAATCGGCTTGCCAGGCAAAATTCAAGATGCCACGGAGCAGCTTGCAAGAGCCGTTTAATTCACATTTTCGAACACAAAGTTCTCACCGGATTTTCAAATGCTGACATTGGTAAAGTCGTTGGCAGGAACAACGTCCCAGTAAATAACCCTGTATCCGTTTCCTTGGACATGAATTCTCCTCAAGGCTGGGTCTGCGGCTCAAACTGCTCTCAGGGAGACTCCGTCGGCACTTTCTGGAAACAGGCTAATGTATTTGCACTGGTTCTAGCCCTCAGGAGCAGCTCGATTCAGTGTCGAGAAACAGCCCTTCAGACCAGCAAGCCTTTCCTTCCTTGGGTGTGAATCTGGTGTGAGGGTCAAGTGCGAGAAAGGGGGTGAGGGGGAGACAAATTTTCTATGGCATATCCGCATCGTATGTGCCAGAAAGATGGGTGCAGCCGATCCGTCGGCTTCAAT
>CM052899.1:139904289-139951743 GCA_028534135.1 Potos flavus | reverse complement strand
TTCTCTACAAAATCCTTGCCATGTTGTCACACAGCTCATGCTTCCGTGCCTCCAATGACCGTGAACTCACTGTGTCCCAAGGCAGTGTGGGCCATTCTTAGCACTAATTAGAAAGTTTGTCCTTAGGCTGAGCTAAATGTGCCATTTTCTTGCTTGCCCATTGGCTCCAGTCATGCCCTCTTGGGCAGCCCTAAATCAATTTCCATGTGACAATCTTATTCGAAGATAAGGCTCACTGTTCTCCCTTAGCTCTTCTCCTTTCCAGGTCAACTATTTCTACTTTCTTTAATATTTCATGTGTTTTCAAGTCATCTCAAAAGCTTGACTCCCTCTAATAAAGCTGAGCAGCGTATGTGTTTATAGAATCGGATCCAATACAGAGGAGTCTCTGCTGATGGACCGGCTGTACCCAAGACCTCAGTGATGGGGTCCCATCTTACCATGCCATACATTCATAGGGGATTAGCTCTGTGAAGCCAAGAGCTCCATAGATGTCAGTCTTCATTATTAGTGCCTAATTAAAAGATGACAAGGAGGTTCCCAGTACCTCACTTAGGGACCCCTTACATCAGCACAGCCTAGCTCTGAGATCACGTACAGCGCATAGACCCTACATGGCAATATGGACCACAGGAGGCATCAGAACCGTCACCGGTTGATAGACTAGAAAAATACCAAAGTCAGCAGTCATTTGTTGACCTGGCAACATACCCCAAAATGAGGTTCAGAAACAAAACCCTTGCCCTACCCCTCTCCTCCAGTGAGCAGGAGAAATTGAGAAAAATACCTTTCACTGAGCAAAAAGTTGGGGGAAATAGAACCCCAGAACAAGCTAATGGTGCACTGTAAGCAGAGAGTTTCTAGAAAACGAGCTTGGCGCAGGCAAACCTGGGGCGTGATTTGGTCACTGTTGAACATTAGGTCCTAGCATAGCACCTGGCACATTCTTAAAAGAATTCAAGAATATCTTCTGCTGGAGAGGCAGCAGCTACTTCAGTGAGCAAAGAGCAACCCGCCAAGGAAAAAGGAAATTAAGGAGGCTTTGAGGGGGGCGCCTGGGCGGCTCAGTGGGTTAAAGCCTCTGTCTTCACTCAGGTCATAATCTCAGGGTCCTTCGATCGAGCCCCACATCAGGCTCTCTGCTCAGCAGGGAGCCAGCTTCCCCCTCTTTCTGCCTGCCTCTCTGCCTACTTATGATCTCTCTCTCTGTCAAATAAATAAATAAAATCTTTTTTTTTTTTTTTTTTTTTTTAAAAAGGAGGCTTTGAGGAAAAGTGGTGGACCTTAGGATTTGATCAGGGTAGAAAAAGATTAGAGATAGAAATCTGGTCTACTTTCCCTCTACTTTGCCTGTAGCTGCATACTCATCGTTTTGCTCCCAGAAGCACATCTTTTAAGGGCTAAGATGTTAATGATGACAGTCTGATGTACACAGGGTCATACAGAGGTCAATGACAATGTCAAAGTAAGAATATAGTTCTGGAATTCTCGTGGCTGCTGATTGCCGAGTCAGCAGAATGACCCAAGTCCTTTGCCTCAAACATCATTACTTTTATGGTATCTAGAAGTTACTCTCGTGGTTGATTCTGGTCATGCACGTGCAAAAATGCACATGTGGGGATATTTTGAGTTGGAGGAAGGGCAGCAAAGCCTCAAAATTCCCTAATATTTAAAAAACAAAACAAAACAAAACAAAAAAACAGATGCCCGAATATTGCCATGTGGAGCTGTGCATGGGATTCACTCACAAAATTCGAAGCTGAAAAGCTATACAGTTTACCAAGTCATGCTTTATCACGAGCGCATGAAATGTAGAGCCCCATGTAAAAATCATCCGGATTTTAAGAATTCAGCTCAAGAAGTTGGTTTTTACGTTCACGTATTCTTTAGTCTTTGTATTAAACTTATTACGATGCCATGTTAAGAAAATGGGTTTACATGGGAATTTGACTCTGTATTAGTGGCACTGATCTGTAAAAAGCACATTGATCCCTCAGGTCTTATTTCACTGGCCGTTCTTACTGGCTCCAGGGGACAAAAGTTCTGTCTTTTTTCCAGTTGTGCAGAGCTCACGAGCTGGAATCACGTATTCAGAACACGTGTAAGTAATACGAGTGGTTCATCATTGACTTTCCAGCTCTGTCTAGAGGCCGTTCACGTTCTTTTGAAAAGTTTGAAGAGCCCGGTTGTCAGCTGTTCTTTGATAAAATAACTTCTCATTTAAATATTAATTCATGCCAAGGAAACAAAAATCACACCTATGTAAATATTAATGAAACCCTAGAAGTTATCATCCCCTCTACAAACGGCTTTGAATTTTTTTTTTCCCCAGCTTCTGCCTCGAATCTGGGAGTTGCCTAGGAAAAAAAAGGCACAGGAAGGAGACTCAAATTTGAAATCCAAAATTACTTTCTTCATTTCTTAATTGTCTGTATTTGAACTGCTGAATACATTTGAACTCACTGCCCCAGAATTGCAGATGGAGGACAGCATCTCAGAATAGGCATAGTATTGTCAGCATAAATCATTCTCACACTGGTAAGTGGGCAGAGATGCAATCTTTTTTTTTTTTTAATTTTATTTATTTGTCAGAGAGAGAGAGAGAGAGTGGCAGGCAGAGAGAGAAGCAGGCTCCCCACTGAGCAAGGAGCCTAACACGGGGCTCAATCCCAGGATCCTGGGATCACAACCTGAGCTGAAGGCAGATACTTAACCACTGAGCCACCCAGGCGCCCCACCAACAAGGATTCTAGACATGGTGCTCAAAAAATGAAGAAATTGACAATGGAGAAAAATAAAGTCCTAAGTTTATTGGAGTCAACTCCTTATTTGAAGCTTCTGTCTCCGTGGGGCTTCTCGTCCTAGGAGTCCAACTCACTCCTGGGCTCTGACACCCGGGACTGCTGAGTAAGTGGGGGTTAGGACTCGACATATGTAAGTTGGTCAAATTTAAAACAGTTGTGGCTTCTCTGTAATAACTTTTCCCTGAAATAACAGAGAAAAAGGCAAAAGTGTGGTACTGTGGGAGAAAACATGCCCCAAAAGACATGTTGTCTGGGAATTTCTTTCTAAGGCAAGTATGATTCATGGAGGAGATACACGAAGGCCAGGCAGCCAAGGATCGGTTGGTAACTTGAGTCTCTACCTTTGAAGGGTATTAAGTTTAAGTCCCCCGGCCTGGTGTGTGTTACAAGTATCACATAAATAAAATCCGCTCTTGAGATTGCTTAACTGGATTTTCCCAGCATTCTACTTTTTCCACTTCTTTCCCAACTAGCTTTGCCCAATCCTTTAAAAAAAATTTTTTTTTCCTTTTCCCCTGCTTATAAAGCACGTTGGCTTTGTTTAGTAAGCAGAAGACTCTTTTAGGAAGTCCCACTGTTAGGCAAGATTTTACTTCATAAATTTTCTTTCTCAGGGAAAAAATTTTCCGTCTTCTGTTATTAATCTACAAAAGTAGAATGCCACATGTAATCAAAATTTTTCCAAATGGCATGAGTAAGGGAGTTTTTCTTGTGCCTGTTGCACAGTGAGTAGTTGGCAGGTTAGCTCTAGAACGCAAGCTGCACGGACTGACCTGCGGAGGGAGCTGACAAATACAACACGAAAAAGAAAAGTGATGATCGCCTTAAAGTCTAGTTCCAAAGGGGGGGTAAAGTCATGCTTAGAGGGCAGTTTGTTCATGATGAGAAAAATGACTCTATTCCGTGGGTTAATGTTTCCATGAACGTTGTCTATTTTCTGTTCTCACCCATTGACACATACGGGCTAAAACTACCTGCTAAATATGGACTTCACTGCATTTGAGACCAGAGACAGGAATGTATTCCAAGCCCCACAAGGCCAGAAACTGTGTCAGTCTTGTTTACCAGGGTACCACACACCTGTCGGCACCTGGAAGGTGCTCAACCAATAATAACCGAACAAATTCAAGAGGAAACGATGTAGACATTCCATCTTGGGGACAAATAGCGTGTAAAAGTAGATTTGCTGTTTGTTCTTTGGTAAATGGTTTGATGAAAAATCCCTAAGAGATGGAATTCATGTATAAATTCTATCTTCTGTATATTTACATTTTTATAACTTGACTCAATTTATTCATTCAGCAAATATTTATGGAGTGTCTATACTTGCCAGGCATTTCTCTAAGTGCTTGAGATACAACACTCTACTGTATTATTCTATCCTAGGCCAGCAGGTAATAAAGTAATTAGCTGGTAGGAATAAAGCAGATTAAATAAAGGATATAGAGCTGGGGGTGGGAGAAGCTATTTTAAGTGGAATTGTCAGTGAAGGCCTCTCTGAGGTGACATTTGAGGAGACCTGAAGGAAGCATGGCAGTGAGACAGACATTTGCAAGACTCTTCCAGTCAGAAGGATAGTGAGAACATCAGCCTTGAGGTGAAAAAGGTCTTGCAATTTTTGAGAAGCAGTAGCAAGAAGACAGTGTGACTGAGCATGGTAAGGCAAGGGTGAGAATACTAGAAATCCTCTACTTTGCTTAAGAAATGAAGCTAGAAAGGTAACTAAAGGCCAAATTACATACGGCTCTGAAGGCTATTGTTAAGATTTGGAAATTTTACTCTGTCTTGGGAAGCATCAGAGATGAACACAGGAGTGACATAATGGGATTGACTCTGGCAAATGGCCATCTAACTGCCGCGTAGAGAGCAGAGGTAGAGAATCAGGGTAGAGGCCAGGAGGCCAGGTGGGAGGTCTTCCACAGAGACCCAGTGCCGATGGTAGCACGGCTGAGGGAGGCCGTGGAGGCAGTGAGAAATGGATTACAAAGAGAGCATATTGAAGAGAGTAAGAAATTCGTATGGCCCAAATAACTGGGCAAATGGCGCCATTTCTAGAGACTGGAAAAGACTGAGGAAAGAACAGGTTTGACAAGGAATAGAGGAGGGAGAAGTCAAGGATTTGGTTTTAGAAATTAAGTTTGAGATGCCTTTTAAATATCCACGTGGAGGGGCGCCTGGGTGGCTCAGAGGGTTAAAGCCTCTGCCTTCGGCTCAGGTCATGATCTCGGGGTCCTGGGATAGAGCCCCGCGTCGGGCTCTCTGCTCAGCAGGGAGCCTGCTTCCCCCTCTCCCTCTGCCTGTCTCTCTGCCTACTTGTGATCTCTCTCTCTCTGTCAAATAAACAAATAAAATCTTTAAATAAATAAATAAATAAATATCCCCGTGGAGATACCAAGTAGGCAGTTGGTTATGTAGGTGTGGTGCTCAGAGAAGAAGTTGAAGCTGGGCATATGGACTTGGGGATAGACTCCAGAGCCTAAACTCCAGAGGGGAAATGCTTCTTGTAACTCTGTTCTTTTCCACCCGATCCACAGACAATGGCCTCAGGGCCGTTGGGCAGATAAACATCCATCACGCTGAGAATCACCCTGAAAGCGGAACACCACCAAGAGCCCCAGCTCAGGGGCGAGATACCACATGTGCTTCCTATCCTGGGAGACAGGAAGTGGGGTAAATCCCCTTGCACTCTTTGTCTCAGGCTGTCCACCCCTCAAAGGACAGTATCATACACTACTTGAGTCTCCTCGAACAAGAGGGAGAAGATACCACACGTGTGACAGTGAAGAGAGTTGTCAACACCTGAAAGAACTTCATGGTTGGAACCCAGGGTAGGGAGACTTGTGTGTGCTTAGACGGTCAAGTTCTAGAAAGCAGGCTCTGTGTTATGATTACCGTCCTCTGTGGAACTTGGTACAAGGTTCAGTCAACTACCGCTGCTGACTTGCTGTCTCCTCTTGAAGCATGAATACTTCACTCTTCACTAAGAGCAAGCTGACGCAGTATGCCAGGTAATTGCAAATGCTTCGTAAGATAAGGCCTCAAATCTCCTATCAGCCCTCTACCACTTTGAGAGAGATCTAAAAAAATCATGTCACTTCCTTTCTTAAACCCTTCCAGTGACACCCCATGGCCTTGAGGATAAAGTCTGAACTTAGCATGGCTCATAAAACTCCATAGGATCTGGTCCTTCCCTCCCAATCCGGCTTTGTCTATGGCTGCTTTTTTTAAAAATACACCATGTTCCAGGTGTTAATGCTTCCCCTAACCAGCTTTCAGGCAAATGTTCTTTTGTGGTGTACCCCTTAAAATGGCCCTCCTTCCCTTGTCTACCTAGAGAACTTCTACTGATTCCTCAAAGCCCCAGTCAAGATCTTCTCTGTAAAGAATTACTAAGCCCATGCAAGCAAAAATCTCTCCTTCATCTGAAACAACACTGTACTTAATTTCTCCGTTAGAGTACTAACACACCATAGGGCAATTATTTACAGAAAGCCCATCCCCTGTACTAGACTGTGGGCTCCTTTGAGAGAACAGCCTAAGAGGCATCATCTCTGTGTTCTCTGTACCTGACACACAGCTAGGTGAGCAGTAGGAACTTATTACATCTAGGCTAAATGAAGTGAATAAATGGGTTAGAGTACAAGAGTCCAGAACAAAGCCTGTCCTTCTAAGAATAAAGATGGCAGCTTACTAAACAGGAGAAAAACATGGTGACCCAGCCAAAGGCAACAAGATACATGCTAGGGCTTGATGATGCTATCCAGTCAGGAACGAATTACTATGAACCAATGTCAGGTTATTGGGAACATAATTTGCATGCCTCTCTTTCTAGGGGCCTTTTCCTACATTCATTTTTGAGTTCCCATGGGCTTTCCAAGGAGGCTGGACTCAGCCATGGAGACAGGGCTTAGCCTTAGCCAATCCCATAGTGGTCTCTGTCCACAGGATTTCTGGAGGGTAGAGGGCACAGCTTCTTATGGGAGTTAGTACATCTGGATGTCTTAGATATGTCCAGAATGTATCTGAATGACCCCTGGGTCTGCAAATAACACACAGGGTATAGGGACGACACAGCCTTGCTGATCTTAAGTGATCTTAGGCTGGTCAGGGTTCAGCCTATAACCCTGAGGGTCTACAGGCCGTCAGATTGGATGGCAACATTTAGGGAATGTCCATGACCCTGAGACACACCATTTGCTTGAGCAATGTTCTTACCTGGCCCTTCAATCTTGAATTCCGGAAAGGGGGGCACCGCATGTCACACATGGTAGTGTCACACATGGTAGTAACAGGACCGGTAGGTCAGGGTAAGGAGCATCCCACTCACACAGGCAGTTTCTAGCCAGGATCTTAGCAATGACCCGTGACTCACCTGGATCAGATGAGCTGCGCTTTCTGGGCTGCCGTACCGAAGGTCGTGTCCATTGATGGCTAACACGCGATCGTTCTCCTCCAGCTGACCGTGTCGGTCTGCCACACCGCCATTCAACACGTTGAAGATGAATACCCCAGGCTCATCCACCCTGCGCACTAGTTTTATTCCAAGCTGTTCCTCGGGGCTGCTTTTGTTGAGAATCACGTGGAAACTGTCATCGCGGGGCCCGTAGGCGTCCAGCGCCTGTCCGCCGCTCCTGCTTTGGAACTTCTGCTCCCGCAGCACAGTGAGCCGCAGCACCTGGCACGGCTGCCGCAGGAGGCCCAGGGCATAGTTGTGAGGCACGTTGCTGATGTCCATCCCGTTGACCTGGGGGCAGAGGGGACGGGAAGCTAGAGCGGATCAGCCAGCTCCACCTGCCACAACCCTTCCTAGAAGGTCCAAGCCCACAGCATCAGCAGGACCCTTCCTTAAACATGCTCTGGTCTGTCACCTTCCCCTCTGTCCCCATCTCCAGATACCCCCATCTTCCAACATTCCTTCTAGCCCCGCTTTCCTTTTGTTACCCTCACCGCCCGTTCGGCTCTCTCGATGGATGCCATCTCTCCTCAGCCTGTCCCTGCACGGGCCCCCAGATTTATTTAGACGGTCCCAGCCTTCATTCCCGTTGCTTGCTGAAATCAGTGTTCAGGAGAAGGGGTGAGGGGGGCGGGGGGTAGAATAAACGAAGAAAAGGTAGGAAAAGGCAAAAGAAGAAAATGTCCCGTTTAAGTTCAAATGATTACACTAAACTGCTGTTGAGATTAAAATGTCCTTCCAATAATCCCCAGATGAGTTTTTCTCCCTGGGTCACCGGTCCTGGAACTTCCGGCCCCACCACTGCGCGTGCATGTGTGTGCGTGCGCGTGCTCGTGCGCATGCGTGCGGTCTTAAGGTGATTGCTGCCTATGCGGTCTTTTGCCCATGTTCTCAACAAGAGGAAAGAAAATATCTCTGTATAACAGTTTCAAACACACTGGTGTGAATGAGTTTCTAGGCTCTCTTACTACAAGTCTGGATCCCTTTATCCTACCTACTTCAACGTCCTCAAGCTCGGCCAGCTCATTCGTGCCTCATTAATTATCTGCGGGGCTGATGCCGCAGGGGGCTTTCTGGTTTTCATCCCAGCCGGAAGGCTACAGCCCCTAGTGATAGTCACTGCTTTGCAAGAGAGCGATTTCACAGCAACGCCGTACTCTGCGCAGGGTCTAAGGACAGGGGCCCCTATGGCTGGGTAGGATTTCTTGTACTTGTACTTGCAGGCAATGGCTAGATGCGGCTCAGGGTGAAATTTTAAGGGGTCTTCCTGCAGCCCACCATTCCTGGTTTTTTGCTGCCCCTCCAGGGATGGATGGAGGCCCTCGAGCACAGAGCAGCTCACCGCCTTTGTCTACTCCCAGGGGAGCTCACAGCCCTTGTTCTGCTCTGTCACTGATCCTGTGTCTGGTTTCCCCCATCGCACCCAGGCCAGGAGAAGGCCAGGGCTATCTGCTAGACGGTCCTGGCAGCCCTTTGCCTGCAAGGGCCACTTGCGGGTCCCAAGAATCAAAATGGCTTATTATGCAACCCTCCCGGGCGGGAGAGCTCCTTCCCTCTGGAGGGAAGTCACGTAGAGTATTACCCACTGCACCGCCGGATGCTCTCTGGAGCGTAACGGGCCCTGCCTTGTACTCCACCTCGGAGGCCAGTGGGAGTTTCAGGATTGCTAGGACAACTACTTTAAATTCTTTCTCCTCTTATTCCAGAAAAGAAGAATTTCTTTGCCAGAGAAATAGCATTTGATCCATCAGGAGCCGGCCCCTCCACCACCTAGAAGGAATGGGATGAAACTCTCCTCTGGGCATCAGACAGGGAATATAGGACCAGGGAGGGATTTCCTGCACGCCACATGTGGGACTTCTGTCTGATCAATGACTCTCCCTTCCTCCTTTCTCTTCTCGTCAGAATTCTGCCCAAACATCCTTCCTCGCACCCAGGCCTCAGAGGACAGAAATGCCCAAGGTGTGCTGTTCCACCAATCCGCCTGCCCCCGAATGTCTGTGGCTTGGTGGGAATAGCTTAGGATTATTTTTTGGTTTTTCTCACGGAGGGCCCTTAAGCCACTGGACGTTTACTGTGGAGGGGTGTGTGAATGGGACTGACTAGGTAAAATACAGAATGTTCCATTAATCCGCTCTAAAAACAACATAAGAAGATCTATGCTCCAGTTTTCTATTATTTTATGCTATTGTTACTTAAAGTAGGAGGAGGGGGTAGAAAGGAGAGAGGAAAAGGAGGAGGAGGTAGAGAGAGGGGAGTGGGGACAGAAGCTGGAAGGGAGATGAGAAAGGAGGGGAGGACAGACAAAATGGTACAGAGACAGACTATGCTTCTACAGAAAGAGGGAGAGACTAGAAGAACAAGACAGACAGAAGGGGACAAAGACCTATCTCAATTATATCACAAGTCTCAGATGAAGAGTCCTCTCAATGTAATAATTACAGAAAGGGACTGCTTCACATTTATTTAGCATTTCCTCCATCCATCCGTTGACTGGCTCTGAAGGGATTTTTATTAAGCCCTTTTTCATGGCCCCACAGCGACCACGTCTACCTTCAGGATGATGTCTCCTGGCAGTAGCCGGCCATCCCTGGCAATCACCCCGTCACGGTAAATGTGCTGGATGATGATATGGACCAGTGGAGTTTCGCTGCCTCCCACGAGCCTAATGGAGAGGCTTTCGCTGGGATCCACTCGATTGATCTTGACGCTTGTAATTTCACCATCTGGAATCAGGTGATACAACCTTGGAAAGACTAAAATGGACAAAGACAGTATTTATTTAAGACACCCACCCAACGGACATTTCCAGCCACTCTTCTTCTTGCCAAACTTCGGTTTCAGCCAAACTAAACTATTCATCGTTCTGCGTACATGTTTTCCATTTTCCTGCCTCTGTGCCAGCATCAGTTTCTCTGCCTGGAATGTTTTTCACTGTAGGCCTAGACCCAATTTTTCCGTCAAGACTTGCATGAAAGGATCCCTTTCAATTAAACTCTACCCTGATCCCTCTCTTTCCCTGCTCTGTCTCAACATCCCAATTCCCCCTACCCCCCAAAGCTTCTACGGCTCCCAGCACTGAGCCTTCCGTTACCATCCATGCTCATTTCTAGACTCTAAGATCTTTGAGGACATCATTTCTGACCGTTCTGTGGCTGTGTGCACAGATCACAAGTGTCGGCCAAAGCCTCCTGAGGGTGGAGCAGTGAAGGAGAAAGAAGGGTCATTATGGAAGAGACTACAGTTTCAGCACCTACTTATTGAGGAACAAAACAGAACAAACCTGCTCTTCGGCCTTCCCAGGTCATTTTGAAGATTTCTCCCCGGAAGTCCCTGCTTTTTCAGGCTTAGGGAATTTCAGGCCTCTCTCCCAGACACTTGTCAATAAAGGGAAGTCACACAGCCTGCTTCGTGACCCAGGAGAGGTGGTGGCTTCCAGAGGCTCGTCCCTGATCTGGCTGCATTGCTAAATTCAGAGCTCACAGGATATCTGGGGACCTAGGCGGGTGCCTCAAACTTTATCTTTTAACTGGAGACTCTTCTTTCCACATGAACTCTTTCATGGGTCCCTTCCCCACCAGCCCCCACCCCACCCCTGTGCCCACATGCAGAAGAGCTTCCTCAGTCCTGCGGTTTCATAGTGACAGGGACCGTTGAATGGCTTTCTTTTACACGCGAGGAGGTTGGAGCTTAGAGTGGGGAAGTGACAGGATTGGCTGGGGATTGCCAAGTAAGGTGGCCCTCAGGGCCAGTCACAGCCTGGGGCTCCAGGTCACCTGACATCCTGTCACCTCCCTCAGGTTTCTGTGGAACCAGGGGTTCACAGCAGTCCCACAGGGGACTTGCCCTAGAGACCGATAAGCCAGCAAAGCCGGCTGGAGCCGCCCTCCGCCTCAGTCTGAGGTGTGCAGAAGGGACGCCATGACAGGCCAGGCAAGCTACACCTAGCTTGGTGGCGGCAGCAGCTCCTCCCCCGGTGCTTGAGTGTGGATGTGGAGGGCGGAGATGCTTTCGTCTCCTGGAGCTGCTGACAGCTGCCTTTGCCCTAAGATTCTCTCTTCATTAAGTCATCTGGGAAGAGGAAAACTGCAGGTCTGGCTCTGCCTAACGCACTCTGTTTTCAAAACCCATGACCTTAGTCCATTTTCCCTAATGAACTACGAGTTCATTAAGAAGGGCTCAACTCTGGAGCGCCTGGGTGGCTCAGTGGGTTAAAGCCTCTGCCTTCGGCTCAGGTCATGATCTCAGGGTCCTGGGATCGAGCCCCACATCAGGCTCTCTGCTCAGCAGGGAGCCTGCTTCCTCCTCTCCCTCTGCTTGCCTCTCTGCCTACTTGTGATCTCTCTCTCTCTCTGTCAAATAAATAAATAAAATCTTAAAAAAAAAAAAAAAAAAGAAGGGCTCAACTCTCCAGGAACAACACAGAAAGAATTAAAATTACTTCAAAGTATTGCAGAACATGATAAACAAAGCAACTGAGCAGCCAGAGGAAGCCTGAGACGTTGCAAGTGTGGGTCCTTAACCTCCACTGGGATGTAATTTAATGTAAGCGATTGGCTTTGCTGTAAGGCTGTGGGCAGCAGCCTTAATCTGTCAGTTCCTGGTGCAAACAGCACTTGGGTGATTGAGTTCAATTAATGTTTAAACTACTTTGATTGCATTAAGTAGGCGTTACAGCGAGCATTTGTTGGAACAGGTCTGGTGACAGGGAATGGTGATTTAAAAAAAAATCACTTTGAACAAAGAAAGATTTAGACATAATCAAAGCTGCTGGTTCTTGCTCCCCTCCCTCTGCCTGTCTATCCCCCTCCCCCACCAACAGATTTGCAATAACCATCCTCCCAAACCAAAGCTACTCAGGGCATTTGATTTGAGAGTCTGAAAGGACACACCCAGTTGCATTTGTATGTAATGTTAACTAGAACCATGCCAATGAGATCCTAGTGACCTCGAAGAGTTAAATTTTGGGGGGTGCTTCAGTGGCTCTGCCAGTGGCGCAGCCCACTTTTGATGTTGGCTGAGGTTGTGATCTCAGGGTTGTGGGATCAAGCCCGGAGTCAGACTCCGTGCTCAGTAGGGAGTCTCCTTGGGATTCTCTCTCTTCCTCTCTTTCTTCCCCCAGTGCAAGCATGCGCGTGTGCATGCACACACACACACTCTCTCTCTCAAATAAATAAATCAATATAAAAAAATTTTTTTTCAGCTGTCAAACTTGCACTGGTCTGGAATAAAACAGAATTGTTCAGTATTGTGTTCTCACCGAAGGACTAGGGATATGATCTTATGTACTGAGTGTCTGTTATGTGCCGGGCATTGAGTGAGCCAGGTGCATGCGTATTTTGGGGGTTTAGTCCTTAAAACAACCCTACGAAGTAGATTCTTGTTATCCCTGCTTCTTAGAGGGCAGAATGCTGGAACTCAGAGAAGTTAAGTAACCTGGCCAGGGTCACACAGCCAATAAACAGTGGAGCCTCTTTATCCATGTGAAAAGGATGGATAAACTATGCCACGGGAGTTCACGGGACCAATCACAGGTTGCTGAAGCAGTGAGATTTGGCCATTTTTGAAAGCTTTGTTGCCTCGCAAATCCTGAAAAGACCATCATGACCAGCCTTGCTGCGTCTTAATACCTCACCCCATTCTGGAGTCACGGCTTCCTGGAGCATCTGAAGAAATCCATTCTCTCCCACTCTAAGCCACCTACACACCTAACGCAGCAGCCATCTTCCTAGAACGTAGCGTGGATCCTGCAATAACGCTCTGCAAAACTTCAGATATGTTCACCGCCCCAAATCAAGATTCCCAGATGCCATTCAGGACCCTTCTAATCTAGCCTTAACCTCAACCCCACTACTTTCTAACACAGAGTCAAGATCCCAATGCCCATCCAGGTCATAAACCTGCCCATAGACAAGGGTTACACTATCTCCTGGGAAGTGACGCTCCTTTCCCTGGGCCTGCCGCTGCCATTTATTTATAGCTCACTCTTCATGGTATTTTATTCTTTTAGTCATGAATGAGGCTCTTGAAGCCAGGAACTGCATTTGATCATCTTTATATAAAGTTATAGAGCCTGGGTCAGTACCTTCCAAACAGTCATCTTTTATTAAAAAGCTTTCTGCAAGAAACAGGCAAATAAATCTTATGCAGGCAGAAGCAAACTTTACATGGAGGAGAATCCAGGACCCTTTCATAAGGGGGAGGGCTGGCAGAAAGGAAGTTGTAATCCCATGTTCACGGCACATTCAGGGAACAATAGTATGTACCAGATACGATGCTTCACCTTGAGGATACAAACACTCACAAAAGAACCTCTGCTTTTACAGAGGCAGCGACAGTGAAAGGTGACACCTGCTATAAGAAAGATGCAGGGGCTTTGAGAACGCAAAGGAAAGAGAACTGGGGAAGTCAGGGAGGTCTTCTAGGAGGAGGCCAAGCCTATGCGGCTCCTGGAAGGAGGAATGAGAATGGCAGCTGAAAGGGTGTGGGAGTGAGAATTGAACAACAGCCTGGAAGGGAGAGAGAGAGAGACAGTATTCACAGGACTGCAATGAGCTCAGAGTAGTGAAAGCACATAGTGAGTGTGTGTATGTGTGTGTGTGTGTACGCACGCACGCACACGTGCACAGGGGAGAGGTGACAAGTAAGCAAGAGGGATTTTCTAGGACTACTCATGGATTCTCTGAAGGCATGATAAAGACAGTGGTTGGAGATCTACTTCTCAACCCCCTAGGAGGGGAGGGCATTTAACCCCGTGGTTACCAGAGTGGGCTCTGGAGCTGGAGAACCTGAGCTAAGGTCCTAAGTCTGTCATTTTCTAGCTGGGTGACTTTGGGTGAGTTACTCTCTGGGTCTCCTTTTCTCCATCTGTAAAATGAGAATCATTGTCATCCCTATCCCTTAGCATCGTGACATCTAAATGACTTAGGACAAGCACTACCTGGAACGCGAGAAAGCTCTTTTTTTTTAAAGCTATTGTTACTGCTCTGAAGTCCTAACATAAGATAAAAAGATACAGATGTAGTGAAAAGAAGGGGCACATGTACCCCAATGTGCATTGCAGCAATGGCCACAATCGCCAAATTGTGGAAAGAGCTGAGATGCCTGCAACAGACAAATGGATAAAGAGGATATGGTCCAGATATACAATGGAATATTACGCCTCCATCAGAAAGGATGAATACCCAACTTCTGCATCAGCATGGATAGGACTGGAGATTAGGCTGAGTGAAATAAGTCAAGCAGAGAGTCAATTATCATATGGTTTCACTTACTTGTGGAGCATAAGGAATAGCATGGAGGACATTAGGAGAAGGAAAGGAAAAATGAATTGGGGGAGAAATCGGAGGGGGAGACGAACCATGAGAGACTGTGGACTCTGAGAAATAAACTGAGAGTTTTAGAGGGGAGGGGGGTGGGGGGATGGGTTAGCCCAGTGGTGGGTGTTAAGGAGGGCATGTATTGCATGGAGCACTAGGTGTTATACGTAAACAATGAATCATGGAACACTGCATCAAAAACTAACGACATACTGTATGGTGACTAACATAACACAATTAAAAAAAAAAAAAGTATTTCCTCAGCTGCATTTATAAATACATAAGATCTAATTTACAACAGAGCCACATTACCTGAATTCAAAGTTAAGCAAGGTAATTTGGGGCAAAGCTAAGTAATCTCCTTGCGCCTTGATTTTCTTATCTATAAAAGAGGGATAATAATAGTATCCACTTCATAGGTTTGTTGTGAGCATTAAATAAGTTAATGCATGAGAAACACTCTCAGAACCACACATTATACGGTCATAAGAGGAAAGAAATAGTTACATAGCATTTACTGCTAGCCATGTTCTAAATGCTTTTCACTTAATTATTATTATTTCTTATATGTGTTAAGCCAGCACCTGAAGGTAAGGGCTCCAAAACCTATTTGCTCAACCTCCGTGGAAAGAGAACAATCATTTCTGCCTTTAGTTACTTGTATAAGAAGTAAGCTGGTCAAGGTAAAAAATATTTCATGCCCTTGCGAAGAGAGGTGTCCTAGAAAGTGGGTGGTGGTCTGGTTGCCATCACCCCTGAGGTCATCCCGGAAGCCCAGCCCATGTCCAGACTCGCGGGGAGGTCGCTTACCTTCAGGGGCAGTGACGTCCTCAGAATCTTCTCTGCCCTGGTCAGCTTGGTTGGCAACTGCACTCCCACTCTTTGTCCTTCGAAGAACACTCAAAGCTCGGTTTATTTTTTTAAAAGACCTGCTTCTGATAGTGGATCGCTCAAAGGGCCGTGCTGAGGACAAGAGAGAAGAAAGAGACAGTAGCTACACATTCACAGAAATCCTCTTTATGTGCATGTCTGGTCGGGTATATACAATAACACAAGAACAGTGATTACTTGTAGGTGGTAGGATGATGCGATTTGCTTCTCTGTTCTGTCTCCATTTTCTACAGTGAAATATGTATGGTTTAAAAACCTGCTTTTCTTTTTTGCTGGGCTGGACTGAAGGTAGCAGCACTTTTCTTGAGCGGCATGGATGGGAAGGTGCTGACACTGTGGGGTGGTGAGTCATCAGGCCCAACTTCGCCCCTTCCGCCAAGTTCAAGTACACATTTTTAATGATCTGAGGTACTTGTGGTTTCATTTCACTTTGGAGAATTGGACATTGGATTGCTGCCGAAACTACCAGAATGATTTCCCCCTTAAAAAAACATTTCTAGAACTTTCTATAGTAAATATTCCACAGAGGGCAATCTCAAGGCAAGAAGCCCATTCCCAGAAAACCACCCAGTTGACTCACCCCTCGTTCGGTTGCTCCGGCCAGAGTCCAATGGGCTGTCTGCTGGCTGACCATCCTCCGCTGTGGACACGTAGGCGGGGTTGTCTAAGCCAGGCTCATCTGTCACCAAGGAGATGGTGGCAGCTGCAGAGACCTCTGGGGAGAGCGCTGTTGCCGTGAGGCTCACGCAGCCGTCTGGGCAGCCATCTTGAGAGCGCCTCTTCTTGTCTTTGGTCAGGCCATAGTGGGAAGCACCTTTACAGCTGTAACAAAACCAG
The DNA here is from genome assembly GCA_028534135.1 of Potos flavus. Classification (NCBI taxonomy): domain Eukaryota; kingdom Metazoa; phylum Chordata; class Mammalia; order Carnivora; family Procyonidae; genus Potos; species Potos flavus. Next base: position 139,935,439 of record CM052899.1, on the reverse strand, counting down.
TGGGAGGTCGGAAAAGGCTTTGGCTTTGCTCTCTGTTCAACCCAGCTTCTTCAAGTACTCATGCTTGCTGCACTTGGAACGGGAGTTGTTCACTCCTATGTCCCGCGCTCCCTTTATCCCATGTAGGTGCTCAATATACGCTCACCAACTAAATGATTTAGTGATTCGAGAAAACAATTTTTAAAAGATGCTTTTTGCATTCTCTGAAAGCATTCTCTACACTGGCCTCTGGCATGCAAATGTATACAGTTGTCATGGTGTCTACAAGACGAGAGCTTGAGACAGGCAGTCTTCAACTGTTTGGACTTGGTAATTCCCCCTTGTTGGTTTATTTTGACCACGAAAGCCCTTAGTAACACTCAGTCCTTTCTTTTGGGTTTGGTTCCCAAAGCACTGAACATAAATACAAAGCTCCTCCCAGATTCCATATTTAACTGTCCGTGGAAACAGGATCGCCATCACCACAAAGCCACAGGGGTTTACTTAGCATCGGTATTCTCTAGAGGCAAGCTTGCTGGCTTCCATGCTCCGGGCTTCTGGCCGGAACCAGGGGCCAGGGGCTGCTATGCACTAAAGTTCCATTCATTGTCACGTCTTCTAACACTGGGAAAGTAAAACTACATTCATGGTCTATAAAAAGAAAACCGTAATTTTTTATAACCATTCACTCTCCATGCTGAGGAGCAGATCCAAGGGCCAGCAGGCCAAGGTATAAGCTGATCTAGGTCCATATTTTGCTGTGACTGTCCATCTACGTGTCACTGAGAAAGTCATTTCAGCTCTTAGGTAGGGTTTCGGTCAGAAGATGGTGATGAGTTGACGATCTCACTGTACTGCGGTGAGCAAGTAGCTACAGATGACCACACCAGCGCCCACAGTTGTGAAGGTAGAAATCATGAGGGTGAGCCCCTTTAACAAATGGTCATTTGCTTATAATGGATGATAAGTTATTTTTATCAATTCATTATAGAAAATCTTACGTGGTTCAGCCATTTTAAATAACCCTCTGAAAGCCTATTTGGAGTGATGCTTCACATTCTTGAAAGTAAAAGGAATCCAACAGCGGTCTATAGTTGATATGCACACAATTTACGTGGCCTGTAGAACACAGACCTGGTGAATAAGATGGCTTGTATCTGGATCAGAATCCTTGCTCTGAAATATACCCGTGTAATCTGGGGCAATTTTGTTAACCTGGTTAAACTTCCTAATCTATACATACATTTGGGGCTGCTATGAGTTAGGTTGATATTAAGTCAAGATTTTAGTACCCTCTCAGAGATACAGTAAGTTATCAGGAGACTCTAGCTACCTCTATAATCAGTCCATTCTGGGATGCTTGTTTGTTCATACTCTAATATCTCTGAGGTTAGAATGCATGGGTGGTGGAGGGAGTCAGGTAGCTTCTATTGCCATGCTGCAGTCATGATGCAGATGGCATTATCTGAGCAGGGCAAACATAGTCACAGGGGCCATCTTGTAACTTCCATTGACTTGCACCCATTCTTGGTACTATGCCATTGAATTTCATCGCCATTCAATGTCTTCTAAAAAAGTTTACATTATGATTCAGCACTGCAATGAAAAGTTACTGTATATATTAAAAGTCTCAAAAACAGAAGAGTGGGATGTAAGTTTGAGGTTGATGAAGCAAATATTCATTGTTAGGAGGAGGACAGCAATTCCATATTTTCTTGCAAAGAGACAAGCAAATGCTTTATTTGCTGAGAAAAAAAGATGCCCCCAAGGAGATAAAAAGCAGTGTTATATTTCGTTACTGAGATCATTCAAAAGAATTGGACTATTTCACGTTAAACAACACAACTAGAGGGCAGGAGAGGTCACCGAATTTGTCTGAATGGATTTCAAATCTGTAGGAGTCTGATGTGACCAATTCACACACTGCAGGGAAATCTTTAAAGGTGTTTTGGAATAATGAAACCAGTGGCAATATGTAAAACTGTTGGTACATAAAATATGTGTTGTATGATCAATGGCATCTTGGATTTGATGAAATGTGGTTTTAATACTAGTAGAAAAGGACTTTGATAATACAATCCTATACCCTTAGCTTATAGAAGATGAAACAGGCCTCCGGTTTTTAATGCTAGTCTTTCCCTCACTGAAAGAGTTCAAGCTCCTTGCTTGAATTGGTAAAATTTTACTGTTCTGATTAGCTACTTTGGCTTGAAATTGTTCTGCTTAAAAATAGCAAAGTGGTTGATATGGGAAACTAAAAAATTGGAAGAACCACTGTGTGATGGAAAAAATAAAAGCCTGCATGCGTTTGAACAGCTCCAAAGTCATAAATACATGAGTGGAACACTTCTACACAAGCCAGCAATATTTGGTTAGCAATGCATGGGAAGGAAGTTCCTAGACTATTTAGTTGGACTGGAAACAGTTTTTCTTTTCTTGGGGCAGCAAAGCCCTTGACCATGTTCCCTGCCAGAGCAGGAAATGAATTTTCCAATTGGACAAATGGCTGGTAAGGGCACAAGCCATGGCTTCCTGGGAGGATATAGCATATCCCAGTGGAACAAAAGGACATCTTATTTTGCTGCCGTATCCATGGGGAGGATTAAGGCATTTAAAATACCTGAATCTGAAGACTATGTCATTAAGAAACCACTGCTGTTCCAAGTCCTTGGGGTTCCAGAGTCACGTTTCTTAGTCCAGGAAAGGAAAACCTTATAAAATGGGTAAGTAACCTTCCCTTTGGCTTCTTATCATAGCTCTCCTTACAACAGCCAGATGGGTACAGAATCTAGGTTTAAACATTCAGACTCATACGCCTTGTATAAAAAATGTCTGCTAAAGCAACTCATAACTGTGTGATGTTGCCTGCTCCAGTTTCTTGGCCTAGCTTGAATCCAAGGCACGGAGTGATCTATGAAGGTAGCAGCTTGTACTCACTAATTATCTCTTTTGTGGTGACTAATACTGAGGCCTCTTGATTTATAAGCACAAAAGAGGGGAGGAGTGGGGAAGAGCTGATTAGCATTGGCCAGTACAGGAACATACAGTGAACCCTGGGCTGTGTTCAAAGCAAGCAGGATTTATTCTCCCTTTTAGTTATCCCCAGCACTAAGTACTCTCAGGTGGTGATGGGTGATGGCCATGAACTTGAAGAACGAACACAAGGAACATAAAAAACCCATTTTTCAACCAAACTATGCACTTTGGATATGCTGTCTGTTCAACAAAGCAACTCTGAAAATGAATTTTTTTTTTTTTGGGGTAATAATGGTGTTGGGGGATCCTGAGCTCCTCTATCAAAGTTAGCAGAGGCAAATCAGTCTTAATATAAGAAGTGGACAATGGATGTGCCATGGAATTTTTGCCTTTTTTTTTTTTTGCAAGGGAATGGGGAGCAAGAAGAGAAAATGAACCCCCTTCTTGCAAAAATTCCCGAATCAATGCGTTTGCTACTAACAGGAGTTGACCAGAAGCATGAGAGACCCCAATATAATTCACGGAGGCTCTGATGGGGTGTTCTGCTGAATTCAGCCAACAGGAAACATGAGCTGCTTTGCAGTGGAGGGCTCCCTTCTGACAGTGAACTTAACCACCTAGGATAGAAGAATATACATTGTCTGTAAGAAAGAGCCTCAATACCTCATCCTAATAGTCTGGCTAACTACACAACCTCCCTTTGATCTAACCTCCCTCACATTCTTTCTCTCTTTGTTCACTTCTGAACGAGGTAAACATCAAGTCTGTTCTTCATATTGAGTTCATTAACTGCCCAGTCTGATCCGACTTTAAACCAAGTCTTGTAAACTCATATGCTAGTGAAGTGAGGAAACGAGGTCAGTGAGGCCAGGTGGGGACCATGGTAAGGTGTGCTGCTCCATTTCAAGGGCCCAGCAGCTGCTATAGGCCTTCACTGGTCCTTCTCTCCAGAAGACCAGCCTAAGAGCACCTAGGTAAGAAAAAGAAACAAAATGCATCCAAACTGGACAGGAAGAAGTACACCTGTCGCTATTTGCAAATGACATGATATTATAGAAAACCCTAAAGATTCCACCAAAAGACTATTAGAACCACTGACTGAATTCAGTAAAGTTGCAGGATATAAAATTCATATACGAAAATCTGTTGTGTTTCTATATACTAACAATCTCTGTTAAGAAAACAATCCCACTTATAATTGCATCAAAAGAAAGAAAATACCTCAGAACAAATTTAACCAAAGAGGTGAAAGATCTGCACACTGAAAGCAGTAAGACATTGATGAAAGAAATTAGAGATGGTACAAATAAATGGAAAGATATTCTGTGCTCCTGGATTAGAAGAATTAATATTGTTAAAGTGTCCATAGAACCTACAGCAATCTAGATTCAGTGCAATCCCTATCAGACTTCCAATATTATTTTTCACAGAAATAGAATAATCTAAAATTTGTATGGAACCACAATAGACTTCTGATAGCCAAAGCAACTTGAGAAAGAACAAAGCTGTAGGCATTGCCTGATTTCAAACTATTTTACAAAGCCATAGCAATCAAAACATTATAGTCTTGGCATAAAAACAGAGATATGGATCTATGAGACAGAATAGAGTCCAGAAATAAACCCGTGCATATATGGTCAATTAATTTATGACAAAGGCGGCAAGATTACACAATGAAAAAAGGGCAGTCTCTTCAATAGATGATGCTGGGAAAACTGGACAGCCACATGCAAAAGAATTAACCTGGAGCGCTGTTTTCCACCATATCCCCAAATTAGCTCGAAATGGATTAAAGACTTGAATGTAAGACCTGCAACCCTACAACTCCTAGGAGAAAACATAGGCAGTAAGCTCCTTGACATCGGTCTTGGTGATGACTTTTTGGACCTGACACCGAAAGCAAAGGCAACAAAAGCAAAATTTGATAAATGGAACGACATCAAACTAACAAGCTTCTGCACAGCACAGGAAACCATCACCAAAATGAAAAGGCAAACTACAAAATGGAAGAAAATATTTACGAATCATATATCTGATAAAGGGTTCATATCCAAAATACACAAAGAATTCCTATAATAGCAGAGAACAATCAGATTAAAAATGGACATATGCAGATGACCAACAGGTACGTGAAAATATGCCCAACATCACTAATTGTCAGAGAAATGCAAATGAAAACCACAATGAGATATCACTGAGATATCACCTGTTAGAATGACTGTTACTAAAGATCAAGAAATAAGTATTGGTGAGGATATGGAGAAAAGGGAAACCTTGTGTACTGCTCGTGGGAACGTAAATTGATGCAGCCACTCTGGAAGATAGTATGGAGGTTCCTCAAAAAAACCCTAAAAATAGAAATACCATATGATCCAGCAGTTCACTTCTAGGTCTTTATCTGAAGAAAACAAAAACACCAATTCAAAAAAACATCTGCACCCCATGTTCATTGCCCCATTATTCACAAAAGGCAAGAAATGGAAACAATTTAAGTGTCCATCATTAAAGGAATGGATAAAGAAAATGTGGTATATATACGATAACATATTATTAAACCATAAACAAGAAGGAAATTTTGCCATTTGTGACAACATGGGTGGACCTCGAGAGCATTATGCTAAGTGCTGTAAGTCAGAGAACAACGAATACCGTATGATCTCGCTTATATGTGGAATCCAAAATAACAGCAAAAACAAAACAACAAACCCCCAGGCTGACAGAAACACATTGGGGGGTGCCAGAGGGAATGTGGCAGTAGGTAAAATGGATAAAGAGGAACAAGAAGTTGCAAACATCAGTTATAAAATAAAAAAGTCACAGGGCTATAATGTACGGCATGGTGACTATAGTTAATAATACTGTATTGCATAGTTAAAAGTTAGTAGGAGAATAAATCTTTTTTGTTTGTTTGTTTTTTAAAGATTTTATTTATTTATTTGACAGAGAGAGACACAACGAGAGAGGGAACACAAGCAGAGGGAGTGGGAGAGGGAGAAGCAGGCTTCCCACCGAGCAGGGAGCCCGATGTGGGGCTCGATCCCAGGACCCTGGGACCATGACCTGAGCTGAAGGCAGATGCTTAATGACTGAGCCACCCAGGCGCCCCGGGAGAATAAATCTTAAAATTTCTCCCCAAGATAAAAATTTGTAACTATGCAATTGATGATGTTAACTAGACTTACTGTGATCATTTTATAATACCAAATCATTATATTGTGTACCTGAAACTAATCACTAATATAGTTACATGTCAGTTATACCTCAAGACAAAAAAACAAAACAAAACAGCCTAATGTCTCTGTAATGAAACTTTATAAGCTGAAATCCAGTTTCTAATTTGCAGTCTCTTGATTTTTAAAAGTTAACGACAAATTCAACATTTTAAAACCCATGCATGGGCCAAACAAAACACATCTGTAGGCCAGATCTATCTCAAGGGATGACAATTTCTACCTGTGGGAATTAAAACAAACAAACTGACCCTGCCAATGACCCATTTCTCTCTTTTCAGTCCCCTGTGAGGCAATGCTACCCTCCTTTTACTCTTTCCCCAATCTCCCTCTGTCCCCACTTGAGTGAGGGTGTGTGCATGCATGCATGGGGGGATGGCTCCAAAAGGAGGTTCCTTTTCATGATCTACCCCAGCCCTATTTTTTTATAAGTACAAAAATAATTTAATAAAATTCAATATTCATTATATGCCTATACCCTTCAGCAAAGTAGGAATAAAAAGGAAATTCTTCAACTTGAGAATATCTATAAAACATCCACAGCTAACAACATGTTTAATGTTGAAAGGTGCATGCTTTTTCACTGAAATCAGGAACAAGACAAAGATATCCTTTCTCACTGTTCCTTTTCAGTATTGCACTAGAGGTTCTTACCAGAGCAATATGGCAAGAAAAATAATAAACAGAATATGATTGGAAAGGGAGAAATAAAACTCTTTCCATTCACAGAAGACATGACTGTCTGTGACATATTTTAATGCCAATTTCCATTTGTTCTTTGCAAGTAGTCAGACATGCAATTGATTTTTGTAAGTTAACCTTGTGTCCTGCAACCTTGTTAAATATATTCATAGGTTCTACTCGCATTTTAATATTTTATTTGGGATTTTCTACCCAACCCTATTTCTGATCAAGGAAGTCAGAGAAGTCAGAGAAGGAGCCTGAATTCTCAGCTGTTGGTCTTTCACTGCTAAGAGAGCTAATTCCTTGCCCTAAGCTATTACATAATGAGAAAGGGAGCCATTCAACCCTAATGGATGTATTTGCTCTTTCAGGCAAAGAGAATTAAGATCAAGGGGTTCTGGAGGGAAGTGAGTTCCTCTGCCAATGGCTGGGTGTTAGGCTTCAGCTATTCCACTGAACAGGAAGAATCATTCAAACTTTGCTCAAGGACCTTGGGGCCAAGCCAGGGGACTGCTGCAAGAGACAAGGTCAGCATGAGATAGCAATAGGCTCTCGTTTGTGTCCTAGGTCGAGGCAACAGGGAGACAGGCAATTGAGATTCTTAGGAACCCATAGTGCTTCGGCTCCGAGAGAGCTTTACCAAGGAGCTGGTGACCCCACACTCTGAGAGTGGGCCTCAGACATGTTTGTCCCCATCCAACCCATCCTAACCTCCCCAACACAGTTTACTCAAAAATTTCCTGTAGAAATATTTCCCACTGCTTACCAGATACTCCCAATTCCTCATGCTTCGCCCGATCTGTATGGATCGTGGGCTCCCTACAGGGTCTGGCAACCCAGAAGAGGGTTGGAAAGAAGACCTCTTTACCTGTTGATCTACTATGTACTGTGTTATGCTCTGCATATGTGGGCTTCTTAAACCCTCCCGACTGTCCTGAAATAGTCGCGACGTCACCTCCACTTCACAGATGAGGATGTGAAGCCACAGAGAAGAAAGCCTCGTCTATGTTCATAGAGTAGAGCTGGGATTGGAAATCCAGGCTGTGGGATTCCATGCTTTCTCCTCTCCCATGGCCTGGCCTCCAGCCCGGAAACTTCCCTGAGCTCCAGGCTCATATATCAACCTGCTTCCTTCATGTCTTCACTTCCACATCTCATAGGCACCTTGAACTTAGCATATCCAAACACCCTAAGCCTCCCTGCCAAACCCGCTCTTCCCACATCTTCCCAGCTTTATTGAACAGCACCTAACATCCTTCCTGTTGTTCAGGCCAGAAACCTCAGAGTCATCCCCAATTCCTTTCTTTCTCTCACCATTCCAAATACAACCAAGATGATATATCCAGAATCCAACTACTTCTCATCACTTCCACTGCCACTATCCTGGTCCAGGCGACCATCATCAATGCCTGGATTATTGCAACAGCCTCCTAAGAGGCTTCCCTGCTTCTACACTTGTCTCCCTTCCCCATCTGTTGTCCATAGAGCTTAAGGTACTCACAATGGCTCACAAGGTCCTGTGTTCTCTGTCCCATTTCTTCTGCCTTCTCATCCCCACCCCTCACTCATTCACCTCCTGCTGGTTCTCACAGGACCCAGCACATCCCTTCTTTGGGGAGCTTTGCATTCTGCTGCTGTCCCTGTCTAGAACACTCGATCCAGGTTCCCACATGGTCTGCTCCCTCATCTTCAGGTCTGTGATTAAAATCCACCTTCCCTGACCACCCTACTTAAAGCAACTTTTTTTTCCCCCCGACACATCTTATCCCCACTCCCTCTGTTCTGCTTATTTTTTCTCTACAGCATGCAAGCTCCAAAGGGAGGTTGGGAAGAGTCTGGTTTCGTACTTTAGCCAATAGACCAAATTGAAATCTTGATCGTTCCAGGAACATGATGACTTCTTCATTGGGGCTCATATTGGTGCTGTAGGAAGACAGCTTGTGGATTCCCACGTCACTCCCTGCCTACCTTCAAGGCACATTAGTTCTGCCCCAGCCAATCAGTTAGCTCTGGGCAAGTCTTGCTCCAGGGTCTATAAAGGGACAAAGTCTTGCTTACCCAGGTGCCTCTTAGAGGGTCTGAAGAGCATGTACATTTGCTAGGGCAGGCATTCAGCCAGCATTTGTTGAGTCGATGTAAGCAACAGTCACCCTTCTGGCGTTCACTTTATTGAAATTATCAAACAGGGAAAAGATGGATTCGCCCCCATGGTCCCGACAACACAATTATCGTGATTGTGATAGGATGCCAGTCTCCTTTCTTCCCCTCAACAAGCTCACGATGTTCCTTTTAATTTCCCTCACTCCAACTCTAGAGGAGAAAAATGAGAGGGAAGAGGGAAGACTTTTTTTGGATTCTTCTTCCCCTTTTCAATACTTCCCTAGTAACATGTTTTTTTTAATACCTCCTCGATGCCCAGTAGGCTTTTATTTGATCTGGGTTCCAAAACCAGTATACACATCATAGAACTAAGTAATAGTTACCATACATCTTCTTTTGATGGATTATGTTGGTAGAGCAGGGCAAGTGATTTTAAAATACTTTGTTTTTCATTTAATATACACTATGGAGTGCTTCCTGAGAAAGACTACACGGTGAAGGGGAAAAAGCACAGGTTTTCAATTTTAAAACATCTGGGTGGGAATCCCAAGTCTGCCACCTTCCTGCTCTGTGACTTTGAACAAATTCCTTAATCCCTGAGCCTCATTTCCCAGATATAAAATGGGCACAATAATGTTTACTGCAAGGTTTAAAGAGTCATGCAAAGTGCCTAACAGTATCGCGAATATAGGAGCAATGAGCAGTAATTATCATAGTTATTGTATATCAGGCATGTTAGACACAATGGATGCAAAAAACAAAAACAAAACAAAACAAAACAAAAAAACCCTATACAGTGTATGCACTCAAGGAGATGAACATGAAAACAAAAAATCACCAGGCCACATGATCTGAAAGAGATGGAGGCACGAGCCAAGTGTTGAGAGATCAGAGGAAGGGGCGACTCGCTCTGCTTGGAGGTAACCAGGGAAGGCCTCCCAGAGGACGTGAAACTGGAGCTGAGTCTACAGAAATGAAGGACGTTGGTCTGGCAGTCTAGATATGAATGCTATATTCAAAGGCCCCAAGGATTCAAGTACATGGCAGGTACCAGCATTATTGGGCTCAGTGCGGACTTTGTCCCAGGTGACATTGATGGGGGGAAAAAACAGACCTGAAGTGAGACCAAAGAGGAAGACAGATGCTGGGATGTGCAGGAGATAAAACCCAAGACACCTGATTACCAGTCCCTAATCCACTCTCAAGGTTCGGCAGGATTAAGCCATGCCCGTGGGGGCAGGAGATAATTGCGCACTGAGAAATCTGATGCCAACACTTGAGAGGGTAGGAGGGAGCCAGAGGGATGAAGCTGACAGTGACAGGTTCAACGTCGCCTCCTCAGAGACTCTGTCTGTCCATCTGAAATGGACCTCCTCTCCCATCGGCTCCTGATTTCACTTCCTGGCCCTTCACGTCTTTGGAAATTAATTTCCATGTTTACTCGCTTCCTTTGCAAATACGCGTCTCCCCCGAAAAAAACATAGCTTCCGTGTGATCAAAAGTCCAGCTTGCCTTGCTCACCGTGAGATTCTTAACACTGTGCTGACAGCACTCATGGACATGGGTATGCCAGCAGCCTGAGAGATTTGGGAAACACTTGTTTTTTCTTATTCCTTTTATTAGATGCTCTCTGTTTATACTTTTAATTGTGCTGGCCCAGATAGCTTGTCTTCTTTTGATGGATTTTATTGAGGTATAATTGATATGACATTTTTAGTTTCAGGTATATAGCATGATTTTATATTTGCATATATTACAAAATGATCACAATAAGTCTCCTTAACATCTGTCACCTACACACAGTGACATTTTCCTTGTAATGAGAACTTTTCAGAGCTACTTTTAGCACCTTGCAAATATGCAATACAGTATTATTAACTATAGTCACCATGCTGTGCGTTAATCTCCGTGGCTAAAATATAACCGGACATTTGTACCTTTTTATACCCTTCACCCATTTCACACTCACCCCGCTCCTGTCCACCACCAATCTATTCTCTGTATCTAGGAACTCGTTTTTTTATTTGTTTGTTTTTGTTTTTTTAAATACTCCACGTTTAAGTGAGATCTTTTGTATTCGTCTTTGACGGACTTCACTTAACATAATGCCCCATGCTATGTTTTCTCTTGCTCCTTTTATTAGGTGCTTTCTGTTTATATTTTTAATTGTGCTGGCCCAGATGTGTTTTATTTGTTGCAGGCTGCCTGGATTCTTTTTTTTGGAAGAAAGCAGGCTATATATTTTAAATACATGATGACTAGTATTTCACGATCCTTTTAATGCAAGGCACTAGCAATTCTTGTGTTTAAGATAAAAATAAATGCATCAATCATCATCTTCCAAAAACAGTCCCATTTGCGCTCCCTGAGCCCACCCTTGAGCAGGACCCACCCTTGTGAATTAATTCTGATCAAGTTACTTGGATAAGACTCAAGTAACAGTAACACCACTCCTATTAAGAGGATTCCTCTGGTTCTCAGGCATCCTGGTCCCGAGCACAGGATCTCCTTAGGGAACTTCCTGAGTTCAGATTGGATAGTTTCTAGAATTCACTCACTATACCTGCCGCTTCTTCAGTAATCTCTTTGGTCGAAGAATGTTAAGTAAAATGATTCCTCCTTGTCTGGATTACTTTTTCTCCTCCTCTAAGTTAAAACCCATGTTCCCTGGGATCGAATTACATGGCCGCTCACGAAGCTACTAGAAACCATACATGAAAAAAGTCGTTAGCACTTTTGTGTAGTCACAAGTGAAGTAAACATCAGTTAATAAGTAAGAGAGGTCATCAGTTGGTCAAGCCCACCCTCTGGAATTCGTTTAGACCTGGAGTATGTACTTGAGCCTGAAAGGCTCTCCCCCTGGGGACCCGAGGGACTTCTTACATCACCACCAACCACATACTCCTTCCTCTCATTAGTCCCTTTCTTCTGCCTCCAAACCACCAGGGAAAATGTCCCCAGCAATTCCAACCACCCCTGCCTCACTTGTTAATGAATACCAGGAAGAGAAAATTAAAAACACACTGGAAAGCAACGGGGGAAACGCAGGCCAAGCCTTGGGCAGCTGGAACGCCAGCCTCTTGACTCAGGCACGGTGAAGTGGGGAGAGATGCAGTGTGATCTTAAGGTAGAATCGGCTCGGGAAACGAATGGGTCAGATGGGCAACCTAAGCAAGCACACTTGACTCAGTTTACCCAAGATGCTGATCTGTTCCTACGGTGATCTATGGGACAGATAGCCCACTGCCGTGCACACATTGGAAAGAATTGGCCTGACTCTGCGGGGTGTCAGTATTTTGCGGGAGGCACGGAAGAAGTAGATAGTCTTTAACCTAATGTGAATGGCTCTCCTTTTCTATTTTTTCTATTTGTTTACAGAGTTAGGTCTTAATCTGTGGCTACATCTTTTTATCCTTCAAATCTCAACTCACAAGTTAATAACATAATTCTAACCAGCACGGACAGTAGACTTACTACAAACCAGGTGCTAGTGTACATGCTTTACACAGGTTAACCCATTCAGTCCTCACGGCTGCTCAGTGAGGAAGATCCCCATCACCGTTGGCTAGTGAAAAATTAAGGCCCAGAGAGGTTAACTTTCCTAAGGTCACACAGCTGATAAGTAGAGGCACGGAGATTTGAACCCAAGGCTTTTAACAGAGGCATGCACCTTCGGACCATAAGATACCATGCACCCTGGTCGCTGAGGATTCGGAGCTGACTGCGATGGGGGGGAGGGGGGCGGAAGCAAAGAATCTTAGAAGCAGGTTATTTATAACCTTATATATCTATTTTTAAGATTTATTTATTTTAGAGAGGAGAGAGAGAATGGGCATTGGGGAAGAGGACAGAGGCAGAGGGAGAAAGAGAATCTCAAGCAGATTCCCCGCCGAGCATGGAGCCCGACGTGGGGCTCAATCCTATGACCCTGAGCTCATGACCTGAGCTGAAATCAAGAGCTGGATGCTTAACCGACTGAACCACCTAGGTGCCCCATAGAACCTCATATTCTTTCCTGCAGATATGGTCCACTATGTGCTACTGAGTGGTGCTATGAGGAGGGCAAACAGCAGGAGCCACCAAGTGGGGCCCGTTGGCATAGTCAGGCTTGCAGTTGACTGGCACGAGCAGTGAGCTTTGTGCTGTCCATGGCTTCACTTTTGCCACATCAACAGGGCCGTGTCTGTAGAGCATTTTGGTGGGTTGGTGGGTAGGGGAGGCAGGTATAGTGGTCCCCAAATGCCCTTGGACTTGCTGTCTCCCTACCATTCTTCCTTTCCCCAAAACCCTAATTATCTCTAAGAATAGGTGTGGCCCCAAGCATCCTAAGAGGCAGAGGCTTAACATGATCCTTTCAGGGTGTGCGGGCATCTCTAAGGCGATTTGTTCTGCCCCTTAGTCCAGGCATTCATATTCGAATATATAGTATAAATATACAGCGTTTGGGTGGAAAACGGGATTTACAGTGTCCTCCCCTTATCTACTGTCTCGCTTTCCATGGTTTGTTGGTCGCTCAACAACCGTCGGGAAGCACATGATCCTCCTTCTGACATACAGTTAGAAGGTCAGTAGTAGCCTCATGCTACACCATGCCTGCGTCCTTCACCCCACTCGCCACATGGCGTTCCATCATCTCGGTCACAAGAGGAACAAGGGTGAGTACCATACAATGAGATTTTGAGAGAGATCATTCACATAAACTATGGTATATCATCGTAATTATTCTATTATATTATTAGTTGCTAATATCTTACCGTGCGTAATTTATAAATTCAACTGTATCACAGGTATGTATGTGTAGGAGAACATAGTACATAGAGGGTTTGGTATTATCTGCAGTTTCAGGCATCTCCTCCGAGTCTTGGGATGGATCCCCAGTGGATAAGGGGATTGTACTCTATCAGAGGGAGAAAAGAGGCAGACCCACCAGTCCCACACTGGCTAGGGATACATGCTTTCTCCTGTTAATAGCGAGTCATAACAGTAACCACCTGCGCTGTCCTTTGTTGTGCTTGGTCTTTATCACCAGGCATGGTGCTATGGCGTATCGGACCAAATACTGCCCCAGCACGTTCTAGTATTCCCATTTTACAAATGGAGACAAACAAGGCTGAGAGAAGTTAAGTGACTTATCCAAGATGACACAGCCGTAAGCAAAGGAGCTGAGAGTCAAACATACTTCCTCAGTCTGGGATTTTGTTGTCCGTTAAAACCACGTAACTGTCAAGTTAATCTTATAATAAATGGACACACGTAGTCCTTGACATGGGTCAGGCAGGTCTAAGCACTTTACCCTCTTTCATTGCATCCTCCCACCAACATAAAGAGGTAGATAATATTATCGCTGTTGTGCAGATGGGGAAACTTAATACAAGAGTTCACACGCCCAGGGTCACACGGTTGCCATCTAAGGTGACCAAACATCCCGGTGTGCCTAGGACTCACTGGGGTCCTGGAATGAAGGATTTCCAGTTTTTTTTTTAAAGATCTATTTGAGAGCAAGAGAATGAGAGAGCAGGAGAACAAGGGGAGGAGCTGAGGGAGAGGGATAAGCAGACTCCTCATTGAATACAGAGCCCATCTCAGGGCTCGATCCCACGACCCTGAGATCAGGACCTGAACCGAAATCAAGAGTCAGATGCTTAACCGACTGAGCCACCCAGAGGCCCCAGGGGATTTCCAGGTCAGTCCCAGGTAAACCGGAATGTGCTGGTCACCCTGTAAGCAGCAGAGACAGGATGTAAAGTCAGAGTTCTGACTCCAAATAACATGCCCTTCACCACAGTGCTCCTACTAAGGCTTTTTCCCTTTCATAGACTTCTGCCACAGTGTGATGGCGACAGAAACAAGCCAGGCAGGGCTGTGGCAGTTTCAGGTGCCTCCCAGCACGTGCTCACACCGCACCCGCCCAGAAGGGTGTCCAGAGGGCCACCCTCAAACCCGGCACAGCGCCTTGCAGGTCCAAACCGCGCGAAATTCCAAAGCTCCCAGTAACTAGAAGAATCGACTCCACTGTTTAGTTAGGAAGAGCCCAGCTGATAGCCAGGAGGGCCTGATAAATACCAGCGCTGCTCCCTGGGGCGACAGCTGAGGAGCCTAAAGCCGCAACCAGATGTGAAGTTGACAGTGGTTCGTGAGGGATGGCTGAGGGCTCGGGCACGGTCCAGATGCCAGGCCCATTCTTCACAGAGACGTCAGAATAGTTTATCCATTCTCTGAGGCTCCGGCATCTTCGGGGTCACGGAGTTGTTTGCCCGGCCACTCTGGGGGAGGGAGTGCAGACAATTCTCATGCCACAGATGATTTGAGTTTTCCGTCCACTGTCCATGGATTCAGGGTGTGTGTGTGGCGGTAGCGGCGGCGGGGGTGGGAGAGGGAGGTAGTCTTTCTGGTGAACATTTGGTCTCTGCAATTCTTGGTTCCATTCTGGATGGTCATCTTTACATTTAGAACACTGGGAAATAACCCACGTTTAGCTTCTCATTTTCAGGAAACCGGGCTATGGATCAACTGTACTTTCTATTTCAGGACTGACTAGGAAATGTTTTTAGGAGAACTGGGAAAGGGTGGATTTCGTGGTGGTGAGGGTTTTTAAATCTCCGAGGGCTGCCCAGGGAGGTCTTCTGGCTGGCTTTGGAAGCAGCCTAGCTTTCCATCCGCTCAGGAGGAGTCTTTTCTTAAGTGTCCACGCAGCCCCAGGGGCTGTCCAGAAGGGACACCTTGGCATGGGGGTGGGGGTGGAGGACGGGGTGCGGCATTTGAGGAGAAATCATTCCCAGACGACACTTTAAAGCATTTCCTTCATTCCTCAAAGTGCATTCCATTCCAGCTCTTAGGAGAACTATGAAAGGCTGAACTTGCTCCGGGCTCTTTCTGAGCCGGGTGTCAGGAGCCCTCCTGGGCAGAATACTGACACTCAGATGATGAGAAAGTGTGTTGTCCCTCACCCTGAGAGCGTGTCATGCAAAGATATTTGACTCTTCTGTGTCAAACCTTTCTGAAATAAACAAAAACCCTATTTCACCAGCCCATTTCTATCCGCTAATGAAGCCTTCTCTTCCCTGTCCCTATATTGAAAGGAAACCACCTTTCCCCTTCTGTGCATCATATTTCCTTTCCCCCAAATCGTGTTATGCAAATGGAGGGAGGGGATGCTTCTACGCACAGGAAAAGTGATGGACACTATTATTTACGTCTTGGATCTCTGGAAACCTCTTCTTTCTCCGTCTCTCTCACCAGGCACACCTTCTGCCTATCCCTCTGCTCGAGTCCTTTGGTTTGGCACAGCTGCCACTCCAGACAAGGCTCTCTGCTGTTGTGCGGGTCTACAAACTGTCCCTCCTCATGTCATGCCCGCCTCCACCCCAGGTTTTTGTCCAAGCTGGCTCCTCACGTGGAGTGGTCACCATCCAGACAAATCCAACTCATTCACCCACGTCCTGCCCCGAATCCCATTTTCTCCTTGGAAGTGTCAGAGGAATCTCTCCTCTCTCATTCATTCCACAAATATTTGAGTGATGGCAACAGTCCACCAAATGAAAGGCACAAGGCTAGGTGCCCTAAGGCTTTTCCCTCTTCGTTAGCATCTAGCACAGAAGAAAGACTGGCAGATAAGCAAGGACAGTATAAGCTGCACTTGTTTTCCCCAAGACCTTGGTGTTTACCGCATACGGACACAGTGCAGACGGACATTGATGTGTGTCTTGGACTACATCAAAACTCCCCTATATGCATGTCTTGCATATAGGGGTGAGGACGTGATGTACTCAGGAAATGTTTGAGTTTTATTAGAGTCCAGTATAAATGGCCCTTTTAAATTTCAAAAGCAACAGAGGTTCAGGGAAGAAATTTTTGAAAATATAGAAAAATGAAAATAACCTATAAAAGCTCTATCCCCAAAGAAAAACCATGCAAATCTATTTATTCTTCCCACTTCTTTTCAAGGCAGAGACATGTAGATACGTATATATTTCAGTTTTTGTGTTGCTTTTCCATAACTGGACCAAGTAAATACACATTTTTAAGTTTTTTGAGATATATTGTTAAATAACACGGCTATCAGTGTATCAGCATGCTTGTCACACTATCCAGTGGTTCTCAATTCTATTGTTGAGCAATAGAATGACCTGGGAAGGTTTTTAAGATCCAGCCTAGTGGGCACTCCAGACCAATTAAATCAGAATCTCTGGGGTGGGTCTATTAAACATTGGGGTTTTCATAAAGCTCCCCAAGGCAATTCCAAAGTATGGTCATGAGAGAACTATCCTAATCCTTTCCATCTCACAGATTTTAATTGGACAAATTACACAATCTGCTTTGCACAATCTGCCCACTGACCAATCATTGCCATGTGAATTCTTGAAATCATTTCATTGTTGATGTCTCGGTGACCAGGTGTCTTTGTTTTCAGGGTAGCTGAGTCATCTTCCCCATCCTTCCTTAAATGCGGTACAGAGAATGGTCTGGGATAAAGTCTGGGGTAGTAGAACCTAGTTATGCCAATCCCCCAGGGAAAGAGGTGGAATAAGGTTTCTCTGCTTAAATCATTTGGACTTGGATAAGGGGAGAAATTAAGACTCATTGCCATCTCCTCCACTGGACAGTATCCACTTATCCTGATCTTCCACAGCGTGTGTGTGGGAGGCTCTGATGTGCTGCATGAATCCATTTCATCTAAAATGCTAGCAACTGAATTCTTAGTTTTGTTTACTGGCATGCTATAATGAAGATATAACCAGGCAAATGATCCATCAAAGGCCAGCTAACATGATCACAAAATATTCCCAAAACTCATATATAGCTCAAGGGGTAAGTTGAAATACCACCTCAATAAACACAGTGATGGATTCCTATGGATAATAATAAGCCATATTAAAGGGTTTTTTTTTTTTTTTTTTTTTTTTTTTTTGCTATTACCTTAACTGGTTAAAACTTTTAAATAGAACCTACTGGATTCTCTTTTAGCTCTAACTATATGCTTAAAATGATAAATCCCTACTGGGAGCCATGCTGAGTATTTGGTATATAGGAGGCTCTTAATGAACACTTCGGTGATGATGCAGTTATATTTCAATACTTAATTAAAAAAAAAAAAGATTCTATTTATTTTTTCGACAGAGAGAGAGAACACAAGCAGGGATGTGGGGGAGGGAGAAGCAGGCTTCCCGCAGAGCAAGGAGTCCGATGCAGGGCTCTATCCCAGAACCCTGGGATCATGACCTGAGCTGAAGGCAGACGCTTAACGACTGAGCCACCTAGGCGTCCCTCAATAATTAAATTCTTGATTCCAACTACCTATGTAAAACAAAACAAAACAAAACAAAAACCAACCAAACAAACAAAAAAACCCATTCCCTGGGTTTTATAGTCTTTCTGATTTTGGTGGTTCATTGAAGAATGAAGTTTGAAATTTGTATACTGTTAATCATTCTCTGATCATGTCTTGCCTGAAATACCATGATTGTTTATGAAAAGTATCTTTAATAAAGCTAGATGAATACATTTTGCCTTGACACTCTAATACAAAAAGTTGAAATAATTTTAATAACACCCCTTTACTTTAACATCCATTTCCATATCTGCTTCTCCAACACACACACACACACACACACACACACACACACATTCACTATGAATGCTGAAACTATAAGATCCTTGAGGTGGGTCAATGTCTTAAGTTACTACTTGCCCACCACGTGCTCTTAATGATTTTCGACTGTGTTTAGGGTTTGCCTGCATGTTAAAGGCTCTGCCTTTACTATTGACCCTTCAAAACTTCACTGTTTAGTTTTGACTCCTATTACCCAGGCTGAATCCGGAACCTGGCCCTGGCTCCTACTCTCTATCACTTGTGGGCTCTAAGGTTGCCTTTTAGGTTTCAATCCATTTGACTCTTATTTATTTTACTTCTCTAGATATTCAACAGTCCCTAGGGAAGAGAAAACAAAGAAAGGGAATAGAAAAAAAAAAACAAAACGTGAAACTTAAACTTTGGCCACTTGCCATCCAACTTATCACTCAACCTATTCATGACTAAAATCTATCACCAGAGAACCACACTGAAATCATTGGGGTCGAACATTTTAATCTGTCCCATTATTCCCAAGGGAATAAACACACACTCTCTAGAATTATTAGAGCAATGTGGATGTCAAGTTGTTCAAATCAAGCTTTTACCCTGCCAAAAATAGAAACAAGAGACTGGGAAGTAAAGCTGCAGAGTATTATCACAAACTGCAAAGACCCACATCTTTATATGATGGAATTTGGGGCTAACATCCTTTAGATCTGAATGGTTCTAAAATTTTACATTTGTATTAAGATGCTAAGCATTTCATGTATGAGCTGTTTATCATAATATAAATACAGATAAATAATCAAGTAGACTTCCATCTGGATTGAACAACAGGAGCCTCTAGAAAGCTGCCAAGGAAATACCCACCTGGGCATGGGTTTATGTTTCTGGCAAAGAAAAAGCACAGAGAAAGACCACTATGAGAAACTGTGGACTCCAAGAAACAAACTGAAGATTTTAAGGGGAGGGGGTGTGGGGATGGCTGAGTCTGGTGGTGCGTATTGAGGAGGGCATGTATTGCATGGAGCACTGGGTGTTGTACATAAACAATGAATCTTGGCACACTGCATCAAAAACTAATGACGTACTGTATGGTGACTAACAACACAATAAAAAAAATTTAAAAATAAACAAAATTTTAAAAAGATCATTATATTTTGAACTTTGAAAAGTATCTCAAGCTGTACACAGTGAGCTTTCAAATATAAATATATACATCTCATAAAATCAGTCAGTGGACTACTAGAAGGAGACCATCAATTTTCTGCTTTATAGGTGAACTTGAAAGTTTAGTTTTGGCCTCTTCGAGTGAAGATAGACCCAATACATCATAGAAATCACTGTAGATTTAGGTATATCTTCAGACTCTTGAAACAATTAGTAGCTCTCTTTACCCTGCCAAGTGTCCCGAAATACCCTATGATGGCTCCATTCACAGTTTCCCCCATTCTCCTGTTTGCCTGTCAATGATAGAGGATTTGGTTAATTATAGTAGAGGATTTTGAAAAGTAGGATACTGAGAACTGATTTTCAGAGGACAACTTTTTCTATTAACTTAATTGTAATCTGGCTGGCTAGCCTATTCTTAAATTGACCATCAATTGGATTATATAAAACTGATGTTTTTGGATAAGGGTCTTTGTTCCACTGAAAACCTGAAGATTTGGCTGATGTCTACTCTCTTAATGTTAGTAGTATTGATTTGTTTTTAGCAGACATGGTTTGATAAGAAACAGTCTTATGATTTAAACTAAAGCGTGTCCCCCTACTCCCTGTTTTGAAGTTACAGTCAACAAAGCTTTCCTTGGACCTCGTTAGTGCTAAAGTCATTATCTTGTTGAAATTGTGATTTGAAGAACTAGTTATGAAGAGTGAGGTTTCCTGTTCCAGAGAAAACCAAAGAGCCAGGTTTGGAGGTGGCAGAAGAAGTGGCACTCGTGGAAATGAATGCTTATTGAGTCCTGTACTACCCTTCCAGACGTGGTATCCCACATTTAATACCACCAACTCTGGGGATGAACGTGTTGGTGCTCTCCATTGTACAGATACAGAAACAGATCTAGAGAGGCTAAGTCACTCACATAACAAGACCACCAAGATGCTTGTCCTTGAAGTCATTCATTCTAACACAATTAGTAAATGGCAGATCAAAACATGAAAAATGTGTCTGACTTCAAGCCCATGTCTTTCTAGGAAATGTTACTTCTAGAACCAATCCAATTCCAAGAAAGCTAATTGCATTTCTGAGCAGATTATAAGGTTTAGGGGAAAATAAACATAGTTGGACAGTTTGGCTCCTGCACAAAGGGGGCCAACTGAGGGCTTCGGGGGGCTGACATTTAGCAAGTACTCTGCTTTCCCAGCCAAATGGCAACAGAGAATGCATCTGCCAGTATGAAAGGGCCCTTTCTTTGGGGAGGAAGGGGGAGAGAGAGAGAGAAGAAGGAAGGAAGGAAGGAAGGAAGGAAGGAAGGAAGGAAGGAAGGAAGGAAGGAAGGAAGGAAGGAAAGAAAGGAGAGAAAGAGAGAGAGAAAGAGAGAGAGAGAGAAAGAAAGAGAGAGAAAGAGAGAAAGAGAGAGAAAGAGAGAAAGGAAAAGAAAGGAAAAGAAAGGAAAAGGAAAAGAAAGGAAAAGAAAAGAAAAGAAAAGAAAAGAAAAGAAAAGAAAGAAAACTCTGTCCACTTGCCAAGGGGGTGCTTTCTTCTAATTTACACATGATCTGAAGGTCTCATGTGGAGGGACTCAGAGTGTACAGGTGGGAATTTGTGCTGGGTTTGGGAGCTTCCAGAAAGCACGCATGTGTTGCACAAATAGTAATCTACATTTTATAGCTATTTGCAGTCACAGGGCCTTCACATGCCTCACATGCCCTCAGTCTTCTTTAGCTCTCATTTAGAACTCCCAAAGCCACTCAGTGTGGGCTACAGTCCCCTTTGTCACACATTGAAGAAAACGAATTAAAAGCTCTGCCTCTTGCCCCAAACCATACTGCTGGTAAACCAAGAAGATTCAAACTGAATTTTTGAATCTCCTGTTTTTGCAGTCCCATGCTTTCAGCCCAAACTAGCTTATCCAGCCAGCCACAAAGAAGCTGGTTTCCTGCAATTTCAGCTCTAATCTGACCTCAGAAAAATCACAGAACTATTTCTGACCCTCAGTCAAAGTTCACTGGCCATCACCACCATGGGGAGGGAATGATCAGTTAGGCTAGTGAATAGAGGCAGCTCAAGTGTTCAAAACTTCTTAACGGTAGACAGAATCAGGAAGGTTCTCGAATCAAAAACATGGTAGGCAATGCTATCCTCATGTGGCTGAGAGCTCGTCCCTCTCAGGGAAAGTACTCAGCAGGCCAGGAAAGGGGTGTGTCTGGGGAGGACAACGGCAACTTGAGCTGATGGTTAAAATAATGAAGTTCTTTGTTAGCTCAGTCACATTTTTAGGAAATACCACCTGATCAGGGTTAGCATGTACCCTATCATTTAATAAAATGGGTAAAGGGGTAATTTGCAAATTGGACTTTGCAAACTGCCAGTATCTAATTATCGTTTAATCAAAATAATTGCTTGGCTATTGACATTTGATTTTTTTAAAATCCAGACCATTTGTTTGGAAGTTCCCTCAAGGAAAAGCATTATAGTATGTTTGGGGACTTTTTAGGAAACAAAAATTTAAAAGATTCCGGGATAATTTAAGTCCTGTTGGACAAGAAACTTCTTCTAATCAATGGTAATATGAACAAACAAAAAACCTAATCATTGGACACATTCTTAAGTGTTCATTCCCATGTTTACATCAGAAATTCAGATTGGGGAATTTATAAATGTTGATGGAAAATGAGTATCGGTTACTGTGTAAACAACACACAACAGCGACTTGTGAACAATTTCCATTTTCCTGAATTCTTGTGTCCGAATTACCAGCCAATCGACCCACCAACCCCTGGCACTAAGGGGGGAAACCAAAAGCTGCAACTTCATACTAGAATGACTACTTTTGGAATGACATTTAAAGCCTAATGAAAACTGCGGGCCAAGCAGCTGGTAAAGACACAGTACAAACTGACCCCCCAGACTTTCACAGTCACAGCGATGAGAGGCTCTTCCCTCCAGCCACGCCAAACACTGTCCTGCTCTGGATGGGACTTGCAACCATCCCAGTGCCTTTCTGTCCGCTCTAGTGTCTGCTTGAAATTCCCTTTCCCCTCTTTCTCTGCCCGACGAAACCCTACTCTGAGTTCAAGACCCAGCTTAAAGGGTCATTTCTTAAAAGGCTTTCTTAAGCCCCAGGATAAAATTATTCTTTTCTTTTAAGCCTTTGTAACCTCTGGCACTTTCCACTTGGAAATTCTTCAGTCTCCCCAGTTAAGTCGTGAGCATTTTAATGGTAGAGAGTGCGGCTTAAAATCTTTACCTCCCCAGCAGCTGGCTCCATAGAAGGCTCACAATATTTGTAGAATAAATTAAAGTCCAGAGCAAATTTCTTTTTGTAAGCTAGACACTCATCATTCTAAAGTAATAGAAAATGAAAGCTAGCTGGGGGCAGGATCCAGAGAGGAGAGGAGGGAGATACTGAGCTCACCTCCTCTGACGAACCAGAACTACAACTACATTTGGAACAATGCTCTTTGAGTGGCCTGAGGACTAAGGATAGAAAGAAAACACCACCCTGAGACTGGTAAAAGGAGGAGAGATAGTCTCGTTGGGACCATACCCCAGACCCAGGGACCCACACGGGGATGGGGGGTAACATCAAACCACACAAGCTTTCCCTGAGGAATGAAGAGTCTGAGCCCCATGTTGGACTCCTCACCCTGAGGAGATGAGCCGCCATAACGTCTGGCTTTGGAAACCAGTGGCACTTAGGTTGAGAGAGCCAGAAGGCAGTAGGAAACAGAGACTCTGCTTTTAAAGGGCACATGCACAGTCTCACGGGCTCCAGTCCCAGCACAGAGGCAGCAGTTTGAAAAGCTCCTGGGGTACATGTGAAAGAAATCCACTGACTAATTTTAGGGCATATTGGAACATTCTCTGGGGAGTGAAGTGCTGGTGGGCATCACTTTTTTTTTTTTTTAATTTACTTCCCTTCTATCTGGCTGGCCTGGCACTGGCAGGGCCATTTCTGATGCCCTCTGTCTACTGTGGTAGCATCACTTGCCCTACCCTAGTGGTCCCCTGAGCACTCGCTCTGCCCAACCCACCTGCCCCAGCCAGAGCCCCTCCTGAGTGATCTTCACCCCACCATACCTGGCATGCAGTCTCAGCCATCACTGGAGCCCCTCCAAGCAGCCCTTTCCAGGGTTAGGGAGGTTGGGGGACAGCCCCCCCATCACCAGAGCCCTTACAGTGGTCACTGCCAGACCTCAGAGCCAGCTGTACTAGAGGGCTGCCCTGCCTACCAACATGTGTGCAGCAATCACAGCTGGGACTCTCAGCCAGACGGGCTGGGGGCCAGCCCAGCTCACTAGTGCACATGTGACAGTTGTGGTCCGACCAGAGCAGAAGAGTGCATACAGCCTGCACAGGGGATACCCTGGGAGCACCTAGCTGGGGTGGTTAGGAGGGTTTGCACAACTGGGCCCCACGGGACACTTTCTACAGACTGGGAGATGTAACTGATCCAGCTAATATGCGGAAACACAGTTCTGTAAAATGAGGAGACAGAAGCATATGTTCCAAATGAAAGAACAAGACGACACCTTGGAACAGAACAAAACAACAGAGATAAGCAATCTACTAGATAAAGAGTTCAAAGTAATGGTCATAAAACTGTTCTCTGAACTCAGGAGCGTAAGAGATGAATATAGTCAGAACTTCGACTTTCTATCAGAAAGATAGAAAATGTAAAAAAAAAAAATTAGAGCTGAAGAATGCAATCACTGAGATGAAAAATACACTAGAGGAAATCAACAACAGATTAGATGATGAAGAATGGATTGGCAGTCTGGAAGACAGTAGCAATGAATATATTTCACATAATCAAAATGGAAAAAGAAAAAAAAATTTTTTAAATAGTCTAAAGGACCACTGGGACAACATCAAGCATACTAACATTTTGAGACATTGTGTCTCAGAAAGAGAAGAGAGAGAGAGAGAGAAAGGGACAGAAAACCCATTTGAAGAAATAATGATTGAAAACGTCTCTAACCTGGTGAAAGAAACAGACATCCACATCCAGGAAGCACAGAGTCTACCAAATAAGATAAACCCCAAAAGACTCACACCAAATACATTATAATCAAAGTATTACCAGTTACAGAGAATCTTAAAAGCAGCAACAGAAAAACCAGTTATATACAAGGGAACCCCCAAAAGACTGTTAGCTGACTTTTAGTAGGAACTTTACAGACCAAAAGAGAGTGGTACAATATATTTAAGGTGCCAAAAGGAAAAAAAACTTATAATGAGGAATATTCTATCCAGCAAGTTTATCACTCGAAACTGAAGGACACAGGAAGTTACCCAGACATGTAAAAGACAAAGGAGTTCATCACTATATTGTCCTTACAAGAAATGTTACAGGGACATCTATAAACGGAAAATACGCCATAAGTAGAAATAAGAAAATTATGAAAAAAAATCACTGGTAAAAGTAAACGTATGGTAAAGGTAGTAGATCAACCATTTACATAGCTAATAGGAAGTTTAAAGACAAAAGCGGTAAATCATCTAGACCTACAATAATTAGTCAAGGTATACACAAAATAAGATGTAAAATATGACATCAAAAACAAATTGTGGGGGGTGTAGTAAAAATACAGTGCTCTTAGAATGTATTTGAACTTAAACAACCATCAACTTAAAATAAACAGTTAAATACATAGGACATTATATACGAATCTTATGGTAACCAAAAACAAATACCTAGAACAGATATAGAGGAAATGAAGAGAAAAGAATACAAACATAATACTAAGGAAAGTCACTAAGTCTCAAGGGAAGAGAGTGAGAGAAGAAGAAAGGAACAGAAGAGAACTACAAAAAACCAGAAAGCAGGAAACAAAATGGCTATATATACATACCTATCAATAATCACTTTAAATGTAAATGGACTAAATGTTCCCATCTAAAGACATAAGTGACTCAATGGATAAAAAAACAAGACCCACCTATATGCTTCCTACAAGAGATTCACTTTAGACCTAAAGACACATACAGATCGAAAGTGAAGGGATGGAAAAAGATAATCCACATGAATGGAAGCAAAATGAAACAAAAACAAAAACCCCAAAACCAAAACTCCAGAGAATGGGGTTAGCAACACTTATATCAGACAAAATGGACTATTTATTTATTTATCGGAAGCTTCTCTCCCCACCCCCCACCCTGTGCTCTCACGCATGCTCTTCCCCTCAAATGAATAAACACAATCTTAAAAAAAAATTGGGGGTGCGGGAGGGCAGAGGACCTGAATACACTTTCTCCAAAGAAGACATACAGATGGCCAACTGACACATGAAAAGACGGTCAATCCACTAATCATCAGGAGAATGCAAATCAAAACCACAGTGAAATATCACCTCCTACTTGTCAGAATGGCTATTATCAAAAACAGAAGAAACAAGTGTTACCGAGGATACAGAGAAAAGGGAACCCTCATGCACTGTTGGTAGGAATACAAATGGTGCAGCCACTATGGAAAACAGTAGGTAGCTTCCTCAAAAAATTAAAACTAGAACTACCACATGATCCAGCAATTCCATTTCTAGGTATTTATCTGGACAAAACAGAAAGACTAGTTCAAAAAAATATATGCACCCCTATGTTCATGCAACATTATTTACAACAGCCAAGATAAAAAAGCACCCTAAGAGTCCATGAATGGATAAAGATGTGGTATATATATGTATATATACGAAAGACTATTACTCAGCCATAAAAATGGGGAAATCTTGGCCATTGCGGCAACATGGATGGACCTAGAGAATATTATGCTAAGTGAAGTGAAAAGAAGACAAATAACCTATGATTTTATTTTTACATGAAATCGAAGAAAAAAACAAATGAACAAAAACAGATTTATAGATTCAGAGAACAAGCCGGTGGTTGCCAGTGGGGAGGGGGGTGGGGGGATGGGCATAATAGGGGAAGGGGATTAAAAGGTATAAAGTTCCAATTATGAAATAAATAATTCATGCAGATGTAATATGCAGCATAGGGAATGTAATTAATCTCATAACGACTTTGTATGCTGTCAGGTGGAAGCTAAATTTATCATGGTAATCATTTCATAATGTATATATATGTTGAAACTATCTTGTACACCTGAAACTAATATTGTAGGTCAACTAAAAAAAAAAGAAAGAAAAGAAAAAAATAAAAGCTAAATAGGGGTAAGGAATGCATGAATTAGCGGCCAAATACATGCTGGATCAAATGAGATTTCAGACTCTTCTTTCCGCGCCCTGACTCCCCTTCCTGCCCCTCCCCCGACAGAAATCCAAGGCTGTGTTTATAGACATTAGCTGCACTGAAATAGATCACTGGGAATTTAAAAATCTGGTTCTGTAGTCTCAGCTCCAAGGCCAACTTCATCTCATCTTTATAAATTGAGGTCGAATTTTGGTGAATGGATATAGTTTTAATTCTGTATGTTCAACACACTAGCTAATTCCCAGGTTCCTGGTACAAATAATCAGACTTAGAAAAATAGCTTATTTACTTATCCATTGTAACTGTCTTCTCTTTTAGGAATTTATCCACTTAAATGTGTTTTCCTAACTTGCTGTGGTGATCACGGTCTGATTGCTTCACAATCTTTTTGAGAGTGGGTCTGCATGAATTCCCCACACCAGGAATCGGTTTCTGCAAGTCCTGTGCTGGCTCGATTATTACAAAGGTTCTTAGCTGCAGAGCATTTCTTGGCTCTGTCTTGTAAGCATGCTCCCTTTCACCACTTCATTATACATAGGAAGTGCTTGGACTCCTCTGTACATATCATGTTCTTATGTCCATCAGCATCGTTCCCTTCTCTCGGTAAGCCTGAGTTCTGGTTCCTCACTGGATCAGTGGTACAGCCCATGCCCAAGGGTACATGGAGGGTACACGGTGAAACCGGGAGCCCCAGCAGGGGAAGGAAGCACGCCAGCGCTGTCAGCAACCAGACTCTGAAGACGGAAACCTTGTGAAAGCTCTGCCCTCACTGACAGCGTTACTATTTTCCCCAATAACAAAGAGGAAGCAGAGGGATTCTAATCCCATTACATGAGCAAGATTCCACCAGCAGTTAAGTAAGGTTTATGCTCGAATATAGTTGACTTTTCCCTTCATTCACTTATTTCCCCAGGAAATATTCGTTTTGAGCCCACTATGTGCCAGGTCCTCGGAATAAAGTCTTATATTTTCTAAGTCTATCGAAACTTCGTACCCATGTTCAACTGTTTTTCCATTCGGTCTCCTAAAATTCCTAAGAAAGAAAAAGTTGTTGCCGAACCCGTTGTGTCTGTTCAGCACGTTTTCCCTTTGACAGTGGCAGGGCCCTTCGATCAGCGACCTGAACTCGCCCAGGGAGGAGACCAGAATATTGAGAAAGCAAGTACAGCTTCCACAGCAACCGGTGAGAAGAGGTAATTGGCCAGCGTAAACCAAACCCAGGCTAACTGGACCGCCTGCCTGTGGTTACCTGCACAACCTCCCGCGTGGAGGAGGGAAGGGCGAGGCACTCTGCTACAGACACCTAGAGAGGTCATCCCAAGTGGAAGGTAGAGTACTGACGGTGCTGAATTTTGAGGCAAACGAGCTCTATTATCATATTCATGTACTTCTACATCTACGTGGAGACTGATTTCCGGGAAACAAGAGAACAAAGGTCAAGGGAGACGGGATGCAGGGCACGTTGCATCCTGGGAGGGACCGTGCGCTCAGTACGGCACGAAGCTCCAGGCAGAGACGGTTGCAGGGAGACCCGGGGGACAAAGCAAGCTGGCATTTGACGGGCCTGTGTCCGTCGTGGGCTGTCAGGATGCGAGAGGGCACCTGTCCAGCCAGGGCACAAACCGAGCATCCTTGCCGACAGACCTCACAACCTGGCGGGGGTGGCCCTGGGCCGAACTTCCTCAGGATCGGTGCCTCACGGAGAGCATTGGCCTCACTGCCAAGTGCACGGCCAGCAGAGCCAAGAGTAATGGACAGACCGTCCAGGCCCTCATTCAAGGCCGGGTAAAGGGAAAGAAGTTAACACAGGGCTGTGAGAAATGCCGCAAAGCCCAGAAGACGACGCAAATGCTTTTCAGACCTCAATATGAAGAACTTTCTCCACCGCAAAGAAATGGGAGAGGTAAAGACAGATGTGTTTAAATAAGTAACAATTAAACACTCCGTTGACAAACATTCAAAGCTGATTAGAATCATGCCAAAACGCCTGTCTTCACATGCAAAACAATTAACAATGGTTGTGTTAGAACAGGCTATAAATAATATTTGTGTTCTATTTTCCAACTTTTTTTACCGTTGTCTTTCTATATATTTGTAAACATGACTTAAAGGATAAATACAAAAACTAATAGAATAATTGCAACATATATAATCAAAGGATATCTTTAATATGGAGAGAGTATAGTAGAATCACCAAAAATTCCACCAAAAAGGGCCAAGAAATACTGAAATGTACATGGCAAATGAAACATAAGAAAAAATTGTTAAGCCTCAGCTGTAATGAAAGACGAAAAATATTACAATTCAAGAAACAACACTGAGGGGAGCCACCTGGGTGACTCAGTTGGTTAAGCGTCTGCCTTTGGCTCAGGTCAAGATCCCGGGGTCCTGGGATCGAGCCCCGTGTTGGGCTTTCTGCTCAGCAGGAAACCTGCTTCTCCCTCTGCCTGCCACTCCCCTTCCTCGTGCTCTCTCTCTACCTCTCTGTTAAGTAAATAAAATCTTTGGAAAAAAAAAAAAAAAGAACACTGAGATAGTATTTGATGTATGCAAGTAACACGGATTACACCCAGTGCTGTTGGACATGTTTACAGTGAAACATGGAGATAAAAGACAGAGGTGTGTGTGTTTTAGAAAGCAATTTGGCTTATGTGTCCAATATTTTTTAAAAAATCTACTTTGGGGGCGCCTGGGTGGCTCAGTGGGTTAAAGCCTCTGCCTTCGGCTCAGGTCATGATCTCAGGGTCCTGGGATCGAGCCCCACATCGGGCTTTCCACTCAGCAGGGAGCCTGCTTCCCCCTCTCTCTCTGCCTGCCTCTCTGCCTACTTGTGATCTCTCTCTGTCAAATAAAATCTTTAAAAAAAAAAAATCTACTTTGAATAAGAAATTCCAAAGCTAAGAATTCAGCCTCAAAAAGATTTATGTTAAAGAACATTCATCACAGATAACCTAGGATAGAAAAAATTTGAAAATTTACATTGAAGAAAAATGCCCCTATGTCTAGAGAATATTTTCATCAATTAGGACAGGCCAAAAGTCAAAATACTGTGAAGCCCATGAAAAACATTTTGTAGAGGTATTGGAGTAAAATTACATAATGTCTGGAATTTATTTTAAAATATTTCACAAAAAAAAGGGGGAGGACGGGAGGTTGGAGATGGAGTAAAACTATAGAATGTAATTGTTAAAATTGGGAGATGCACTTAGGAGAGTTATTCTACTATTCTCTCTACTCCTGTGTACATTCAAAAAATGCTACCCTATGTTGAAGATCACATATGTAAAGAAGAATAAGAGAAACGGGATTATGAATATTATATAAATGCATGATAGAAAACTGTATGTATCTATATGCACCCATATTCATATAGTTTCTAACCTTTTTTTCTTTTTAAAGATTTTATTTATTTGACAGAAAGAGAGAGAGACAGCAAGAGAGGGAACACAAGCAGGGGGAGTGGGAGAGGGAGAAGCAGGCCTCCCGCTGAGCAGGGAGCCCAATTCGGGGCTCAATCCCAGCACCTCGGGATCATGACCTGAGCTGAAGGCAGATGCTTCACCGACTGAGCCACCCAGGCGCCCCTCTAACCTTTCAAAATAGAGCAAGTCTAATTCCATCCCAGTTTTTCCCATGCACAGTTTTGAGCATACAGCTGCCCCATAGGAACTCGAGAGCCACATAGGTATAGCTTTCTAGTAACCAACCATATTATATAAAGTAAAATTTTAAAAGCAGATATATATTTTAATATGCCTTATTTAACCCAGTAGATAAAAATGTTACCATTTCCACACCTAAGCAAAAATTGAGATCATTTACATTATTTTTTTATCCTATCCTTGAGATCTACTATGCATCTCTCGTGCGTGGCACATGGCAATCTAGAAGTGGCCGGTCCTGAGGGCTTGGCAGCCACACGAGGCTAGTGGCTACGATGATGGACAGACAGTGCAGAGTTAGCCCTTTGAGACCCCTCTGCTTCTGTAGTGGACTCCTGGGCAGTCTAGTTTCAGACCAAACACGCTGGCTCGCACAAAGCCTGCTCTCTCGGAAGGCGGCCAACACCAAGCCCAAGACAGCAGGCCCTAAAATCAACAAGACAGTCAACAACAAATGTTGGAGAGGATGTGGAGAAAGGGGAACCCTCTTACACTGTTGGTGGGATGCAAGTTGGTGCAGCCACTTTGGAAAACAGTGTGGAGATTCCTCAAGAAATTAAAAATAGAGTTACCCTAT
>CM052899.1:139882211-139903789 GCA_028534135.1 Potos flavus | reverse complement strand
GGGCGAGCCTGGTGGTGGGTGTTGAGGAGGGCACGTATTGCATGGAGCACTGGGTGTGGTACATAAACAATGAATCTTGGAACACCGAAAAAATAAAATAAAATTAATTGGAAAAAAAAAAAAAAAGACAGCAGTCCCTGTCAGAGGATGACAGGAAGTTCTGAGGGTCCGTCCAGGGGCATCGCCAGCAGGAAGCTCCAGCTTCTCCTCCATTCTCATTTCTTCTTCTTCTTTCTCCAATCTCGTGCCAATGTCTTGGCATGAAAGGATTATGCCTCCTCAGCAGGCCTCTGAGGGACTCTTGTTGGCGTTCATGTTTTCTCTCTCTCTCCTTCTGTTGCTCTCATTTTCTATTTTGCCCAAAAATGTGCATGCACCTACACCCTATGGGGGACTAAATTGTGTCCCCCCGGCCCCAAAATTCATATAAAACTCCTAACCCCCAGTACCTCAGAATACCACTCTATGTGGAGATAGGGGCTTTAAAGAGATAAAGTTAAAGGAGGTCAGACAGGTGTCTCTAATCCAGTTTGACTGGTGTCCTTATAAGAAGGGAAACTTAGGACACAGAAGGGGACAGAGGGACAATCGTGTGAAGCCTCAGAAAGGAGATAGCCATCCACAAGCCAAGGAGAGAAACCTGGAATAAATCCTTCCCTCCTTACCCTCCGAAGAAACCAGGCTTGCCTACACCTTGTTCATGGACTTCTAGCCCCCAACTGTGAGGAAATACATTTCTGTCATTTACTCCCCTTAGTCTGCGGTACTAGGTTACGGCCAACCCGCTGCCCACACTCCCACCCACACAGCTTTCAGCCTTCTTACTCTTTCTTCCCGGAAGTTAAACTCAACTGGCACTAGTCAAGGATTTCTCTACTTTGTCCGGCAAGGAACGCTTTATGGGCAACAGAATTCTGTCACTTGCAGAAAACTGGGTCAGAAATTAAAATATGCCACCTGTCCTTTTCCTGCCCCAGCTCGCTGAGTTCTCCTAAGCAAACCCCTTAATTCTGCAGGGCGGCTTCTCATCTACACAGTGGGAGATTTTAGCGGGCCAGTCTTTAAGGCCCCTCATCATCCTAAAATTCTGTGGCTCGGGCTGCCTCAGACACGCACTCCATCTCATTCTACACCCGCAGCTCCCTGGACAAGGCACACAGAAACAGACAGGGGTTGGGATAATATTTAGTTTTCAAGATTTTTTTTTTTTTTAGTATAAATTATTTTAGCTCAAAGCTCGTTGTTTAGTTTTGCCTGCTGTGATGTTTCCCTGCCATGTAAACATATAAGCCGGGGGAGAATGTAAAGGGAGGCGAACGAACTCCTAATTGCCGTGTAAACTGACCGAAGGTTAAGCGTGAGGCTGAAATGCCCCACATTTGTAATACGTTGGAACCAAACTGCTGGTAAGCCACAATTTCTGCACTTCATTTTTCTCGACGTTGGACCAGAATGAATGCTTGGAGTGCTAAGAGAGATCTTAGGGTGAGTCTTTCCAGCCCCGGGTGTTTCTGCTCTTTGTTCTATCCCAACAACATCCTGGTGATGTATCTCTTTCTGTCTCTTCAGGAATGTTTAGGGGGGACACGGTGCAGCCTCTTTGGGGAGGCTGGATACCACTTTCTGCCTCAGTTGTTCTTTTTTGCTGAAAAAGAGATTAAGGGCGCTGCTGCTGTCCAAGGAAAGAGACAAGCCACGAGCGGACGCCCCCACCAGCGAGGGAGGGCTTCCAGGGAGAAATAAAGGCAAGGTTATTGCTAAATATAACTGTGCAACGAATGGCTTACGAAAGGGATGAAGGATCCAAATCCCTTGAACACATTCAGTGTCCCCTTCAAGAAAGCACCTGCTGCCATCAGGCCATCAGCTCCAATAGCTGAAAGCCCCAGGAAGCTCACAGACTACAGGCCCTTGGAGCGGTCAGATGGTAACTGACCTTTTTAAACAAAACCCTTGCTTTCCATAAAGATCTCCGCAGAAGGGCCCGCTCTTTCCAGAGCACAGCTCTCTGACGGTCCCCATAGGAAATGCCAGTTGGGGAATAACATCCCCAATAAGACCGTTTGGGGAGGAAGTTCCAACCACAGGGGACAGAACGAAGAGAATTTTTTTTTTTATTTTATTTTTTCAGTGTTCCAAGATTCATTGTTCATGCACCACACCCAGTGCTCCATGCAATACGTGCCCTCCTCAATACCCACCACTAGGCTCTGAGAGCACCCACATCATTCATGCTGGAACAAAGGCATCGGAGTCAGCCTTGGGGGTGCCCAAGGACTGCGGGTCCAGGTGATGGGTCTCTGCTGCGGAGGCCTCTCCCGCAGGCAAGTTTAGGTCCAGCCTCCCCTCGGGGAAGGCTCCAGGTTGCCCTGGAAGTTGCTGCCAGGCATCCTCCACTCCAAACTCTTCCCCCTCCTGGAGCCTGCTACGTGGATGTCCTCTTCTCCCTTTTGGGGTCTAAAGGTCCCATCAGGGGAGTTCATGGATTGCCTTCCGGGGTTATAGAAGAACAGCAGGGACATTCTGTTATTAAGCACATATGCTCCCTAGATGCAAAGAGGGCCACTCAAGAGCGGAGCAGAATTTTGTTTATTTAGCGCATTGCCTTCTGGGTAGCACAGCTGGCCCGGCAAAGGAAGAACTGAGTTTCACCTTTTCATCCTCCAGGTGGCCACGGAAGCCAGAGGCTGAAGGGCACGGGGTGTTGAAAGGGAAGAGAGGGCTCAATAGACCACACAGAGGAAATAGATCTGCAGGAGAAGCTTGTTAAAGAAAGAACCTGGGCCCCACTCTCCCCTTAGGAACTTGAGTCCCTAAGAGTAATTCTCAGCCAGGGGCCCCTTTATGCCCCAAGAGACATTTGGCAAGCTCTAAAGGCATTTTTGATTGGCACAACTGGGGAGGTTGCTTCCAGCATCTAGCGGGAAGGAGCCAGGAATGCTATTGAAGATCCTACAATGCACAGGATAGCTCCCCATGACAAAGAATTATCTCATTCAAATCATCAGTAGTGCAGAGACTGCCCCTCATCGTATTGGTTAGGGGGTGCCGAATACCTATGGATTTAAACAAGCTCTCCAGGTGATTCCAATGCACACTGAGGTTTGAGACTCTGTCCACGCCTTGGAAGCCAGCCAATGACATCAGGTTGCCAGGGCAGTGAGGGCGGAGGGCGGAGGGCGGGGCGGCGGAAGGTAGGCATGGGAGTCCACGGACTATGTCCTCATCGGTAGCACTGAAGACAACCACAGCCTACTCTATGAATTTTTTCTAAGATAGTCCCGAGGAAGCCTTCACCATAAGACTTCTAATGGAACCGTGGGCATAAGAGTAAGTCCAGTTACCCCAAGTCCAGTGACTCCAGGAGGAAGGCAAGGATATGAGGAGCATCTGTGCCCCTGAAATTATCAACCCCACTGCCAGTTTCCGCATGGTTTCCTTCATGCCTTTGCTGATTCTCCGAGAGCATTTGCCAGTCCTTTCCCGAGTGTCCTATGCTTCTGGGTAAGGTCCTATCTTCAACCTTAAGTGTCAGAAGTTGGTAAAAGGGGAGAACAGGCCTGGGATTTTGGTCACATGGTGTGCAACAGAAGGCTTAGAGAACCTGTCTTTAGGGAAAGATGGGAAAAAGTTCAGTAGAAACAGCTCAACGATCTTCTAGAGCTCAAGAGAGTAACATATCGAGAGTCAAATGATTTGTTCTCTTTTCGTCTCTCCACTCAGCAGCCACAGCCTTCCAGCCAGGCTGTTATCTGTGGGGGTCTCGCTGTCCTTGCCCAGGATGATGGCTGCAACGCTGTAGGGATTGCTGAGTGAATGACTGAGCCATGGCCTTTTAAAAAGTTACTGTAGAAAAAAATGACCGTGCTTGAGTGTGGAAGGTAAGACACCAGTAGAGTTAAGCTCTTGTAAATGACAGTATTTTTCTGCTAAGTCATGGAATTGATGGAAAAGGTATTTGGCAATCTTGGAATGATTGTGAATCCTTGTGGTTGAATCAGAAGAGAAATAGAATTTTTTCTGCATAATTTAAAGGTTTAGACTAAGGAACAGAAAGGATAGAATTCAAGTCATAGGAGCCCCACCAATGTTGCGGTTTCCATTACAAACTAATCTTGTTTCATTAGGTTATTTAGACTCCATAAACAAGAGACCAAGCTTTGTTGTTTAAGGCAGGATTCTTTTTGTCCTTTTTGCAAATTCTACTGCAATCATTGTCTTTCTCCTGAAATACTATTTTCATGACATAAACTCTGCACCTTGATGTAGCCACAAGTGAAATGCTCCCCTCCTCCATCCAGAACAGCACTTGCCCACTTTAATTCTGATTACCTGTAGCACTGGATGAGAAATCCATCCAAAGAAACAAACTGGCCCATTGCATTGTTAATGAAACTGAACATTAATTTTAATTTAATTAATGTAATTAACATTAATTTTTCTTGATTAGTGTTGCTATTCTATTCACGAATACCTTAAAATACCATATTAATGATCTCAGAGGTAAATGTTATCAGTTATAACAAACAAAACCCACTGAACACTCCTGATAAGAGATCGGAGTGGGAGGACAAGAGTCAGGGAGATAGGAGTAGGACTCAATGATCAGTCCTAGATCCTGAATCGGCTCCCCATACCCGGTGCTGTAAGGATGCCAGGGACCCTAGTCAATGTCACCTCTTTATGCTCTCTCTCTCTCTTTCATTTTCTCCATTATTTCTCCTTCATCTATTGGCTAAGTTCATGAGCACGTGGGGCTGGGACTACCTTACCTCCTACATTTGGTATAGCATCTAATAACTGTTACAAAGGCACCATCACCCCCATTTTACAGATGGGGAAGCTCCAATGCCAAAGTATTGGACTTCATCAAGGTCACTACTTCTGAGAGGTTTTCAAGGACTGCACCAATGTAAGCCTTGTGGGTTAATCACTTGACCCTGACCTGAAGTCTTTCCACCAATTCATAAACACACATTTCACAACACCCTGAACCAACTTATCATTGCTTTCTTTGGTAGTCTACATAATAAGGTTGCATGGTTTTCCTTATTTAACCATGAAAAAATGGGTAGGGATAACTACATAAATGCAATGTCCTTCATCTGTGAACCCACCTTCTACATTCAGGTTCAAGTCAAACCCTCATGGGAATCTCAGGGGAAATGCCTAATAGGATTTCCTCCAGTAACTGAAGCTATCCATCACCCGGGGGAGGAGAGGGTCAGCTTGCCTCCTTTGGAAGATGGCCCTAACACAAAGGGCACAGCAACCGAAGGCGTCCCCTGAGGAACTCTTTCTTTAAAAAAAAAAAAAAAAAAAAAAAAGATTTTATTTATTTATTTGACAGAGAGAGAGAGAGAGAGAGAGAGATCACAAGTAGGCAGAGAGGCAGGCAGAGAGAGAGGGGGAAGCAGGCTTCCTGCCTAGCAGAGAGCCCGCTGCGGGGCTTGATCCCAAGACCCTGAGATCATGACCTGAGCCGAAGGCAGAGGCTTTAACCCACTAAGCCACCCAGGCGCCCCCTGAGGAACTCTTTCTGTGGAAGACAAGCCCAAAAACAGTCATAGTAAAGTGTCTAGAAATGTTACTGAGTGGTGCCCAGACCACAAGCAGCTCCTGACCTCAGGTTTCCCTGTTCTCCTACGCCTTTGGTGGCACAGCACGTTCTACAAATGTGCCTTATAAAACCTTGTTCAGCAGTACTGATTTACCAACTCTGGGTTAGCTCTCAGCCACTCCGTTCTCAGTCTGGTGCCTCTATTCCCACGTTACTTCTTTACGAAGAGTTCCACAGACACTGATATGACAGATTCCTTGAATGAATGCTCGAAATGCCCCTCAAGAGCCTTTGATTATACGGAGCACAAGGTGGTCATGAGAAATCACTCCTTTATTCATATATAAAGTAGCTGGTTCTCTTCCCCTTCTTGCTTCTACACCTAATGTTGCATTGACTTGGTTAAAAACCACCAACACAAAAAGTGTGGTAGATTGCATTTATTACACTAGGATAGAAATAGTAGCATCAACACAATTACTGCTCCAACCCAGGGATCGTTTCTTTCACTGGTGGTAGCCAAATCTAATTATCTCGAACATGGTTTTAGCAGCAATCATTTCCTAGGAAAATCTACCTTTTTGTTTAGCGCTTTATTCATAGCCCAAGCCAGTCATTACCCTGGCAAGCCATTAGATGAAGAAATTCACCTCCAGGCTTATTTTCTTTGCATTTTAAGATGATGGCGAGTGAAGTATAGAGACTTTCCTGTCAACAGGGATTGGCCTTAAAACAGGTGAAAAAGGTGTATAATTTTTTTAAAGGCAGCCAACTTGCATGAATCCCTGGTGCTTTTGAGTGGAGCCCAACACTGAGCAAACGATGCAGGAATTGGGAGTATGCTTGTAAAAGCTTCGAAATGGTCCACCACCCTTGAAGTCCTATGTGTACAATAGCCTGAGGTCCACCCTTTCTTAATCGACCGAATCTTTTGTCCGAGGGCGGAGTTCTAGTCCTCCTTCTGTCCAGCCTTGTTCCTGGGTGGAGACGGGAGGCAGGCTGCAGGGTCTCTAGCAACAGGTAGCCAGAAGCTGCACACACGCATGTGCAAACACACACACACAGTGAGTAGTTACAAAGGATGGGGATGGGGCCACTTTTTAGGTTCCTTTAGGGTTCTCCCATCCTCTCCCTCTATTTACTCTAACCCAACACTTTGTGCCAAACACTGGCTCTGCCGACAGGCTCAGGAGCCTCTCAGTACTGCCTGAGGCCCCCCCCTCCCCCCCCCCCCACCGGGGGACAGCCCTGGGCGCCTTCCTTTGCACTACTCCCCATCCGACAGGAGTCTAGGACCACACCCTCTCACAGGGCCAAGGAAGAGGTCTTTGAAAAAAACGGGGGGTGGGGTGGGGGGAAAGCTTCCAATGAGCAGCACTCTTTCTTCCTCTTTAAATGTACAATCTGGTCCATCCAGTTCCTTCTTTCTGGATGATGGTGTGGGGAAGTCCGTGACTCGCTGAAACAGTATCCTAAGGCTGGGTGGGGCTTGGCTACTGTTAGGAACTTCTTCTCTCCTGACTCTCACTTGGAATGTGAACTATTAGGGATGCAAAGTATGTAAAGAAATTTGCATAGTAATTGGTTTCAATCAGCCATTGGCTAAATATGTCTCCTAAAAAGCCACCACTCTCTCCTCCACTACTGCAAAAATCCCATCAAGAACCCACTTCCAAGCCTGGCACTCAGAACACATAGTAAGAGAACATGCTTAGCACACAAGCCTGAAAGGTGGGTGTCTGGCTCACCGCTGGGTGGGACACCACTGTGCCTGTGTTTTATCTGTACCCCTTTCTACTAGACTGCCCACAAAACCACTGGGATGAGTGGGAACTTGTCTTCGAGCCTAAGGACCAAGATCAGCGGCAACAGGAAAACACTCCTGCCAACCCCGTCTCTTGTTACCTACAACGGCCTTTCCTGATAGTTCTGCTGTTTGGGGGGCTCCTACCAACTCCAGGGGAATGCAGGGAGGAAGCACACACACACCTGGAGGTGGGGGTACCAGATCAGAACCCCTACACTTCTTTTCTGGACCGATTAGGATTCACCTCCGGACAACCGCTAAATTGCAACTCAGGTCCAATCGATCTGAGTAAGTCTTCCATTTTAGAAAAGTCTGTCCATCTGCTCGCTCTGCCAGATGGCTCAAGCCTAGTATCCCGGCATGTATTTGGTTAAAAGCTCTCCCCCACATCACCCCTTACGTGGTGCATCTGGGAGTCAAAGGCTGTGATTGAAAGAGCCTTCAAACTCGCAGGTGTGCAGCTCAGTGGGGACACTGCACACAAATTTAAAATGCAGCAGCCATTAGTGTCCAGTCTCATTACTGTCATGGCCAGGAGAGGCTGAACAGGAATGCACGGACACGGGGGCCCTTTCTGGGTAGAGAGGGAAAGGGGGGGGTAGAAAAGGTAACTGAAGACCCTCAAAAGGGACAAGATGTTCTGCAACTTCTGGAAGTAATTAGAGAGAGCAAAGCCAAGCAGCCCATTAACAACTGTGCACAGACAGTTCTACCTGGCCAAGTCCAGGACAGCCCAGTGGTTGAAGGGGATCCAGAAAGGGGACTAAATCAACTCGGTCCCACTGAAAGTGGGGTCAGTTCAAGGACTGAATTGGTCCTGAAGGTTTTGGTGTTTTTTTTTTAATACCACACTTTAAATAAGGTAGATTTCCTAACTAATATCGGACCAGCCCCATAATCATCCTGCTGCATCAAAGGAACTCTTGGTGCTTCACAGAAACCAAGGGCTCCCTCTGGCACAAACAGGACCACAAGAGCCCTCTACCGAGGGGAGCTGCCAGATGCCTGAGGCCAAGTCTGGACGAGAGAAATGTCCGTTGTTCCCTTCCCAGAAGGGCCCCAGCCATATTTCCTCCCCTTCTGGTCCTCTAATCCTGCAGAATCTCAACAAACAGGGAAGTTATTTTCTCCTCTGCGGACAGTGGTAGAGTATATGGGCATTTACCTACTGAGCAGTCTGGGGTGACAAAATACTCCAATGTTTCCTAGTCCCTCCTTTTCCAATGGCTCCTAAGATTTGAGAACCTTAGAATTTCTCTTCTTGTCATACAGGATTCACATAAACCTTCTTTCACTTGTAGGCAATGATTCCTTTCCAGCTGGTTTAACTTCTGCTCTGAGCTCTTTAGAGTAAATGTATACATAAGTCAGCAAATACTAGGACTGCTGTTACATAAAATGATGCTATCAAAAACACTGCTTACTGCAGGTTTTAAGACTAAAAGTAGGCTTTCAGAAAACAGCAACAGGGTCTTGTGAGCTATGGGGATAGACCACACTGCAAGCTGCCCCTTCTTTGTAATGGCTGCCAATAGTATTTAATTTCTGCCATCCTTGCGTGGGGCATCCGTGACAAAGGTTCACTTGGCCATGTGGTTAAGACTGGAAATTTAGTCTTCAGATGCTCCAGTTATTTTTTTCTCAGGTTACTAATCAATACCAAGTCTAAAGCCATTTGAATAAAATAAAATTGGCGCAGCAACTACACTGTTCTTCCTAAGAGCTCCAAATGACAATGGGGCTTCCCTCGAATGTATTTTGATACTAACTTCAAAGTCAAGTGGCACACCAGCTTGTAAAGTTTGTTAAGAATAAGGGTTATTGCTTGTAAAGCTTGTTAAGGGTAAGGGTTATTGCATTATAAACAGAGCTTTCTGTTGGAGTAATCATGGGCAGAGAGTGGTTGCAGATTTACGTGTCCTTGTTTGTTGGGGTCAAACATTTGTCTTTAGTAAAGTAAGGGCGTTGGATTTTATTCTAAAAATAAATGGCAGGAATGTGTGCTGGGACTTCAGGATTCTCTAGTGGGTGGGTGGAGGGATCAACCCAAGTTAAGATATGGATAGCAACTGAACGAATTCAGAAAAATGCTCTCTAAAATCATGTTGATTTGGCAAGGTTATCTTACAAAGATAGGTTGGGTTGAATAAAATTCTTTCCTGGGGGAAGAACTTGAATAATTAGTGCCAAACTATTCACAGAATGGAAAGTTCTACACTTTGGGAGGTTGAGCGACTTGTGGTTTCTAAAAAACAGATCAGCATATTTCATCGCTCTTTTTTCCTTTAAATTTATAGTTCATAATTCTTCAATTCCAGTCTCTAGATCAAATGGAAAAAGTGAACGCCTATTTAGTCATGTCAGAGATTCAGGGGCACCAAACAGTTCTGAATACTTGAGATAAGAATAAGATGCCCAGACAATGGACTGCATCAATTCAGCTCAGAGAAAAAAAATATACAAGTTGAAACAGAAGAACTTAGCAATAGCATTAGAATCTGTAAGCTCACCCTGAGTCCTCAAGAACAGGCCAAGAAGCTTAAAAGAACACAGATCTGCTGGTTTTTAAAAGAGGCCAACACCGAAATAAAAATGTTAAGACATGAAATGCTAAACTCCTTTAAAAATGGAAGCATAAATAAGTGAAATTGAGAGTTATAAACTCACATGGATCAGTTCGGACAAAAAAACTAGGAACAGGACTATTTGGCAAGCACACACATACATAAATCAGCTGCTCCAGATGACACACGTCCTCCGGGAATAAGAGACTTTGACTAACATGCTTACTGAACAATGGTGCAGTAAAGATGAATAATTATTTCTGAAAAATTACCTTGCACACAGGGAGATGTCAGAAGATTGGAAAAAGACCAACAGCATGTGATAGTGATATAGAAAGAAAACAGAAAGGGTAGTGAGAAATTAGCATAGGATACATGCAGTTGTTGGTTGTGGAGTAAGTATTAGGAAAGCAAAATTTAGAAGGGTCAGAATACCAGGGATGAGTAAACAAAGAACTATCTGCATTTAAAGTACCATAGACAAGTTTATGATATTATCTTGAGGACCTTAATACTGCTCTTGTGGTAGTTAAGAATGTAAAGGTATGGGGAGGAGGGCGTTAAGCGCACCAGGATGTGCGCTGAGTCTTGGGAAAGATTTTCTCTGTCGGTCCAAAGATTCAAAATGGAGGCTTGAAAATGGATGGAAATTCCAAACAAACGAGGTATTAAGCCCAGTCATGGAGAGGTGTTTCAGAGGGGGCTCTTAATCTGCCAACACATCATACCCTGACTCACTACCCTGATGGAAGACCCAGGACAGGGTGTCATGAAACTTATAGAGGACACTCAGGTGGGGGAGTACCACAGAAGACCGGAGACGGGAGGAAAGGAGAAAACCGGGTCAGACAGACACACCTGCAAACAGAATCCACCAAAAACAGGTATGAACAGGCTGGAGAAACCTAGAAGGCGACACAATTTAGCGATGAGAAAAGTAAACATGAGTTCGCAGTGGAGCAAGGGCAGGAGGCATTGTGTGGAGAGGGAGGCCATTGGTATCAGAGACTCGTTTAGAACTACACTGAGCAAGTGACCCAGAGTGATGGTTAACCAGGTGAAAGTTCTACCCCAATCTCCTTCAGAAATAATCCAGCCAAGGTGAAAGAGGAAGTAGCAGGAGCTCCCCTTCAGCCAGCCTGCCCAGAAACTGACTCCTTTTCCATGGCACTCCTGGGCTGTAGGAATCCTCATTCACACTCTACAGATGAGACAATGGAGGAGAGAGGTTAAGGCCACATAAGGAGACATGGAACAAGACCGTGTCAGACCTAGGGTGTGCAAACAGGTCAGCCCAACTCCAAAGTCAAGCTCTCCCATATCAGACGTCCTCACAGCCT
The DNA here is from genome assembly GCA_028534135.1 of Potos flavus. NCBI lineage: Eukaryota > Metazoa > Chordata > Mammalia > Carnivora > Procyonidae > Potos > Potos flavus. The sequence continues at coordinate 139,892,518 of CM052899.1, read as the reverse complement.
TCCCTCCCTCCCTTCAGGTTTCTGGGCAGATATCACTTCCTCAGAGGCCTTCTTATATAAGTAAGCCAGGGTCAGGAGACGCTGTCTTATTTCATACCACTTATTTCCATCTGATATGCCAGATGTTTGTTTACTGCCTTCTCGTTGGAACATATGTTTACTGCAGGATTCTCAGAGCCTTAGAACATGCCTGAGGTTTCATACGTACTTAATACATGATATTAAATTATACACTTCCCAGGAATAAAAAAAAAGCACTTATAAAACAAAACACTTAGAGGAGAATTCTAAGGAGTGGGAGAGATCTTGCTGGATTTTTTTCAGAACGTTGATTCACTTCTACTGAACAAAGCAGTCAATACGTTTCTGTAAAGTACTGATTTTATGAATAGAAATGCCTTGCCTTTGTTAAATAGTAGACAAAGAATCCAAAGGAGAATCAAGCCACTGGACTCCTTCGTGTCTCAATCCAACCCCACCTGCCACACCAAGAAAGTAATAGGATATGGATATATAGGATACATACAAAGAAACCAATTGAAAAGTTGAGAAGTCAACTTGTCACCCTGATGCTTTCTTAATGATACTAAGCAACTGATGAGGAATTAAAAAGAAAAACCAAATTGACCACATTTCTCACAGAATAACCTAAGTGGTCTGGTTATTTTGTCATTGAAGAAACAAAGCCTAAGTTAGAACACTCTTTTCTTTGCCCCATGGACCCTCCCTTGTTCTATTTTTGAGCCCTAGACACCATTCCTGTCTAGCTGCCATTTAGAGTATTAAATTCTCTGAAGCAGGTCATAAGTGTTTGGGTGCTTTTTATGGAGAGTCAGGATCTCTCAAGTGTTGAATCATTCCTTTGTGATGTTAAAGGAATTAGAATTCTCTGATGAGGCTGGGCTGCTGTCCCGAGTAGAATCAGAGGCGGCCAAAAGGGGGGATACCTCTGGATAGAGCCTCCAGTAATCAGACACCACCACCACCACTGCCTAATACCACATGGTCTCTTTTCTAAAGAGGAAAAGTAGGAGGGGAACAGAAAAAGGAAGTTGGCTTGTAGAATGGCAAAGGGGGAACAAAAGTAGCTACCACTGGTCTCTAACGCTCATGCGCAGGCGTGGTATGTAGGCTGTATATGCAGGAGCTCATGTAGCCCTTATAAACAGCACAAGGCTGAGCTCAGAGACATTAAGGCAGCTGCCTGAAGCCATGCATCTAATAAGTGACAGAGCCAGGATCTGGTGGGCTTCGGAGTCCACGCTCATGATCGCCAAGCTACGTGACCTTCACCTCCCTGATGACCCCTCAGATCCTCACAGGGTTTGTGTCATGGGGGAAGGGACTTCGCTTCTGATGGTCACCCAGATGTTTTTCTACAAAAAACACAGCATTGTGGAGAAAAGGGCTATTGCAGATGCATTCACAACAGAATCCCTCTGATACTCTCTTCACTCATCAGGAAGCTCATGAGACCAAAGAGGTTTTTTGGCTGAGCCCTCTTATGCCTATTTCAGTGGAAAAAAATAATGATACCTGCTGGAAGGCTCCATCTTCAGTGTAATTTTAACTGGCCAGAGAAACTACACAAATATTTTGCTCAGAAAAATTTTATCTATAAAGCAATTTGCTTTTCTGATTCAGAATCCACTGCAGTCCCCCAACCTGGCCCTAGTGAATTATAAAGACCTACAGCAACTTGACACCCACCCCCAGTAACGCCATCTTCAGAGCAACAAAGGGAGATGTGGCGCAGGGGGGTTGGCGAGGAGCCCTCATCCTAGAATCAGGATGCTGGTGTTCCAGGCTGGCTGGTTCATCGAGGGGAGCTTCCCTAACCTCAAGGAGTCTTAGTTCTCCCATCAGGAAGATGGGGATTCTCTGCGTTTGCTGTGAGATTCAAGGAAGGTCATTTATCTACCATCACCACAGCTAATGTTTGCGGCACACTTATGATATTCCAGGTGTCCACTAAGTGCCCGATGCATGTATCTCATTCTTACCCCATGAAGTAGGTGCTACCATTAAGAGCTCTGATTGAACGATGGGGAACTTCTGGCCCCGCTGGGGTGAATTAATCTCTCCAAGCTTACATAGCTGGTAAGTGATTTACCAGCATTTGGACTCAGATCTGAGTGGCTTCAGAGGCTACGTTTTTAATTACGAGAAGCTGAAGCTTATAACTGCCTCATGATTGGGTTCGGCCCTGCCACTCTGCTGCCATCCATTGTACGTGAAACCCTTGGAATGTCATGTTCAAATGTAAAGCCTTATTACCGTCAAAGGGCCCCAGTTTGCAAATGGGTCAAGGAATTCCTGAGACAACATTCTGAGCATGCGCATCCGGTCAGATCCCCTCAGAGGACACTCGTTCCTAACAGGTGATGCGTGCGGTCAGGTGCATCGTCATAGCACATTTCTGTCCTTGCTTTGCCCGAAGCCATTTAAAATTTTAATAACTAGCTCCAGCTTTATGGTTTCCTGAGGCTACATTAAAATAACGAATGCATTTCCCCCCCCCAAAAGTGTCATGACGTGTTTGAGGTCACATAATTTGGTGCTGACAGGGCTGAGCCTTTCGGGTAAATTACTGTGCCTCAGTTTCTTCTATATAAATGGGAAGATTGGACCAATCATCTCCATGGCCTCCTTTGGCTCTAAAAAAAAGGATGGTTCTGGGCCACAGGCTCCACCAGCCAAATAACATGCTGGATCAGGCCTTCCTCTTCAAATTGGGGAAGGGGGAAGATGCATAGGAAAGAGGAAGAAGTGGGAGTGTCAGTGTCATGGTAACAAGGAAGAGAGCTAAGTGGCTGAGGGAGACTCCGAGACTCTGAGGGGGTGTGGGAAAGGAGCCACCCACGGGAGTGGAGCCACATGGGAGGAGTGGCCCTTGCCCACCAACAAATGGCTCTGTCCTCTCTGGGCTTCACCATGAGTACTGGATACTCTCTCTTAGCTCAGCCACTTGCCGTCCTCTTCGGTGAGGGAGAGAAGAAAAAAGGGACTGTATGGTTTCAGCCCATCTGTGCTCATTGTGGATGGAGCTTTATGGTCAAATTTCATGACAGCAAAGACTCCCAACTACTGTAGGATGTGCCATTATTTTACAGATTATCGAGAAAGAAAACTACTCCCATTATCTTTGTACAGTGTCATTGATAAGATGCAGGCTGCTCTCAGAGATAGTAACTGTTTTAGAATTGATGAAATATGTTTTTGTATTTACTATTATTAAAATCTATACTTAAAGGGTTTGCCATGTACCAAGAACTGTATTATGTGCTTTACATAATCTCATTCAGCACTTACCCCAACCTGTGAGGTAAGTGTTGTTATCCCCATTTATAGAGGAGAAAAGCTCAGAGCAGCTTAGTAACTTGCCCAAGGTTGCCCAGCTGGCAGAGACCAAATAAGAACCTGAGTCCATCTGACTCCACCAAGTTCTCTCACCACCAACCTTCACAGTGGTGGACCATATGGTGATGACAAAGGGACTTAGTCATTGTCTTGGGGCCCCGACTTCTCCTCCTACTCTAGGTAGAAAAGTTAATGAGAAGGGGATGGAGAAGGGACCACAGGTATCTCCTTGGCCCATGGGGCATTGGGAAAACTCTTCTTAGCTTTGGATATGAAAGAGTTAAACACAAAAGAAGTAGGCAGCAGAATTCCCACAGCTGTCTCTACACGGAAATAGAGAAGTAGTGAGGGGAAGGTGGGGGACACACAGACTGTAGGTCATTGCTCACACAGGAGGGGGTTACGGTAAAACTGATGATTATGCATCAAGGCATGCAGGAGCCTTCCAAGGACTTGCCTGGGGACCTAGCGAGTATGAATTCATGCCTGTGTCTTAAAAAGAGGACTCCTCAAACTTTAAATCCTTCAGGGTTCACAACCCTGGTCCCTCCCCAGCCCCACTCCCGGGGTGGGGGGCGGGGGGTGAGGGAGGTTTATGAAAACAGGTATGGTTGAGTAGAGGAAGCTGGGAGAGTAGGGTCCACGTGGGCCACATGAAGAAGTGATGGTCCAAAAAAAAGGGGGGGGAAATGACTAAGGAAAGATGTCTGGTTCTTTGGCCCACAGTTTTCTTTGGCCTGCAAAAATGGGCCATTTCCTGCCCTATTCCTTCCAAGGCCAATCCCACAAACAGGCAGTGGGAAATTTACTGTTTACTTTGAAGGGGTGGTGTTCCAATGCAAGATGAGTCCTGAGAGCCCATAACTCTGTGGTGGTCTCCGAAGTGCAGGCACCCATGAGGAATGTGGGGAGGATGCAACAGAACTCTTAACATTGACTTCATCCTTTACCAGTATTTGTGCTAGGTTTTCTAATGGGTAGAATATAGTAACACAGGTGTAAGCAGATAGCTATACACTAGATAGGCATAGGGACCAATTTCCTTATGGATACGAGTCTGTGACCAAAAAGTTGGAAGACTATCACCCTCAGAAGATATTCCCCCATTCTCTTTAAGTTCCCCTCAAAGCTCTGGATGACAAGATCCAAAAATCCCCCACTCATTCTGGTTACATTCATAAGATTGTTTGGGATCTTGCCTTTACACTTCCCTCAACTTGGTAGTAAATTAATATTTATTTTTTCTCTTTTTTCAGCTACTAGCCTAGTAGTTGGAGCTTGCCAAAGCTATGTTCCTCAATATTTACCTCAAGAACTCCTTTTTATTTTGCGTTGAAGGCAGGGGTGGGGTGGGGGGGGGGGCGGAAAGAGATGGTATAATTAAGAGATATGGCAACCACCTGCAAAGTATAGACCTTATTTAGCTCATGATTCAAACAACTTGTAAGAAGATAGACAAATGGGGAAAATTTGAGCTGACTGGATATTTGATTTTAAGGAATTATAGTTAGTGGTTTCTGGTGTGATAGTAGTGTATGGTTAAGAATCTTTACCCTTTAGAGATAAATACTAAAAAGTCTACCAATCAAATATGGTATTTGAGATTTGCTTCAAAACAATTCAAGCATCTAGATGAAACAAGATACCCATGAATTGTTATTTAAGATGGGTGATAGGGTACACGGGGATTTATTATCTTTTTCTCTCTACTTGCATTGAGATTTTCATTTTAAGAAGTTAAAAAAGAAAATAAAGTCAACCAAACATGAAGCAATCAGTGAGGGAGTCCTGCCCTGAAAGAAATCCTCACTTTGTCAGTCATGCACGTGATTGAGTCATGTGACCCAAAGAAAGGAAACACGATTGGCTAAGCATTTGGGTGGGATCTTGAAACTCCCAGAATTTGCATTTTAGACCAGAAAGTGAATGGTTTGGGACTAGAGTTGCTTTACTGCTCGCAAAAGAGAACTTGCGGATTTCCAGTGGAAAAAAATAAATAAATAAGACCATTAAATTGGATCCCTGTGAAATTTGGACATCAAAGAATGATTGCGAAGCAACATTTTGAGGAGTTAAGTATAAATGAACCAGGAACATGCAGCTTCAATTTCCTTCCAAATACACACGTTTGTAGATTTAAGGACAAATGCTCTATTAAACATGTGCTAAACTGCAGTGCTTCGAAAGACATTAAGAGAGTCACTGAACCCGAATGGTCTGGCTCTGGTCCCCGAAATTGGACCCTGTTCCTCTCTGTTGGAAAAGGATTTCTCCACGTCACCCCATTTCCCCCGTAAACTCTACCTCCTTCCTTCCGGGTCTAATCCAAACTTGACTTCAGATTCTCAAAACATAGGACAAGAAAAACCCAGAGATCAGCAACTTTTTTTTTCCCCCTCTTCTGTTTTGATGAGAAAGAAGCAAATTCTTGGAGACCCAACTTGGAAAGTGTTTACTGGCAAATCCATAAATCTCACCCTGTTGGTTTAAACTTGGAAAGTGTCAGGAGTAGTTAACACAGTGAAGTGCAGGGGAAATGGGGGCTGAGGTAATCCCACTGTGCTCCCTCTCCTCCTCGCTCATGCCAGAAAGATCCCAACTGTGACCATCTAGACCAACCTCATGCAGAGCTTCACATGGTACAAAGCTTCTGAAGAGGACGTTCTCCTGGATTTTGCGGCTCAGGGCCCAACACCCAGCCCACATCTAGCTGAAGTCAGCAGGGAGCAGAGAAGTTACTAAGGCCAGTGCTGCTGCAGAGCCTTGACCAAGAGAATGGGAACCTGAGAAGCTGGACCATGGCCAAATGATTGCCACACAAGACAAAGGCAAGCGATCTTCACTTGAGTGCCTGGAATGGTGAGCTAGGTGTGATTTAAGACGCTCTTTGGCCTGCAAGCCCCAAAGTGAATGTTTTTGCTGCAGGAAGGTGGTGCAGTTTGTCAGAAAGTATGTTTTGCAGGTTGGTTGGAGAAAGTTCTGCTAGGGAGAAGGTGGGTGGTTGGAGTCCTTGAACCTAAGACACTCGGTGGGTGTTCTATGTCTCTGAAGCCTGGGCCCTACCCCACCTCCCAGGGAGGACACACACAAGGCTGCCATGGAGCTCCTACTGCTCTTGGCAGCTCCTCCAGGAGACCTCATCTGTCCGTAGCCCTCAATGGTTCCAATTACGAAATCGGAGTCACTCATGTTAATTTCCCCGCACACAGAATTCCAGGGGGAATAAGCCTTCCCTAGTTGGAACCGCTGTCTCTACAGGGGTCAGAGTGGAGTTTCTCCCTCCAGATACTGGCACGAACACTGTTCACAGATAGGCCACTTACAAACCAAAAATGTTTGGCTATAGACCATAACGAGAGCCATTTCCTGACCTCCCGAGAAGTCATACAGCTAAGGGCAGGGGCACTGGCCTTGGGGACTGGCCGTCCCGCAGCGACAGTGCCTCCCTATCTTCCGGCCACCTGCAGCTCTAACGCAAAGGGCAGTTTCCTACTTTGCAAAGTGGGACTCAGGATGCATTTGGACTTCCACCATGGGTGTAAACGCAGCACGCAGCCTCACAGGAGACGGAAGCGAGAAGTATTGGGAGCGTGACAGGAGCTAGAAATGGTAACGGTGGGGGAAAGAGGACAAAACTTTTCAGTTTTCTGTAAATGGCTCTTGAGACCATAACGCATCTCACCAGCCACCAGACTCTATAGTTTTTTCCCTGGCATTCTCACTAAACAAAGTACACAAAGAGACATTACCAAAGCCACAGGAGGTCAAAGCCATTGCTTTCTGCAACCCCAGAGACGAGGCTGGCTCACATCATTATGAGCAGGAGCAGCGCTCCCTTCCGCAGAAACCGAACCAGGGTCTTCTTCATAAGACCTTGCAGGATATGTAGCAATTGGCCAAGAGAGGAGCCAAATTCACGTCGCCCAGTTTAATGGAAGCATGAAGGGTGTAGAAGCCGGGTGTGCAGAAGGGACCCTCCCTCAAGACTCACCAGGTAGAGGAGACGGACCGCTGAGGAGACAGAGAGGACCTGGAGAGTGGAGGGCTTGTTCTCTCCGGGGGAAGTCGGGGCGAGCAAACACGCGAGCCGGAGCGAAGAGTTCTCTTATGGCAGGGCCCATAAGAATCACCTGGGGAGCTTGTTGAGCATGAAGCTGGTGGGCCCATAAGGATCACCTGGGAGCTTAAGAAGGAAAACAGATGCCCCCTGCCAAATATTTTTGTTTTAGCAGGTTTTAGAGCCCAAATATCTGCATTGAGAAAAACAAACCCAGCCCTCAGTTCTCACCCGAGTGGCCCTCAGAACCCACGCCACTCTGCTCATGAACCCACCTATACGTCTCCTCATGTGTAGGGCAGCGAATGGACCCAGAAGGATGAGAAGGCCCTATCCGTGCTCATGCTTTTGAGACTAGAGTCCATTTCCTACATTCACTTTGGGGTCTAGGAAATTCGGAGATTGTGGAAGGGTGGGGGTGAGGGTTCATGGGGGAAGAGAGCACAGCCCTTTATGGTCATGGGTGCTCCTTGCGGGCCCTGAGAGCAATCCTAGATGCCCTGCCTCTAATCTAGGGGCTGGGATTCCACATCAAATGATCTGGTTTCCAGCTGCTTCTGTAGAATTCACTGTCCTCTGTGTCAAGGCACTAGGTGGCCATGGACATGTTCAAAGATGGAGCTGCCCACGGTCGTAAACGGTTGACTCTGAAGGCCCAGCTGAGCAGGCAGAAGGGATCTGCTGGAGTGTTGCTGTTTTGTGTTAAATTGAATTTGAATGCTTTTAGATGCTATACATGTCTTATATGATATGTATCATATAGCTCACATACATATATACAATAATATATATGAAATTATACATAAAGTCTAAAAACATTTTAATTACACACATGCATGCACGCACACACACACACACACACACTGCTGTTGTTCAGAGGCCTCACCGGTTCCTTTTGTCTTACACCTGAATGATTCACATACTTAAATAACTCCTTCCTGGTTCGGGTAGGCATTTGGGGCTGCGGCGCCCAGGGCCACACGCTATAACTGACGCTGTTTACAGGATTAGTTCCAATTTTCCAGCTGGGCTCTGAGGGAACAGGACCGGACTGAGAGAACCTTTGCCTTAGAGAGGAAGGAAAATCCAGGAGGGTCTCTGCAGTGGGAGCATGGCAGAGACAGGCCAACCTCACCCAAGGCCAAGGTACCAAAGCTCAGACGAGGAGGGGGCACGAGGAAGCGTGGCTTCCTAGCGCTTTCCAGTGATTCCACACAGCTCCGCCTGCCTTCGAGATCCCAGTGGCCTACGGTAGTGAGAGAAGTGTCTCTTCATTTCGGGAACATGCAGCCACCATCCCATGGCCCTAGCTTCCAAGAACGGTGAAGGGACCCAGCAGTGCCATTTGCTGCTCTCCATTGTCGTTTCTCAAAGCTTTGGTGACAACCACAGCCACCTTGCAACCCCTGTGAGTGCCCTCTGCCCTGCCTGAAGTGCTTTCTCTTCCCATCCGTGATTCTGCCTAATCTTTCTCTAATGACTTCAAAATCCAGCTCAAACCACCAACTTCCCTAGAAGCATTCCCTGCCCAATTTCATGGAAATGGGCAAACTCCACTTCCTCTCAACTTATTGCCTTCCCTACTTTTTAAAGATGTTTCCCCTTATGCCTTGGCTCACTGTTAATATTTCTGAAGTGTATAAATTTCATCTCCTCAGTTGGATTGTCAGCTCCTTGAGGGTTGGTACCATACCAATTTTTTTACCATCTGTATTGCTCAAAGCACTGCCACAGTACCTGAAGTGTGTCATTAATTTGTCAATTAGTTCATTATCATGCTAGTAGCGTCAGGTGATAGCTACACAGAATTCTCTCATCAGTCATGCCCAGTGACTGGAAGCTTCCAGAAAGTTCTGGCACATTAATCTGGAAATGCTGTCCTGGCAATTTCCTGGCATTAGGCTTCTCAGATTGCTTCACATTTTGGAAAGAATGGCCTGCTTGTGCCCAGTCACTCAACAGAAAAGTTGCCTCAATTCACGTACTTGTAGCAAAGAAAACTGATAAGCCAGTGTGAAGACCCTTCCTTTAATGAGGCTGTAGAACCGAAAGTAACTTAGTGGAGAGGTTCCTCAGGAACACCTGCAGTGGGCTGAGTGATGGTCCCCCAAAAGATGTCCAGCTGGAACTTGTGAACGTGACCTTCCTTAGAAAAAGATGTAATTCAGCTAAAGATCTCAAGAGGAAATCATCCTGGATGATGCAGGTAGACCTTAAATCCAATGCCAAGTGTCCTTATAAGAAGAGGAAAAGACAGAGAATTGGAAAGGACACAAGGGGCAGGTCATGTGGCGATGAAAGCAGAGATTGGAGCAATGCGGCCAGGAGCCAAGACGTGCCTAGAGCCACCAGGAACAGGAGGATTCTCCCTGACAGACTTCCTGGGGGGTGTGGCCCCTGCTCGCACCTTGATTTCAAGGCTCTGGCCTCCAGAACCATGAGAGAAGAGATTTCTGTTGCTTTAACCTACCAAACATGCGGTCACTGCTACAGCAGCCCTAGGAAAGGAGCGCAGCCGCCAACAAGGACAGCCGGTGGGGGCGAGGGTACCGAGGAGGAGCGCTCCGGCACCAGACTTCAGAGACACCATCAAGGGAGAAGAAGGAGACTTGCCACAATCCCAAGTAGTTCTGCCTCGTATATTTTTCTAGAAAAGCTTCCCTATGCCATTATTACCCCAGAGATGCTCACCATTCGGGCTTAACCCAGATACTTCCCCTTTGAGCCTTCTTATTGGGGAGGACTGGGGTTGCATTCCAAAAAGATGGGACCAGCTAATCCTGAAATGCAGGGTCCTCAAAAGGAATCGTCTGCCTCCAAGGACCTAGGTCCTTTGTTTTCTCCTCGGTTTATCAAGAATTTATTGAGCATCTACTGTACTATACACATT
>CM052899.1:139857104-139882111 GCA_028534135.1 Potos flavus | reverse complement strand
TCGAGTTTGGGTGTGTGAGTCATTTCCTCTTATAAAATGGACACCGGTCATGTAGGAAAATGTCTTTATGTTTTCGAGAGGCACAGTGAAGTATTTAAGGGCGAAAGATCATGACTGCAATTTACTCCAAACCACCTGAATAAAATACACAAAGCAAATGTGGCAAAGCAGTCATCGTGAGACCGAGGTGATGGGATGCGGGGGCTGGCTACACAGTTCTCTCTGCTAGCCCATACGTTTACAAATGGTCAAACCCCAACTCCAGCGGATGTCTATTTTATTTTATTTTTTTTACACACAGGGTGATCGCTCTGCTGTGCTGATGCAGGTACAAAGGGTGTCTCAGTAAAGGGAGTTGTCATCTCCCAACTAGAAATGCCTGACAGGGGCTGCAGATCTGTGTCTGCAAGCTCGGTTCTTAATTGCTCTTTGGTTCTATTTATGGAAGGAATAGAAGACACATCTATTGAGAAAAAGTCGGGTACCAAAAAAAAAAAAAAGAAAAGAAAAAAAGCAGCGTTGGCACAGAAGCAGGAAGAAAATGCCTCGCTGGGAAAGCAGGGCATCTGTAAGATGGTGTTTTGTTTTATTTTTGTTTTTTGTAAGTTACAGACCTAAGCATGCCGCTTGAGACTACTGGCTGGCTGGGTGCTTTGTCGAGTGCATCTAGCTCATGTGGGATTGATTCCTTTAAACAGACATGCCATCCAGGGAACGGAGTCCGGTTCCACCCCCAACACACCCGACACACACACACACAGCCAGGCAGCGTTATCGCGGGACTCACAGTTCTGAGCACAGGAAATGCAGGTTGCCCACATTGTCAATGTAGTTGGCAGGGCTGAGCCAAGGCAGGACCAGCAGCAGAAGTGCCTTCATTTTTCCGACCAGGAGGCTGCTTTCTTCCCGGCCACCTTCGCTCTGTTAGCTGCAGCGGCCCAGCCCAGCTCAGTTCCCTGAAACAAACCTGGCCATCTCCCCACAATCAGCAGACGGAAGGCATGTGATGTGGAGCCCTGGGATGTAGCTACACCAATAAATCACAGGCCTGGAAGAGGGTCGTGCCCTCTGCTTCTCAGATGGGGAGATGGGAGCCTGGAGGGACCCAGCATGGTTGGCAAGAGGGCTCGGGCTGAGAGCAAGCAGACTGATGCCGGGGAAAGGGACCTGCCCCTCCCGCAGGATGCCGACTGGTTCTTGGGAAGCAGCTGGTACATTGACATCACCGGCCGGGAGCAGATGGGCTGGAAGCTGTGCTGCGTGGGGAGAGGGCACGGCCATGGCACGTTCGCACCCCACAGGGTGGCTAGGCAAATCATCAGAAGCTGTCCCCTGCTTTGCTAGAGGAAGACACTGTAAGAAATTAGCATCCTGGGCACACAGCCTAGAGATGGGAGCTCGAAGTGAGTCTCCAGATCTTGCGACAGAGGAGGGTTAAACATGAACCAACTCTGCACCTGAGTGTATATTTAGAACATGCCTTTAGGATGTTTTACCTGTCCCTGTCCTGATGACACTGGCGGCCCTTAAGAGAAGTGACAGCTTCTCTACTCACTTGGACAACTGGCCCTTTGCAAGATTATGGCTGTATCGCTGTCTTTGAGAATAGCAGAGAACCGTGATAGACAGACCTAGAGTTCTGTCCGAACTGGGTTCAGGTTCTGGTTCTGCAAGGAGGGAAGTCTCTCTGTCCCTCTTCCTTCCCTGAGTGGCTAAACTAAGCTCTGGTGCCAGCTGTAGGATGCTGGGCAGTTCATGGAATCCCCCGAGCCTCAGCCGCCTCCTCTCCGAAGTGGAGCTCTCTTCATGCCTGACCCACTGGGTCCCACGGGGGGCGGGGCCACACCAGCACTTGCAGTGTTCAGATCTGTGACTCTAGCCCATGCTATCTATCTTCCCATTAGGACTTCTTTGCATGCCTAAGCTCTGGGCATGCAAGCTCTGGGATACCCCAGCAGCCCCCGGGACTCCCCCCCTTCTCCCCCATCTTCAAGAGGACTAGAATCTGGGATGCCTGGGTGGCCCAGTCGGTTAAGCATCTGCCTTTGGCTCAGGTCATGATCCCGGGGTCCTGGGATCGAGTCCCGCATCAGGCTCCTTGCTCAGCAGGGAGCCTGCTTCTCCTTCTGTGTCCTGCTCCCCCTGTTTGTGCTCTCTCTCTCTTTCTCTCCCTCTGACAAATAAATAAATAAAATCTTTAAAAAAAAAAGAGGACGAGAATCCATTTGATCTTTGCAGCTCAAGGCCTCAATCTTAACAGAAATGGCTTAAAGGGATAGTTCCACTAACGCACCCAAGAAATTCCAGCAAACTCGACTGGCCAGGATGAAGACCAGGGAGAAGTCTGCGAGGTGAGACCAGGTGCGGTGAGCTGCAGCAAACAGGAATTTGGCCTCAAACAGTGCGTTTACCTGAGACAGGGCTGAAAAAGTGTAAGCGCAGTAGAACCTTAGAATGTCCGGGTTTAACTGCTGCAGTTTCGGTTGGAGATCAGCCATCTTGATAAAGCATGACATGTATTCATTTATAGTGTTGTTGAGGCTCTCATTTGAATTCCATTCCCCGGGCGCCTGAGTGGCTCAGTGGGTTAAAGCCTCTGCCTTCGGCTCAGGTCATGATCTCGGGGTCCTGGGATCGAGCCCTGCACTGGGCTCCCTGCTCAGCAGGGAGCCTGCTTCCCCGTCTCTCTCTGCCTGCCTCTCTGCCTACTTGTGATCTCTCTCTCTCTGCCAAATAAATAAATAAAATCTTAAAAAAAAAAAAAAAAGAATTCCATTCCCTGGCGCCTGGTATACAAGAGTGAGTCAGGCTGGGTGAAAAGGAAGTACAATGAAAGAGCAGGACGAAGGAAGTTAGGTTGGGTATTTAGCTGCTGGAGTCAAACAGACGACTTTGAACCCTAGCTCTGCCGCGTACTAGCTGTGTGACACTGGCCATGTTGTTTAACCTCTCTGAACCGCTGTCTCTTCCTCATAAAGACAATATAATAGTGCTTCCTTATAAAGACAATAATAATGGCGCTTACTCATAGTGCGGTTAGGAAGGTGGAATAAGATGATGCCTATTAAGAGCAAAAGGCTCAATGAGTGTTAGCTATCGTTATAAAAATTGTTATTATTAATGATAATAATGAATAATAGCCACTCATAGCAGTGAATGAGCCCAGCCGGCAGCTCAGCACCTATCTCCAGGAGGCTTTGTTAGTCTCTTCTTTTCTTTCCTCCCGTGCTGTTCAGGACATGAAATGTTACAGCCTTTTCCTGAATATGGAGTTTCACGGAGTCCTGGGACATGCTCTTCTCTAGGGTCCAGGATCTGCAAGATAGATCATGGCTCAGGAAGAGCATGGTGTCTAAAAAAAGGCTGTGGGTTTCAGGGTGTGCTAGATTGTATTTCTGATAATCTTGGGTATGTCAGAGTGCTTCTCCAAGTCTCGATGACAAAAGAAGGATGTTTGCCCTTTTACCTCCTTGCATAAAATTCATTAATGGATATGAATGCAGTACAAAGATGAAGGAATTGTTTTGTTGTTGTTGCTTATGTCACTCCTGTAAAAACTGCTGGTTGCCTACCCAAGATCTGATCTTCTCTTCTTCCTTTGAACAGAACCTAGGCTTAGTTCATGGCGGTAATGCACTTTAGCCTCTCTCACAGATTGGTGGCCATATAACACAATACTGGACAATGAGGTGTAAGCAGGAATTGGTGGGAAAGGCATCCCAGAAAGCTTTTTAAAGCAAAAGTCTCAGTTTGCACAGTGTCAATTTGCTCTTCCTGCCAGTTCTTCCTATGCGGAACTTATTTCTGCCTGGAACTTAGATGTGATGCTGGAGTTTGAGCAGTCATTTGGGACCAATAGGTGACAATATCGAGGATTTTGCTTTGCAAAAGCTAATTTGCAAAGCAGAAAGAGCCTGGATTCCTCCTCATGGCATCGTGATAACATCATACTAGTCACAGACTTCCTACCCCTATACTTTCTGTTATATAAGAAAAAGGAAACTTTTACAAATTTAAACCAATATAATTTGAATTTTCTAATATCTGCCATCAGATGTAATCCTAATACAATCCTTTGGGGATAGAATCCCACCTTCGAATGGCCATATTCTGTAGCAACATTGCTAGTAAATTGTCCTAACCCTAAACTTTGTACCCTTTGCCTAAGTTCTATCTAACCTTAAATGTCATCTTAGATATCACCCATAACCTCCTGTTTTCTTGTCTCTTTTCACTAAACAGAGAACTTTTTGAAGGCAGGGGCTCTACTGGTCTTGTTGAAGGAACTAGAATTCAACTCAGTTCGTGAGTCAACTTTGGACCAATCTTTCTTGATCAGAAGCAAATTGGCAAAACAAAAGGACTTCAGGACTTCGAATGGGCCAAGAGCCAGGGCAGGGGTCAAGCATTCATACAGATGGATAACAAATGTCCAAGAAGAAAGGAAAAAGGTAAGGAAGATTTCAGGGCACGAGTGCCCCAAAGAATGTTGTTTCTTTAGCAAATTTCTTGGAGCGTGATAGAAATTCAATGGTTCTCCCAGAAAGCAAGGCAGGACAACTGCTCATTTCTTCTGTGCCCAGGAGAGTGCCAAGAGCAGCTCTCAGCCAGGTAGGAACCAGGAAAGAGTTGGATTCAGGATTGGAATGTCACTTGAAGAATGTATGTCAAAACACAGTTATAGGGAAAATGTGGAGGCTGGCTGATGTGACCAACAAGACTTGTAACCTACCCATCTTTCCATAGGGCAATGCTCCCCTGGACCTTTCGTCCGGCAGCAGAATCCTCCCTGCCCTACAGACAGTAACTGTGTCTGTTTTATACAGAACACACTAACAAAAGGGGGCACCTGCTGGGAGTAAAGGTCAAGAAAGTTTCTGGGGCAGGTCTTTGGAGAAGAAACTCCCAGGACTCGGGGTGCAAAGTTAATTAAACAAAACCAAACCAAACCCAGGGAGCCTTCAGTCACGAGTGTCTTGGGCCAATTATACACATTTTCATTCAGGGCTGTTTTCAAAACACCGAACAATGATCTCTTTATTCCGGCTAGTAGCTTAAGTGTCAGCTTTATTATCTCCCCTCGTTATTATCTTCCATAAGATAGAAACTGAAGGGCAAAGGGACTTAGCTTATGAAACAATTCAATGTGCACAGGATTTGAACTTCTCCACTCTTCCAATGTCATTTCCTCAGGGGTAGAAATCATGGTGTGTAGAGATTCTTCTTTCATTCTGGGCCGGGCCTATTGTAGATCCTTGATAAATATTATACATGTGATAATGCTATTACACAAGGATCATGTAGCCTTGAGCCTCAGACAACTCCCACTGAGGATCAAGGAAGTGAAGGCTTTCCTCCCACGCACCCTCTCCCTGCTCTGGGTCAAGAGAGATGCATCGGACCTGCCCCTGCAGCAGCTCTACCACGTCTACTGACAATGCCCTTCGGTTAAGAAGGCTGTCTGTCTCTCGACTCAACAAGCCTATCACCTGCATAGGAATTCTTTGCTGGAGACCCCTGCGATGGGAGTCCGCAAGCGTCTACAAGGACAGAGGTCAATGGAAGTAGCCAGAAGATTCCAAACATCAGCTCACAGGCTCAGGCTTACTCTCCTGGAAGAACCCTCTCATCTGAAGTCAGGAACAGTTGTCCTAAGGATTTACATTCAACTCAGGGTCTCAAGTGGCCAGATAACAATGTTTACAACAATGTTTACAAACGACATGAATTCTGGAGAAAACAGGCAGCGTTTGTTTAAAGATGTGATGCTGCCTGCATCTCGGGCTCAAGTCAACGGTTAGGCTGAGTGTGGACCTACGGACAAGTCATAAACAGAGACCTCGGCGGAGGGGAAAGATATTTCTCTACCACGTCTTCTTTTCTAGAGGCACAATGGCAACATTCTAAATGTGATTCACTTCTGAAGAGCTTTGTATTTGAGGAGCCCACCCGAAATAAGTTCCCATTCTACAGGTGGAGAAACCTAAGTCTGAAATTCCCCAGGAAGCCTGGGATTGTTCGGATACTGGGACCTGCCAGAAGAGAGTGTGTGGATCCACGTGGGTCACATGGCGATCTTCAACCGGAATGGTAGTTAAGTCTCCTTACTAGATAGACCCTAAGCCTACCTAGTTTCTATTCATTCCAATGCCACAAGCCAAATAATATTTTTTAAAATTCATTCCATTTTAAATCCTGAAACTGAGATGCAGAATTTACAAAGAAAGCTATCTTCTAGTACAAATGCGTGACCACGCTCGGTCTGAAGGTCACCCGAAGGTCTCTTATAGAAACGTAAGGAAAATACTTGCTTCCTGGAACTGCCCCTTGGTAGTTCCCAGTTAAAGAGACTCTGGAGTACTAACAATTTCATCTTCATATCCATTCTGAGGCATAGGGAAAGAGATGGTCCATTGGCCCAGTTGCTGGTCCGACACCCGACAGGGCGTCAGAGTCAGGTCCTGGCTCAGCTCCAAGTTTCGAATCGGTGCCAATCAAATGCCCACAGGGCGGAAGGGAAGGGAGGGTATATTAAGCATTTGATGACTAATATATACAACATATTTTTGGAAATGTTGGTTTCAACCTACTTAGGAAGCTGATGTGTGGGGCAAATCAAGAGCGGGTGTCGAGGCCCACACCTCCCTTACGTGGGAACTTTCCCCTCCACAGGGAGCTGCTGCTGGGTGCCTGTGAAAACCTCTGAGGCCTCAGTGTGAAGAGCTGATTTCAATTAGTTTTGGGTTCTTTCCTCACTGTTGTTTTTCAATTGTGCATATCATTGTCAGCTGAGGATTCACCCAGACTTTTCCTGGGCTTCCTTGAGCTGTGTGGGCCATCGCGCCTGTGCGGGCGGGTGAATGACCTTCCCTCTCTGGGCAGCTGAGGGGCACCACTGTCCTCTCTCCCCTGGAGACCCCAGAGGACCCAACTGGTTCTTCCTGGCCCTTTTCCTGCCCCACTTCTGTTGTGAACTCGCCCTCCGATCCATATGCCATCTTACCCCTAGTTCTTGGGATTATCTTGATAATCTTGGCCCCAATCAGTTCTTGATAAGGAGATGAGGAGGAGCTGCTATGTTCATGTTGTCCCCAGAGACCACCCCCATTTCTTTCATTTGCTCTCCTCGCTCTTATCCCTCCCCTGCAGAGCTCCTGTAGCAGGCAGAACAATGCCTACCCCCACAGACGGCCACCTCGTAATCCCAAGAGCCAGTGGATATGTCACCTTACAGGGCAAAAGGGACTTTGTAGATGTGACTAAATCAAGGATCTTCCGATGAGGAAATGATTGTAGATTATCCAGCTGGGTCCAATGTAATTACTAAGCGGGCGGCAGGAAGGCCAAAGCCACAGAGAGAGATGTGATGATGGAAGCAGAGATGAGAGAGTGAGAGAGAGACAGAGACAAAGAGAAAAAGAGAGAGGCGCCTGGGTGGCTCAGTCAGTTGGGCATCTGCCCTCGGCTCAGGTCACGATCCCAAAGTCTCGGGATTGAGCCCCACATCGGATTCTCTGCTCAGTGTGGAGTCTGCTTTTCCTTCTTACCCTACTTGTGGTCTCTCTCTGAAATAATAAAAATAACAAAATCTTTTCAAAAGAAAAAGAGAGATAGAGGGAGACAAAGAGATTGACAAACAAAAAGAGAGAGACACAGAGAGAGAGACAGAAATAGGCAGGCAGAGAGACTGGAAGATCCTATGCTGCTGGCTTGGAAGATGGGGAATGGGGCCACAAGCCAAGGAAGGCAGGCAGCCTCCAGAAGCTAGGTAAGGCAAAGAAGGGGATTCTCTCCTAGAACCAGAGGGAATCAGCCCTCCCAAACCCTTGACGGGTCTTCTAACCCTCTTAACTATAAAATAACACATTTATGTGGTTTGCAGCCCCTGAGTTGTGATCATTTGCTACAGTAACAATTGGAAACTCATTCAGCTCCCAAAACAAAGGTAGAGGATTCAAATGTTGGGAGCAGGAACTATGTTGGGTGGAGGGAGCTCTACCAGGGCCTTTGTCCTCCATCGATCCTCACCTCCCCTAGCCAGTGAGGCCCTGGCATTGGCCCTCTGACCTGCCCCAGACCTACTTCCCTGCAGACAGTGCCTCCCCCCACTGGGCCAAACTTCCAGCAAAGGTCGCAAATAGACTTCCTCACCCCCTTTTCCTCTGGCCACACCTCCTTCTGGGCAATGAGAAGAGGAGTACCCTAGCTTAGAATGCCAACAACAGAGGGTCAGAGGTAACCCACAAACCTGAGTTAGATGCCTTTCACTCAACATCTTGGGGGCGAAAAGAGAGTTGACGGACATAATTAGCATGGAAGATAAGTGCTAAGTGTTACAGCCCAGCCACTGGCCTGGATGCAAACTTCCATGTCAGAGATTCTGCCTCTCCTAACAAACAAAGACTCAGATTCACAATCTAAGGCATGTGACCTTTTGAAAATACACCTGCACCTACCTCTTGCCCTTGTCATGACGGGAACCAAGGTAAACACTAGCTTCCACATTTCCTCTTATGAATAATTACGGTATTATTGTTCACCTCTGTTAAGCACCTTAAATGTTCTAAGAGAGAGTCTCATTGGAAACGAGATCAGGGCTGTCCTGAGGCCATCCACATGGGAATGCCCAGGAACATGACGACGTAAGTGGACAACATAAGAGGCCAACAGGTGGAGGGGATGGTGTTGGCCACCAGCGGGGGTGGTCACACCATCCCTCTGCCATCTGTGTGTACCTTGGCCAAAAACCTAGCAGAAACTCCCTGGAAGACAACAGTTCTCTACATTTCTCCATTGAGAACTTGGTTGACAATACCTCTCATCTCCTCAAAGAAGAGTTGGGCTTCGTCAATTCCCATACAGAGGACATTTTAATAATCATGAACCAAATTGGGAGACTTCTTTTTTCTGATGTGGAAAGATAAGCAATGCCCACCAGGAAATCTCTTGGGGGCCACGAGCCCCAGAGAAAGCCGTTCGTCAGATCTTTCCAGTATTTCTGACATTTCAGAATGCACACATATGAAATAAGCCAGTCACAGAAGGACAAATATGGAACGATTCCTCTTCCATTAGGTTCCTAGAGCAGTCAAGTTCATAGAGGCAGAAAGTAGCATGGTGGTTACCAGGGACCAGACAGGAGGGAATGGCGAGTTTTGGCTTAATAGGTATGGTTTCGATTCCGGAAGGTAAAGAAAGTTCTGGAGAAAGGATGGTGGTGACGGCTGCATAACAGTGTGAATGGACTTAATGCGGCTCAACTGTGCTCTTAAAAATGGTTCCAGTGGCAAATTTTATGTTATGTGTAGGTTACCACCATAAAATAACCCCCTCCCCCTCCCGCCTACACACACCACAGCTCTATCCCGTGCTGTGTTCTCACACCGAACCGTAGCCATCGACACCTAGAAGGTTCCCTTGGGTGAATGCGTTCACCGGCTGCAGAGAAGAAGGAAGAGAACAGGCGTGTCGCGGAGCACCCGGCCCCGAGGACAGCACTGCCCCGGGGGGCGCGGGCGAGCCCAGCTGTCCCACCCGGAGAGCGGGGCGGGCCCACGAGGAGACCCTACCTTGTCTGAAAGTGCTGCTCCAGGTCACAGCGCTGCAGGACCTCGGTGCAGTGGTCCGAGAACGGGCAGGTCACCAGCAGCTTGTTGACGAGCTTGTTGACCAGGATGCTGGACCGCTTGCAATGCTGCAGCACCAGTGGCTTTCGGTCCACGGGGCAGAAGTCCTTCTCCACCAGGAAGTTGGTGAGGCACGCGGTGCAGTACGTGTGTCCACAGGGAGTGTCCAGAGGGTCCAGCAAAGCTTGCAGGCAGATGTGGCATATGAGGTCATCATCCACATCTTCGGTGTAGGTGTAGAAGTGGTTTTCCTCGGGGGAGTGGGCTTGGCCACAGACAGCACACAGGGGAGCAGGGCTGGGATCCAGGTGGCAGGCGGGGTCTGGCTGGCTCATGGTCAGCTGGGGAGACGCTCTGACAGGAAACTGATCCAGGAAAACAGGGTGTCCTCAGGAGAAAGTCAAGATCTTCTAGGAGCCATCCACAGACCTGAAAGAGAACAAGAAAAGCTCATCTTTGCTTTCACGGCCGCCTGAAGACTCCCCTTGTGATGGACATGAGACTCTGCCACCAGCGGGCAGGGAACCGAGCTGTGATTCAGAAGGCCAGGGCTCATTGCCCACTCTGGTGACCGACATGACCTTGGGCAAGGGACTTTGCCTCCTTATGCCTCAGTTTACCATCCATCCTAGTGGCAATAATGTTTACCTTTAACATCCTCACTTTGGGGTGGGAAAAACCACTGGGAACTATGTGGAAAATGCCTAGAGTAACTCAAAAGAAATGTGCCCTAAGAAATATAAATGGTTAATAAAATTCAATTAGACCAGTGATTCATAAAATGCTCTGTCAAGGGACACCTAGGTGGCTCAGTCGGTTAAGCATCTGCCTTCTGCTCAGGTCATGATCCCAGGGTCCTTGGATCGAGCCCCACATCAGGCTCTCTGCTCAATGGGGAGCCTGCTTCTCCCTCTCCTTCTGTCTGTCGCTCCCCCTGCTCGTGTTCTCTCTCTCCCGTTCTGTCAAATAAATAAACTCTTTAAAAAAATAAAATAAAATGCTCTGTCAGATCGGACAAGAAGAAAAACAGTTAATACTCTAATGGCTGTTTCTTATCTTTCTTCCCAACTTTCTCTAAAACTCAGAAAATGTAGGACAAGAGAGCCTTCGACTAAATCATCTGAGAAGAAATGAGAGCTGCTGAGTCTGTTGTATTTTTACTGTGGTGAGAGAACGCTTTCTTCCACATGCACTTCATCCACTCAGTCAGTCACTTAGTGGTTACGTGGGCTCTGGGGCCGCATTGCCCGAGTTTGAATCCCACCACCACTGTGGGCCAGGAATTTAATCCATATCTGTGAGAGGAAAATAGCAATAGCCTACCTCCTAGGATTGCTGTGAGGATGAAATGAGATATGAGACATAAAGCTCTTACAGTTGTACCTGGAATACAGTAAGTGCTCAATCAGTATCAGCTACTATTTTTACATATATTTGTTACTAAATTCATTTGGTCTCCCATCTAGCTCCATGACCTGGAAACTATAGTTCCTATAACTGGCCTTTTTTGCTTTGTTTTAATAGTATTTATTAATTTAAATATATATATATTTATGTAATATATATTAATATACATTTAATATGTATTATATATATTTATATGTAATTTAATTATAATATATATTTATATATATACATATATATATTTCAAACCCGCCTAATATTATCACATTATGTACTTTCCTTTGGGATAGGAGTCCAAATAATGGAGATTTTAACATTCCTGATTAATATCTAGGAGCGTCTTGGAATCATTCAGTAAATATGTTTTGAGCCCCAGCTCTGAGCTGGGTAGTAAGCTGGGTGTGGAAGAGACCTTCAGGAGAGCTTTCAAGGACATGCCCTTGCTTTCGTGGAGTCCCCAGCCCAGGGGAGGCAGGGGCAAGCACGGGTACCTGGCAGCCTGCGTGACCTGTGTGGACATAAGCGCGCACTTGGTGACTCTAGGTCAACTCTCACGAGGATTAAGAATCCTGCACCCTCCCCCATCCGCCAACCCCTCGACTTTCTTCATTTTGGAAAGTAAACGAAAAGACTTTAGGCATTCCGCCAGAACATAAAGACACACAAAGAACCTAACAGGAAACTCACTGCATTTGGAAATGCCACAGCATGGCTAAACCGTGTTCCATCTTTTTTCTTTATCAAATGAAGTCCAAAGTTGTTTGTAGGAGCACAGCCTCATCTCAAAAAGAAAAGACATTGACTTCAGGCTCTCACTGGGTTGGATTCGTGTTTACGTTTCTGGACTGTGCTCACATGCCTGAAAGAACACTCTGGTCAAGAGGTTGAAGTAAAATGTCCCGAATGCGAAAACACTCAGAAATCATAGCATTTTATTTGGCATCGAAAGGGACCACAGAAGGCTAAGGTAGAGAGTGCAGAAGGGGGTGAAGTTGTTTTCTAGTCACATTTCATGGAAACCTACACAGCTGCTATGTGTCCTCAATGCTGATAGAAGGTACTGGAACCACACAGGAAATGCTTTAAGTGGCATGAAAAACAGTCCAAAAGTCAACATGAAAACGGAAATGGGCCACCCAAAAGATGATCATCCGCTACAGGGGAAAAAGTGTATATATTTTGAACTCTGAGAGAGTTAGGTCATACACTCCCACATGTTTGGGTCCTGTCCATTCTTTCTCGCTGTGCTGTACTGGAAAGCCACAGGAATGCAGATGCAACTCTGGTCGTGCCACCAAAAAGCCAATTTCACATTTCTGGGCCTTATAGGTGAAATAATGGAGTTGGACCAGATTTTTGGTTTTTCAGACGATGTTCTGGAAAGTGGCAGATGGCTCAGAATCTTCCAGGGAAGGGAAGATGGGAAGGTAGTTTGGGTAGAACTGTGCCCACTTCTCCACCCCACCCAGTTCCAATTCCATTTTTATGTCTCTGACACATCAGCTGCCTTATAGTATTCTGTTGGAAGGACTCTAGCTTTAAAAAAAAGGGGAGAAAAAAAAAAAAGCAAGCCACCAGACCAATACTATATACTCCCTTTCAGAATAAAATAAGGATTCTGTGCTAATAAGGCAGAGGGTTTTCCTTTGTTTTGGGTGGTCAACTTTTGGTAAAATCTTTTTTTCTTTGCTTTCTAACAGTTTTTGAGCGTTTACCATGTGCCCCGCACTGTCCTGAGGGCCTTCTATAGACTGTATTATTTAATCCATGCAAATCCCCAGGGTTGTTGGGTTTGTTTTCATTTAACAGATAAAGAAGCTGAAGTGTGACATGGAAGTAACTTGCCAGTTTCACCAAAAAAGAAACAAACCAAGAAGTGGTGATATTCCTAACCATTTCACTATGTTGTATCCCAGCACCTTTCCCGATCAGGACTAGTCGGAATGTAACTGGCTGACTATAAGAGCCCCAGGAAATTAGGTTTAAAATCTCTTTAGGCCCATTGCTAATAGGTTTTTCAAAGGCTCTCATTAAAAATATTTTTTGCCTTTACTGACCACTAGAATGCCCAAGACCAAATGGAGGGAATGGGCAAGCAAAAATGGCAGGTTCTAGCTCCAACCCCAATTCTTTTCTCTTTCCTTTTTTGTTTTTCTAAGAGAAATTTGACTTCCCTGGCTCTTATCCATGTGATTCCTAAACAGATTCCTAACATAATATTAACATAAACACTCCTGTATATGTTTTCCAACTTTGCTTTAGACTAAATAAAGCCTAAATGAATAGACACAGATTATGAGAGAATTGGCCAAAAAAAGCAGTTTGGGCTCTAAAGAAAGAACTAGGTAGACTTTAAAAAATATGATTAAAAAAATAAAAAATAAATAAAAATAAAAAATATGATTAATATTATTTGAGGTGTCTTATTTCCAGTTTACATCTCATAAACATGTATGACGTATCATGTTTTTAAGACATGTATGTGCCTTGCTGAACTGATAAGAAATTATCTAAAATCATTATGGCTTAAAGGTAAACTATTTTTTTTCTAAAAGTAAGTGAGAAGGCCCGTCAGCTTTGGGTCCATTCATGTCCCTCAGCGTGCCGGTCCTCAGCACTTCTGGCCCTGGCCGAGGTAAGGGGACAGAGCTACAATATGGCTTTCTTGCAGTTTGGAGAAAGAGAAGGGAAGTCGACTCCCTCCTTGGGTGAGTGTATGGGGCACGGGGGTGAAAATCGTGCACTTCCTTCGTAGAACCCTCGTGTGGTTTAGGAATGATCTTTTCCGTCTCTCCTGTGATTCGGGGTGCAACAGAAGCCCAAGGTGACTTTGAGAGGTACACGGAGTCCACCAACGTAGCGGTGAGAAATGCCAGGAAAAACAAAAATCTTCATTCCTGCTTCCTTTCTCGCCAGTGTATGGTCACACCTAGAATTTGTACAGAAGTTTCTTCCACCTAACTTAGAAATTCTAAACTTCTCTGGCTGACAACAAAGCCACATTCCAGAGCAAACGTGAGTCAGCACTGTCTGCGAGGTCGTTAGAGGTCATATGTATCCTGTCACCTGCACGAGAAAATCCGATAGTCTTAAGAACAGCCTTGGGAGCACAAAAGTTTGGGAGAGGGAAAGTGTCCGCATGACATAACCGACTAGAACAACAGGGTCCCTGGTGTGCTCGTGTCCTGCTAATTCTCCTTTAAATGCACACCGGCTTTGCAGAAAATGGTAACCCGAGGGTAAATCATATACTGTGCGGGAGAGACAATGGATAAACATATCATTTGGCAGGCTGCACTGACAATGTCACATTTTCCTCCTCCTGAGAAGACAAGACTTGACTCCACAGCTCCTCTTGAATGGCTGTATGAGTCACAGTTTCACAACAACAGTGATGGGACGTCATATTATTAAAAAGCATTCATCTTCACAGTCAATGGCAGCGTGTCTCAGACTGGGGACTTTGACCTTGACAAAGATGAAACATTGAGCCATAGACTCTTTGTGTTGAAAGGGACCTTGAGAGAAGGTCCCTGCACAAAACAGTCCTTTACTACCTTCTAAAATAGATTGTCTTGCATTGGAGAGCTCGAACTACCAGGAGGAACAGTCTGTAGATAGAACAAAAATTTGCTTCTCTAGAATTCACCTACCCCCTCCATGGGTGCCAGTATTCTCCTAGGAGCTGTTTAGAATATGTCACATTAAAAAAAAAAAAAAAGAATATGTCAAATTCCTTAAGTCCTTTAATTATTGGAAGAAGCCCAATTTCCCACCCCCACCCCTCCGGGTCCAGCAGCCTCAGGCTCTCTGGCAGCCCTTCCAGTTTCCCTAGACTCTGTGGGGCTGACCACTCTCCTCAGCAAACTCCCCGATGGTTCAGGGTCCCTCCTACAATGTACAGGTAGAATGAACCCCAAAACTCCAAGACAGAGTGAAACAGACTAACTACACGCAGAGCCTAGGACATCCTCTGCTTTCTCGGGCCGCTGCCCTCACTGTAGTCCTGGCCTGCTCCGAGCCAGACACTGCCCTGAGGCCTGGAGAGAGCTATTAGCAATTCCTGAGCCCAGAGGGGGAAACAAAATCCAGGGTAATCAAGTAGAAAAGCAGCGGCTGAGAACACAGTTTAGAAAACACAAAGATATTTAGTGGCGTTAGGTGGATTTATCTCAACAGAAATTCCTCAGTGGCTAAACACTCGAGTATTGGAATCCGCAGCGTATAACCCCATCCCAAGAATGAGTGGTATTTGGGGCTCCGGACTCTCCCATTTGTCTGTAAGCGTGCCTACGTTTTGATACATCTTGTTGTTCTAAAATGTACTGACAAACTGAACAGGAGCAAAGAGAAAGGGAAACCATTTAAAAGCATGGCAAATCAGAGATCATTTTTTTCATCCAGAGCATAAACCTCGATTAACACTCACTGACATCCCTAATAAATGAAAAAGGTAAAGAAGTGAGGCCATGGGCAGCCGATGGAAGGCCAGTGAGATGAACCGGAAGTCCCGCAGCGCTGGACACTCCTCAAAAAGAAAAGAAAAGAAAAGAAAAGAAAAGAAAAGACAAAGACAAAGACAAAAAGCTGCCTGAGGACTGGAAAAGAAAGTGTCTAAGGAGGTGCCCTAGTCACCTGGGCCCCCATTAGATGAGCCCTTCACGAAAGGGCTCGTAAGCCGGAGGAAGAATTTGCTTCACATGAGAGGAAAGAAGTGTCATCTAAGCCAGGCCCTGAGATGATCACGAGACGACTGGATCCCTCAAGAGCTTTGTTCTGAGAGTGTGTCCGTTAGGTGACAAGCCTTCTCTCCAGGGACTCTGTGACCCTGTAAACAGTGAGGGGCTCTACCCTCCTGTAGTGGGATTGCTTCCTGTGTTCTGCTGGCGTATTTAATATTGTTCGAAATCTCCTAATCCCTTCCACCAACCCCAGTGTTTTACATAAACGCATAAAGACTAAGAACCCCTATGCTAGAGGATTTCCGAGGGAACTTTTAGCTTCCAGAAACAGAGCTGAAGGTTTCTTGTCATTGGGGATGCTTTGAAATTTGGATGAAGCTACGCAGGGCAGAAGGGTTGCAGGATGGGGTTCAAACTGGTCGTGGAGGCCACACTCAGTGAGCCCAGTGAGTCAGGAACACCGTTCTGGACCATGGAGACCAGAAATACACTCCTGCAGGGATTGAATGGAAGAGTGCTGGGAAATTCTTCACATTGGTGGCCTCATTTCTCTTTCCAAAATAATTATCGGCTGGCGTGTTTGTCTAACCACTGCCTGCCATGACCCATGACCCTGGCTGGAACTCCTAAATTAGATTATTGGCGGGGGTAGGGGGGAGTGATCGCCAAAGTTAGGGCAAGCTCTATGTTTCTCTAGTAAACAAAGTAAATTGATAATTACATTTTAAATTATAGATAGACTGTGTGAAACTTGGAGGTATCAATAATGTGCCATCAATTTTTAGAAATACCAACTGTGAACTAAGGGACATAAGAAGGTGGACGAATGCACTGTGGGCTATTCCTTAGCTTCTAGACACACCGATAATAGGGAGGAATTAAGTGCTTTAGTGGCCTGAATAAAAATGGTCACACATGGGCTAAAACTGTCTTTGAACCAAGAGGGTTTGAAGTGGGGGCTGAGGAAGCAGGGGCGCCATATACATTTCCAGAGGAAAAGGAGAGAGAACACAAAGAAGGCAGGTGCTTATGGATGGCTGCAAAGGTCAGGGTTGGGCCAATCCTACTTCTTATCAAAATCCATGATCTCCAGAAGAGAGCAAGCAATTCATTCCTCGCATCTGTGAGTGACACCAGCCTGCACAGTGTTGCCAACACTAGAAGGGACAGAAAAAATAAATCTAAATGGTCTTTAAAGAGGTCAAAATATCTTCAGAAAATTAAAAGAGACTTGAACTAAGAGGAGACAATGTCTGGGGTCAACAGCCGAGAACAGAGAGAGCCAGAAAGTGGGGAGAACAAGGGAAGTGCTTAGGTGAAAAGAGTCCCAAGGGGCAAGTGGATCAGATACAAGTTTTAGTAGCCCAGGGAAGATCTTTTACAAGCTGCTTGGAGAGGAGCTTAGCCTCTCTTGACTGAAGATTTACTGTCTTTCGCCTGGAAATCATGGCGCCCTTTTCCTACTTGGGTTTGTTTGTAAGAACTCTGTCCCAGAAAAAAATGTCTTTCCATCTCCCAGTCTACCAACATGGTGGAAGGGAGCTGACCCCCTGCCAACAACAAGAATGAAGACAGAGTATTTTGCCTTGACCAAGGACTCTGGTCATGCAAATACTCGCCATAGGATCTTGGGAAGCGCTAATGTCAGAGGAGAAGCATGGCTGACATTCTTCCACCCAAGGCTGAAAAACATATTCAGGAAATGCTTTTATTTTTAAACAGATAACCAAATTTTATAGAGGGAAAGACAAGGCAAAGGAAGATATGTGAATTCTCAACATTGTTTCCGCTGTGTTTTAATTCTATATATGTTCATTGATCATCTATGCCATGCCTGGCATTTGTCTTAAATTCTGCAGCAGCTCCCATAGGGAATTCAATTTTATCTTCAGTAAGTTTAAGTCTAATTAGAAAAAAGGAGCTTACCTACAGAAAAAAATGTTAAAGCACTGCAAAAAAAAAAAAAAAAAAAATACACAATGAGTATGCCAAGGAGTATGATCTACCTACTGCTCCCCTGCCCTCCCCACCAAATAGGAGCCAGGGACAAATTCTGGAGGGAAAGAGGTAAGAGAACAGTATAATGTGACCCAGAATGGTTAGGACAGCTCATGGAGTAGTTGGACCTCAAGGTAGATCATCAAAGGTTAATGGTATTTGGACAAGTGGTAAGAAATTAAGGTAGGGGAAGAACCAAAGCAAATCCCCCAGTCAAGGAAGAGAAATGTACATACTAGTGTTTAGTCACATGATGACCTGTATTTGAGATTTTAAAATTATTTATTAAGAAGTCATAGGATTTTGAGTTGGGTAAGAATCTTAGATTCTCCCTAAATGTAAGCATCCTCTTTACAACAGCCCTACAGGATGGTCTATCAGCTTCTGCTTGAAACACCTACAATGATGGGGAGCTCATTAGTTTTCTGACAGCTGAATGCTTTCCTTTTGTTACTTTGACCTTTCAGTGTGATGTAGATCACATTCACTCCCTTGAAACATGGCAACCCCCCCCCTCCAAATTAAAGAGAGAGTTGGTGGTTTCTCTCTTGTCTTTTCTTTTTGTCTCTGGTTCTTCCAGTTGTCTTCCTTGGTAGTCGAGGTGGTAGTAAAGGGTCCACCCAGGATGCTCTCTAGTTTGTTAAGGTCCCTTTGAAAACATGGCACCCAGAAGTGGACACTTACCCAGTTGTGGTCTGACGGTTCAGTGAAGGGGTTGCTTCCTTAACCAAGATACTACTTGTCTTTCAAAGCAACATAAGATGGCCTTTACTGATTTGCTTTTGTAGATATTGATTGAAAAAACTCAGTAGGTCTTTAGATCATAAAACACTATTGTGCCTTAAACACAGAAATACATGACGGTAGTGGTGAAGGCTGCTGATTAGAACTCTCTTTACCTATATTTTGACCAATATTTCAGCCTCCACATGGACAAGAAATCACTCTATAAGTAGTGGGAGGAGCCTGTGTGTACGAATGTCAGTTGGGGTGTGTGTGTAGCAGGTGGAATGTTGGCTCCCTAAAATATCTTGCCCTGTCCTAATCCCCAGAACCTTATTAGAAAAAAAGGTCTTTGAAGATGAATTGAGTTAAGGATCTTGAGACGAGATCATCCTGGATTATCTAATTTATCTTAAATCCTATGACAAGTGTCTTCATTAGACACAGAAGAAGAGAACACGCACATGTAGGAGAAGGTGATGGGAACCCCACGGGGCTACGAATGCCTGGAGGCACCAGAAGCTGGAAGAGGCAAGGAAAGATTCTCTCTTGGAGCCTTTTGAGGAAGCGAGGTCCTACTAACACCTTGATTTCAAACTTCTGGCCTCCAGAAATGTGAGAAAATAACTTCTGTTGGTTTAAGCCACCAGGTTTATGGCGATCTGTTATGGCAGCCTGAGGAAGATAACACAGAAGGCTCTGTATTTCCAGGGGCATTCCCCCAGGAATGGGGGAAACATCCCCAGGAATCTACACCAACATTTCTCTCCATGGCTTAAGGATATGGAAAATATGTTGGGAATGGCAGCCACTTAGACTGCTCCATTCTTACGGATGCAGTCCTGCCCTCGTAAAAAAAAATGTAATAATTTTCTTCTAATCCATTACTAATTTAGAATGCAGATGTTTCCAGCGATAACTGGTAAGCCAAGTTTGCTAGGACCCCCGGGGGGAAAAGACTACAGAGACACCAGCTGAGTGTGTGTGTGTGTTGTAGAGAACATAATGCACATCTAACAAGGATACTGAATGAGCAGTTTGAAAACACTAAGTGACTCATGTATTAATATGAGTATGCAGGAACCTAACCGTGCAGCGTTCTATTCAAAGACGGCCACGTGACTGCCAAAAGCAGTCATGGGCAAGTTATGCAAATCATCTCCCAGATGGCAATGACATATTTACATCTCACCATCATGCATGTGCTGTTGCCATGCACTGTGCCAAGAGGCTATTAAAGAAAATTCTTGGAGAGTTTTCCACTCTGCTGCTGCTTTTGTGTGCCTGTGACAAATGCATCAAACACAAGTAGCAAATAAGAGTCACTGGAAAATAATGGTGGAATTTAAATCTACACATTCCAAGTGATGTAAAAAAACAACAACACCAATAACAACAATGTCCCCGGTGAACTGGGCCAGAACCTACTGCGATGGTTGTACTAGGGTAAAGTCAATGTACCACATCAAAGAGCATGGTTCCCAACAGCAAGGGGACGAGGTTCTTTCAGAAAGGCAGAGGAAGAAGGGCAGGGATGAAGAGAATAGAAATGAAGAGATCCTTGTAAAAACTGTAAATCTCAAATTTGGAAATTCATTTTGTCTACTTCCTACCCGAGGCAGGAATCTCTTCTTCCTCCTCCTTTTTAGAATATAGTAGAAAATAAAACATAATAATGATTACTATTTAACGAGTAATTCACGAGGTACAAGATACAGTGCTGGGTACTCTACATGTATTTTCTCATTTAATCATGAGAATACTGCTATGAGATCAATATAACCTCCATTTTATAGATATGTGTCGCTAAGGAAACACAAATTCTCTTTGGCATTCACGCATTCATTTAGCAATACATACCGGGCACATGTAAATATACCAAATAAACAAATATACCACAGATACCAAAAAACAATCACCTTCAGTGCCAGGGGAGTCAGTACCCCAAAAGGCAACCCACTGGATTTTTGGACAGCTCCCATTCTTAGAAAGTTCTTTCTTTTTTTTTTAAGATTTTATTTATTTATTTGACAGGAAGAGACCACAAGTAGGCAGAGAGACAGGCAGAGGGAGAGGGAGAAGCAGGCTCCCCGCTGAGCAGAGAGCCCGATGCGGAGCTCGATCCCAGGACCCTGAGATCATGACCTGAGCCGAAGGCAGAGGCTTTAACCCACTGAGCCACCCAGGCGCCCCAGAAAGTTCTTTCTTATATTGATCTGAGAGGTGTCTCCATGTAACTAAGCAATAGGTCACTGTGGTGTCTTTGTTCACTTAGAACAAAATGAGATAAGAGAACATGGTGAGTGTAAAGGGTTTACAGGAGGCAACTGACATTCTTGGTTTCTGATTTCAGCTAAGTGCAGTTTTTATACTTAACAACGCGTCTGGTTTTCATGTTAACCCTTATTCTTTGGGGATCACAGATGGCATTAACCCAGAAAGAGAGATGTAGTCTTCCTTCCAAATAGTTTTGAAAAGCCCTTGATAGCTCGGAGGCACTGTCAGAGGACCATAAATGTGCCACCAACATAAAAGCGCGTCTACGCGATGCCAACCCATAAATATCAGGAATAGTTATGTGTCACCTGCAGGAGGTCCACGAATACTGGGGCGATGAGGAGGACACATTTCAGAGCCTCCCTCGTGTGTCCTCTCTTGGCAGCATCTTACAAGAATGGCCTTTCAAGTGGTCAGAATCCCAGCAGCAGACTCTCTTTTCTCCACTCCAACTGAGGAATTCACATCCAAAAGGGAGACACTGGAAGCCAGGAAACTGGGAATCGCTGCCCTGGGAGAACCCACTGTTTATGGAGTCTCGGAATCCTCCCGCCACACGTCTGCAGAACACCAGGCCTTTCGACGGGCAGCTACCCTACCCTGGAGCTCCAAGATAAACAAGATCATCTTTGTTAATGGGTTTTCTGTCCAAATTTTTGGGGGCCTTTTGGAAAATCTGTTTTTCTCAAAGGGTCTTTGGCCCTCCGCTGACTACTGTTTCCAACAATGTCCAAACTGTAGCACGACCTGAGAAGTCGAACTTTAACCGATATAATCAGTTTCCTCTACAGGCTCACCTCGGAGACATGGGGTTCAGTTCCAGACCACCACAATAAAGCGAGTTCACGATAAAACAGATAGCATAATAAAGCGAGTCAAGGGAGTTTTTGGGTTTTCCAGTGCGTATAAAATTTTAGACTCTACCGTAGTCTATTACGCGTGTCGTAGCATTACGTCTAAAGAAGCGATGCGTGGACTTTAATTTAAAAATCCTTTCTTGGGGCGCCTGGGTGGCTCAGTGGGTTAAAGCCTCTGCCTTCAGCTCAGGTCATGATCTCAGGGTCCTGGGATCGAGCCCCACATCGGGCTCTCTGCTCAGCAGGGAGCCTGCTTCCCCCTCTCTCTCTGCCTGCCTCTGCCTGCTTGTGATCTCTCTCTCTCTCTGTCAAATAAATAAATAAAAATCTTTAAAAAAAAAAATAAAAAATAAAATAAAAAAATAAAAAAATAAAAATCCTTTCTTGCTAAAAAATGTTAACCATCATCTGAGCTGCCAGTGAGTCGTAATCACTGGGCACAGGTCACCATAACACATACAATAGTAACGAAAAGTTTGAAATATTGTGAGAATTACCGAAATGTGACATGGCTAAACAAAGGAACAAATGCTGTTGGGAAAATGGCACTGATGGACGCGCTGGAGGCAGGCTTGCCACAACTCTGCCATTTGTAAAAAAAAAAAACAAAAAACACAGTATTTGCAAAATGCAATCAAGCCAAGTACGCCCGTGTGTACCAAGAGCTATGGCTGTACTATTCCAATGAGGGCTACCATTGATTGAGCACCTACTGTATTGTAGACCAGGCACTTTACACGAAACCATCTCATGTTTATTCCTTACAACAGCACTGGCTTTGGGAAGTATTCCATTTTCCAGATGAGGCCACGTGCCACCAAGAGGCACTAAGGGACTTATGTCCATTACATGGTGGAACTGGGTCTCGAACCCAGATCTGTAGGATTCCACATTCCTTTAGAAAAATATTACCAGCAAGAGCTCACATTGTGCCAGGTAGTGTTCTAAGCACTTTAGACATTGTGCTCATTTCTTCCTCATAATAAGCCTGTTTTACAGCTGACGTATAAGGTAAGGGGGTTAAATCACCTCCACACTGCTAGTATAGGGAGCGCTGGCTTTTGAACCCGGGCAATCTGATGCTAAGAGAGGGTAAATAAACAAGGGTGCTGCTGGGCAGAGAGGCTGAGGTTCTTCCCCAGGACCCCCTAAGCATACCAGGAGTAGGGTAGAGGTTATGAACCCCTGATCTTGATCGGCTCGTGAATGATGAAAACTTGCCTTAGCTTTTCAGGGTAGGGTGAGACTTTTAGAAGAGCCTGGGAACGCTTCTACTCTTAGGCAATGCCTCAAGGTCATCCAGCGGCACGGGATATTCCAGGAGTGAGGCGATCGTCTCCAAGGGAGCCACAAGCCCCCTTCCCCAGGGCAGGGCAGGCTCCCAGCCGGCTCCCTCCCCCTCGTCCTGGTCACTTGGCACAGCCAATCACCAGGTTGTGGCCAAGGGTGTTTACCTACAAGATTGGAGGAAACCAAGCACCCACCCTGCCCTGGAGAGAGAGCGCAGCTGAAAGCAGAAAGGGCCGCCTGCCAAGTCAGATTACAGCAAATGCCAACAGGAACGTTTTCCCCGCAGGCCTGCGGAGGACCACACTCGGTAGGTCTGTTGGGGCATGAGAGCTTTGCAGCGGCAAAGGCGGGAGGAACAGCAGCAGCCCACAGCTCCCAAGCACGTCTGGGGGCTGCAGAGACCGATCGGCATGGCTCATGTGACATAGTTCAAGCATTCTCCTGCCTCCTGCCTATCCTCTTTCTCCAAACTGTTAACGCTGGAGTTACTCATGTACAATTCCTCATACATTTGTGAACCATAGTAAGAACTATCAGTGTTCCTAATGATGGCAACCACAGAAGATCTTTTATCTTGGTAGGGTCAGACTATCTCTGCCAAGCACCCAGGAAAATTCCTTCAAGAACGGACCGCACCTTTATTTGGTGCCCATGTAGCACCAGACATTGGTCACTCGACGCTCTCAACCTGTTACCTTATTTGCTTCTGATAAGCACTTCCTATCATAAGGGTCGTCTCCTGTTTTACTGATGAAGAAACTGACGGTCTGAGAAGTGGAGTAACCTGCTCGTGAGTGTAAATGGAAGACACTCTATGTTTTCCTATCAGGCCTATTGCTACTTGAACCAAGAGATGAAATTACTACAGGCAGGGAGCCACGGCGGGTCTTTCCCCCTTTTGGACAATACTTGTGTGTAAATTATCCAAGAGGCCAAGTGCCTTCTACATAACCTGACTCTTGGATTCCAGGCTCCATTATCTCTTTCCTTTCTTCTGTCTGGGGGGCATAGCATCCTTAGCTTTGTTCCTTTAGTGGGGAGGGACCCTGACATACAGGGATGAGAGGATGTATTTAATCATAACTTCACTGCTGTGCAAAGAGCCAACAGCCCGTGGTAATCCAGAAGAACGCATCCTGTGGAGCGGTCTGTGACTTTAAGACACGTTTCTCTCCAGAAAGAGTCAAGATCGAAGAGATCTTTTTCTTTCTTCTGCTGACAAAGCTCTGAATCAAGTGAGAAGACTAGTAAGGGACACCCTCGTAGCCACCATCCAAACACACCACTGGGGTGGGGAAGGGGGGAAGGACAAACAAAAGTCAGTGAGAGAACAATATGAGCCTCCAAGGAGAGAGAGAGAAATTGGCAACAAGGCCCCGGGCAGATTCTCAGGGGTGAGAAAAGCAACGGTCTGAGACAAAAATTGCTCAGCTTATTTCCATTTTTCCTTCCAGAGAGTTGACAAGCGCCTTAAATTTCTGGATGGATGACTATGAGTGTAACTCCTAACAGGTTATTCCTTTGCAAAGATCTTTGTGAACCGAGATCTCAGAAAAGTCACCGATGAAGGAATCCAGAATGAAATGTCCCCTGGCTGGTTCATTTCTCCCTCTACGGTTTCCGGCTCATCCCAGCAGAGGACTGGGTTTATTTTCCTTTCTCTAATGACAGTGCTGGCTGTGGAGTGTGGCTCTTGGGCTGTCAAGAACAGAAGTAATACAGGCTGGGGGATCAGGATTAAGAAAACAAAAATGGATCCTAGAGGTAAAATTACTCCAAAAAAAAAAAAAAAGTCAGGTCCTGGCAGAACAATCTTTTCGGTATATTTGCTATTAAAAGAGAAAAAAAAAGTGGAAGAGTTGAAAAAAAAAATTTAAAAATCCAACCTGAAGTTACATTCATTCTTGTTAAGCACGGAGGAAATAATCTTTACTGTAACCAAAGGTCAGCAGGCAGCCAGTCCAGGTCTGGATGTAAACAGTTCTAATCCGGACTGCAAAGTGGTTTGTAAGAACGTCAACAAAGAACAAAGAAAACAGTAGACTTTTTTAGAGAAGAAAGAGGGAGAAAAACGAGCACTGGCCTCCGAGGAGGGAAGCAGAAGTTACTCGTCTAAGGACCAGACTTCTGGGGGGGGGGGGGGGGGGAAT